>CM060617.1:18607327-19207327 GCA_030578275.1 Meda fulgida
GATGGCATTGTGAAAGCAAAATATTTGTGAGTGCAGGAGTTAATACTTTCCTGTGTTATGAAAACTTGTGTAATTCAAGGTTTTTCATTTTTTTTTATTTGATTGAGATTGTGGGTTTCTCAAATATAAGGGATAGTACTACACATTATCAGCCTAAGTTGTGGATAAACTGCTTTATTGTATTTTTTGTAATCATTTAATGTATGCTCTTGTTTTAGGGCTATCTGTTAATTTTTTATTTGGAGTCAGCAATAAAGTCTGATGAAGGTATCTGATGAAGATACCTGTGTTCTCTACAGCGTCTCTATGTAGAAGCTGTGAGTTTAATTACAACAGCCAAGTTATCACCTGGTTACTGAGAAATACAATGCAGCTTTCAATAGCGAAGCTATTTTAATGAATATTTCAGGGGGGAGAGGTTGAAAACACGTTTCTGTGCTCCTGAATGTTTATATGTGCAGAATCTCTAATGAATTTTCCACCTCAATAGTGCGAGCTCAAACAGGAAAGTCTGCTTCATAATACAACATTTTGAAAAGCTACCTTTGTGGGCAAATGTGTCGAACTCGCATTGTTGTGGCTCTGAAATCCAATGGAAATCGAATATTTGAGTTTAGACGTTGGTCAAATGTCCAGATATGGGATTACAAAACACATTTGGAAGTGGCTCAGAATGGGCGCAAAAAAATGATCTCTTTGAGATTGTGTTTTCATTTGAGCAACGAATTAGAATCTGTATTAAATGCGACCAAAAAAATCGTATTTTTGTACCAGTGTAAACGCAGCTGATATCTTCATCGCGTCATTAACGAATACAGTTAGCGTTCCTGTAATCGGGACATAATTCGTTTATCAAACTTAGTACTGATTGAAAACATTTTTTTAAAGCGTGCATCGAACATACAACCGAGTGAAGACAATAAAGTTGAACTGGTATCGGTTTAGCAGGCTAGCAGGTAATTAGCTAGCCACCCAACAACAATGCGGAAACTGAGACACGTTGGTTGCCAAATACTGGCTGTTCGGTCTCTTCTGTGCGTTACAGGGTCTATTTGACATTTTCGTCTTGCCAGTTAGGTTAAATAAATACTGTAGCTTAAGTTCGTTAGTGTTTCATAAAGCGGTCTCATCTAGACTACTTGCAACAGGTTGTTGGTCAGTTTGGTTCAACTTTTGGGCTCTTCCGGCACGGGAGTAAGAGCGGCAGAGACGAGTCAAAAATCACCATTTCCACTTCACTTTGCGTCATTTAACACAATTTAAACGTGCATAATGTATTATGTCACCACAATGAATCAAACATCCAACGAAAAAACGTGTTTAAGGGGTATCATAATTGGAATGAAGATGTTTTCAACTTACCCGTCCATGGCACTACACAAAACTACAGGTTGTCGTAGACGGGAGGTAGACCTGCTAGTATATCTTATATCCTTACAAAATGGCGGAGGAGGGATTGTCGCTCTCTGATTAGTCAATCGACTCTGGAGCGTCGAGTGTGGGCGGGACCTCACGTGCACTTGGATAGCGTGATTGGACAGAAGAGCTGTCAATCTGGAAAGGCGGTCGAAAAAAGTTTGCGAAAACTTTTCCCTGTTGCCATCATGTAAAATGAAGTTGAAGAGTGAACTGTGCTTGAACCCACCATTATCAGCAACGAAAATGACGAAGCTGTTCAGTGTTCAGTCAAAGGGAAAAACAGTTTTACCAGACGCATTGCTAGCTAAGATATATTATCAGGCTAAGAACATAGGATTATAATGCATGTCGGAAGAAAGTAGGATATGGGTGGAACAGGCACAGTCTTGAAAGTAGCCTATTATTAAGGAATTTAATATGGTTTGACATATCAGCCGTTATTAAATGTAAAATCTAAACATAATTTTGGACAAAAAAGAAAACCTTTAAATACATAGTGTTGGGGAGCATTACTTTGAAAATACAATATTGCTTTACTCCTTTAAAAAGTAACTAATTGCATTACTTAGTTACTTTTTTAGAAAGGTAATGCGTAACGTTACTTTTGCGTTACTTTTTTTTATAACAAAAAAGTTATATTTTTGGGCAAATGCTCACACCAAAAGTGAAATAATAAGCCTCAGGCTGAAGGAAATGCAATTTCATGCGTGTTGTCCAGTAGAGGCACCGCTCAAACAAACCTTTCAGCTGCTGCTGTTCTAGATAACAGCAGAATAGGATGCAGGAGAAAAAAGTTTAACACTTAACCAATAAAAACAAAAAAATCTATAGTCATTTTTGCTTCTGGTTTAACGGAATCATCGAAGGTCAGAAGCAAGTATGTCAATAAAGTGAGATTACATGCATAAAAATTTGTTTTATTTAACATTTATTTATTGGAGGTTTGCTTAGTATTCTGATTCTGCATTTCACTGATTCATTTAGAGGAATAATGAATCTTCTTTTGTGTGCAAGTGAGATGCGTAAATGCTCCCATTTAGTCTAGAACTACAACAACCATGACCATCATGTTCACACAGGACACCTCTGCACTATGATTTGTCTCAACATGAGGACAAGAGAGCTGTTAGTCAAGAAATGGGAAAACAAACTAACTTGCGTTACTTATTTGAAAAAAGTAACTCAGATATTTTGTTGTAAATTTTAAAAGTAATGCATTACTTTACTAATTACTTGAAAATGTAATTGATTACATAACTCAAGTTAGTTGTAATGAGTTACCCCCAACACTGTAAATACATTTAGAAAATGTATTTATTAGCTTGGACCACTTCTAGCACCTTTAAATTTTGTTCTATGCATGATGCATTGCATTGTACACCACGGAAATATATAGAGAAATGTCTCAGTGTGTTTTGTTTTGTCCATAATGGAAGTCAATGGGGTCACCTAAACCATTTGGTTACCAACATTCAAAATATTTTCATTTGTGTTACGCTGAAGAAAGTTGAGAAAGTGTATGACACTTTCTGTTTTAGAAGGACACATGGTTGAGTAAATGATGACATTTTCATTTTTGGGAGAACTGTCCCTTAAAGTAAGACACTTTTTGTCATTGAGATTGCAAAAGGGTGGCTTCATTTGCCTGACCGAATTCACCATATTAGTTACTACCCATGTAATCCGGTCAGAATAATTGAGTCATTCACTTACCAGCTTTGTGTAGTGCTACTATAGTTGGCACAGTCACTAAAATGTATCTGCCTTGGAAAAAGTTTAATGGGTGGGTCTCCCCTTCTTCGGGCCCAATAAGTAGGTGATACCATAAAAGACCACAGTAGAGCCCCTGTTCTGACGATTTGTGCTGCCTTGTCGAAAAATGCTACCGTAGCGCGAATCGATCACAGAATGTCGATTAATATTATATGAAATACAATTATAATACAATTCTAAGTTATGAGTAGCTACTGTATAGCCTACTGTAGACTAGGCTACTGTTTTTATTTTTAAAACGGTGTGAAAAGTAAAAATTATCATCAAAAATTAATATTTGACTTGTCAAAGCACACCTTTCGTTGAAACTGAAACTTTCAGCTATTCTTGTTCAGCTGGCTGACCGTGCAAATATTCATATGGTAGTTAGCATTTTTTAAAGGGAAATTACATGACAACACATGAAAATTTACCTTTTGTTAAAAAAAACTATGAGTCTGCACATGCGCATAACCAGTAAGTAGCAAATCTCGATGGGTAGCATGAATCGTCAGAACACCCCCTCATCAGGGCCCAGGAAAATGTTCCGCCCCACCCCCAACACACCACCTCTGAATATAACATTAGTAGTGAGTACTACTTCATTTTTAGTACGAGTTCAAGGTCGAGTTCATTTTAGCCAACAAACTGGTGCTTCACTGGTAACCAAACTGGATTTTAGCCTGCAGATGGCAACCTTCACATATTAGAAACGTTGAACCCCATATGGGTCCTTTTAAAATGATTAAAAATAAATAAATAATAGGATATCTGTTGAATACTCTGCAATCATGAATTGAATTTGATATGGAATTTGATGTTTTTACATCTAAAACAATGACAGTAATGTCAGAGCAAATATTGGAACGTATTGCCCTGGTTTCACAGACAGGGTTTAGATTAAGCCATGGGCCTTAATTCAATTAGGACATTTAGATAGCTTTTATAATAGTGCTGTAGAAAAAAAAAATACATTTTTGGTGTGCATCTTGAGACAAAACAATGGCACTGACATATTTTAATATATGTCAAGTTGCTTTCAGTTAAAACCGCTCAAACATGCTTTTTAGTCTGACTAGCTTTAACCCTGTCTGTGAAACCGGGGGATGCATGGAGTTCTTTTTGACTCACATTTGTAACTGTGTCAGACTTCACTGATTGTAGGTGAGGAAAAATACCAAATGATCAAAGCAAATTACCAAAGAATTACCAATACATAACTGTAAACAATTATTTTTGTTTTGTTTTATTGTCATTGTTCCAGTTTTAAACACTTGGACCATAACAGGCATTGGCCATATCAATAAAGCACCTTTAACTCATGACATTATCTGATATCCACAACACATACTGTCTTACAGGAAATGAAATAATTCATTAAATTGAAATAGTATAAAGACAGCAAAACTACATTTACAAAGCTGTTGGTCTTGGAATGAGAAACATGTTTTAGACCCCAGGCAATTGAACTTGAATTAACACCAATGATTGATTCATTATTGGGAATAATCTGCCTGAACATTTAAACATGTTGGACTCTTGTTTAATTCAGGGCAACTTACAGCAACCCATTTAACACCAAAAACCCTCAACTTCAAACAATGCATTTTCAAATGATATTAAGATCCTTGACATACTGTAAGAATGCTTTCTAACAATATGGACTACATGTAATATGAGGCATTGCAATGTTGTTATTACATTTTCAAAATGAAAATTGATTATAATGATATCTAACAATGTTATCCTTCATGTAGAAAAGAGAATGAGTTTGAAATGAGTAATTTTGTAAATAGTATTTGGCCTATAAAACGTGATTTACTTTTTAAAGCAGAAAGCTGCTGTGGTTATAATTAGGCTCCGGGGGAAATTACAGCAGCCTATTTTAAACAAAATGATTAAATGTATTCTATCATAGCATGAAGAGTCATAAATAATTGGATCATATTTACAAACATATTGGTCTACTGTGAGGTGTAATGCAGAATGTATGACTGTGGACGAAGACTAAACTCTATGTACCAGTGTTCACAGTGGTCTGAGATGATTTAGCAAAACCATACAAATAAAATAATAATAATAATAATAAAAACAAAGCAAAACGCTCAAAATATATATTAAAAGCATAACATTGTAATATCAATATAGTAATTTCTTCTCAGTAATAAAGTAATATCTTAGAAACACAAATGTATACGGGAGATAAATAGCTAGTTCATATTTTGAGACCATCTTATTTTTCTTAAAACAAAATAAGGGTGAGGACCACAAAGATGTTCTTTTACCTATGTTGTTGTCTAACTGTTGTGGTCCTCATTTTTCAGTTCTTCAACAAGTAAAATACTGGACTTCATTACATAATGAAAATATATGTATATATAGATATATAAATGTCAAGACAGAAATATAGAAAAATATTAATAGAAATAAAAAAAGAAATACATACTAGACAACAAAAGTTAATTATAAGTATACGGGGGTATACTTATTCATTGTTGCGTTATGGTCGGGTCATGGTCAGTTTTCCGCCAGTGTCTAAACTTCAGGATGAGCGGTCGCACTCACATGACAGTGCAGCACTTGCATGGCTGCTTTTCTTTTGAATTGCCCTCTTCTTTCGATTCCTCCTTGGCCTCGTCCTGAGCTTTGTCAGGACTGGAGGCACTGCCATTAGGTGGGGCCTGGTCCTCTTTGGCCCCTTCGCTTCCACCTTTGTTCTCACCGTCCTCAATGACCACAAATTCAGCTTTGACTGTCTCCTCTATGCCCAGTGCCTTCTTGGTCTCGGCCTCATCCCCTACATTCTTGTAGCCCATGAACACCATGGTGACGGGATGCTCTGCACTGGCATTCTCAATGGCTACATCAGGGTTGGTGCACTGCAGCTTTGCCTCAATACCTGTGATCAGTTTCTTGCTATTTTGATCTGTATTAGGACTGGGCTGCTGTATGCCATTCTCAACTGCTGGGGAAAGAGAACGAGATTCATTTAGCTTCACTACTGTTTTTGCCAAATGTTTAAATGGACATTCAAATGAAATATTAAGTTGTTATTTTTCAGGAGCTGCTATTCATTTTATTAATAAGCCTATAATATGAACATTCACTGAACTTTTCACCCGGTTCACTGTTCGACCCGGTGGCTCTTTCACATGACAACAGTGAAATTACAGTCACCATAATTGCAAACAAACTGATAACTGTTTGAAAGGCAGTCCGTTTTAGTAATATTCCATTTTGTGTAATACCACGTGAAAACAGAGAATGAAAAGAAAAATGTTAAAATATACAAAGTATTTTGACACTCACCCTTCACTGGCCCATCAGGTGCCTAGCAGAGAGGACATGACAGAAAGTCAGTATTTTCATTGGCATTAAAACCTTAACTAAACTGAACAGATATGCAAATTTAGTTAAAAGCATATTGAGTAAACTTAACCTTACATTTTCATTGCCCTGTTCTCCTTTATTCAAAGGCACGCCAGTCTCAAGCTCATCAATCTCCTGTTCTAATCTATTAATAACAAAATATGTATATAAGTAAACATTAACTACATGCAGCAATGTATGCCAGATTTTTGTATGGAAGGTATACAAATGCTAAATGACTGGTCTTAACCTGAGGATGGTCTCTTCCAGTAGTTTGGTCTTGGTTTCATCCTCTTGTAGTTGTTTCTGTGCCTCGTCCTCTCCACTGGATGGCGCTCCGTCCATCAGCCATCTCTCTCTCAAAGCCTTTGACTGTCAAAAAAAGGCCATATTTAAATCTTTTGCTGTAGTGTGTCAGTAGGAAATATCAGTTTACATCTCCAAACATTCATTTTGCCATTAATTGTAATAATCCAGTGAGATGTTTTTATGCACAAGTCTGACAACAGCCAGTATGATCCATACGGATATCTGATCTCACCATCATCAAGAAACAGAATAAAACTGAGACAGAATAAATCCAGAAGAACTGCAGCAATGTCTCCAAGACGCTTGAAGAAACCTACCTGGAAAAACATGAGCAAGTGTCCCTAGACAAAAGCTGTTTTAAACATTAAGGGTGGCCACACCAAATATTTATTTGATTTAGTTCAGTGGTTTTCAAACCTGTCCTGGACTACCACCAGCCCTGCATATTTTGTTTGTCTCCCTATAAATGATATGTCTTGTAGTCTCTTCTAATGGCTCATGAGTTGAATCAGGTTTGATAGATTATGGAGACATACAAAATGTGCAGTGCTGGTGGTACTCCAGATCAGGGTTGAGAACCACTGTATAGTTCATAGAAGTTAATTGATCAATTAAATCTACGTTATTTTTGAAAGCATCCTCTCTTTACAGTCTCAGTATTTTCTGTTTCTTCATGTAATCTCAGATGGACTCGATGATGGTGAGATCAGATCACACTGCTGTTAAAATGTTTGGGGTCATAAGATAAAAAAAAAATTCAGCAATGATGCATTAAATTGATCAAACGTGACAGTACTGCTAAAAAGGATTTGATTCAAAGATGTATCTGTATCATAGTTTCCACTATTATGCACTATTTCCAGATATTATGCAGCACAACTGTTTTCAACATTGGACATACATAATATTGAATGAATAATAATCTCTTGAGCACCATATCATCATATCAGAATGATTTCTGAAGGCTCATGTGACACTGAAGACTGGAGCAATGATGCTGAAAATTCAGCTTTTCCATCACAGGAATAAATTACATTTTAAAATATTCAAATAGAAAATAGTTGTTTGAAATTGCATTAGTACTTTCATATTACTGTTTTTACTGTATTTTTGATCACATAAATGCAGCCTTGGTGATCATAAGTGACTTATTTCAAAATCATTATTAAATATTACAGACCCCAAACTTTTGAAAGGTAGTATATCTATAAAAATATATATCATGGTCGCTAAATGCTTAATATTAACAAAATGAGCTCTTGAAAATGAGATTATGTCAGTCTGATCCATTGTGCTGACGACGTAAACATATCTGGACCATTAAGGTTAGTGTAGCACATGACTATTAGCTGCCCATTAGTTTTTCACTTTAGGGCATTCTCCATGGTAGCTAATGCACACTATGCACATTTCTGGATAGTGAAACTTTTTGACAGGCGCCTGCTAAAACAGGGCTTCCTGACAGAGCTTCTAGACCATGTTGGTAAGAAACAGACAGCAGATAAGCAGAATAAGTCACTTCTGTCTGAAAAGAACATTTTCTGGCACAGGGATGGAAGATATTTGGGGTACAAGCATAGGTGGCCCTAGAGATGGCACTGGACCACAATAAGCATCCTGGCACACTGGATGTCTATTGTGTTCTTAGAACTCTCAACCCGTTCCATCCAGTCACCTGTCATATGGATAAAAACAAAGACTGCCCTATGTTTTATTTAGAAATGTCACATTAAGAAAGCAAAATGTAAAAAAAAGAGAAAAAATCCTTCTCAATGAGCTTCAAGACAAACTAGTTTAGCATTACAAACTGCTACAGCCAACAGTGCAGTTTCTATTCTTGCAGCAGAGACAGAAGAGGCTGTTAAACCTGCAGCAGATAAAAGCAGATCTGCTGAACATCAAACAGTGAACCGAAGACCCATGATAGGGCAAAACCGAAGAGAAACACCACAGAGCGCTTGATAACACCTGTTGTTTCATAAAGAGCAAAAAAAAAGGAGGCTGAGATAAAGTTGGAGATGACATTATATGAGAACACAAATAAATAATTATGTTCGGATCACAAACTTTTACAATTACGTATATGAGGTTGTTGTTGTTCTTCCTTCTTTCATTCTTACACTGTCTACTGTACAGACAGTAGTGTCTGAGCTCCGCAAGGCTGCACATCTGAAAGATTCATTCAGACAGGCCTCTGGAGAAGAAAAAGAAAGCAGTAACGTGCGGTGACATCTTGTCATGGGTAGGCTGTGACCTATCAATGTGGCATAGGCTATATATATTCATTCAGTTAATGTAGCAACCCAAGTTAATATCAGGCATCATCACATCGCTGCCTGCATACAGCAAAGTCAGTCATATGAAGAATGCACAATCAAATCTAATAATCAAATTAATAGACACATCTATCACTTTTTGCCAGGGTCGATATTGTCCCCACCACTTTTTAAAACCTCTCACGGCGGCACGGATGTACCAATAGAAATAAATAAAACATCTCCAGCCGGCAGAGCATTCATTTCGCTTGTTTGTTAAATAAGAGGCGATCTAGCGCTGAAATACGTCGTTTTTTTAAATCAAGTGATCAAAGTGGCGATCGGTGGCGCGGTTACAGTGTTATCTTGTGGCTCACGCACAGTCTTCACATGCACGTGCGCTTCAATCCATTTCGTTTGTTCCGGTGAAATCACGAAACAAAAATGCACACAAACGTGTCCCTGCTTGATATAATACAACCACTGATGAACTTATTCGGTTTTGATTTAAAAAAAAAAAAAAAAAAAAAAAAAAACTATACGAGTGCGGATTCGAACCAGAAATCCAGAACATCTGACATGCTCGGCAAAAGTTCTACCACTGGTCTATTAAAAGATACACGAGAAGTAGTTGGATATATGTGTTTATCACGTGATTCATTCATTTTTACACACACACCTGTCCTACACACTTTTTAAAACAAAGCTACGCCACTGATTTTAACCCTTACGAAATGCACCATAATCGCACAGATAGACATACAGTACAAATGTGCCAGAGGTGACGGCTAGATGCTAAGAGTGAGTGAGAGCGAGTGGATCACGTGACATGAAGCAAGCTCAGTCTCTGCCTCAATGTTGATAATTCAAGGCAGCATGAGAACTGACTGCTCATGCGCAAATCTACGTAAACTACGGTCTATGGACCAAAGAGGCACTGATAACCTCTGCCTCAATGGCCATGGCCTTGAATTTCCTGCATGAAACAATGGTTTTTAGAAGCAAACAATGGCAAAAGGAGTATATTATGTGTATTCCTGAACATTTTTGTTACAAAAATTAATATTTGGAATAAAATTAATGCAATTAATAATGTGGTGAATTAATAAAGCTCTTGGAATTAATAAATGTAATGTCAATATTTCCTTTGGTGAGGCACTGCCTACCCTGACCGCACGTCCCTGAAAGAAAGATATAAATAAGAGTGGGGAGAAAGAAAGGTGAGGTCAAGAATAAGAACAAGAAAATAACAAAAGCATGAGGAAGAAGGTCAATGGACAAGCAAGAGACCTCATCAGACAAGAAGGAAGACAATGGTAAAAAGAAGAAGAAGAAAACAAGTAGAAAAGAAGACGACTAACAGTGAATCACACAAGCAGCACAGGATCCATTGCAAATGGCCCGTCTGTGGATGTTGGAACTTTTTCCCTTCAGCCTAGCCTACTGGGAAATGTACCATTGCTCTCTGTGGCAAGTCCATCCTTACTGGTTCTGCTTTATTACTATACTCAAGACATTTCTTATAGCAAAAAAAGTGTATGTGTGCAATTAGTATTTTTAAAGGCAAATTACCTAAAAAATATTAATGAAAGTACACAACAACAAAAAGTCACCATCACAAAAACAAAAAGATTAACAGAATGTCAAAAAGAGCCATTCGTAGAAAAAGCACAGACACATGGACTAAAAAGACTTAAGGCAATTACTGACATTTTTGTGTACAGTCTGAAAATGTCCAAATTGAAAAACACCCTTTAACATTAGATCTTACTATTCGTTTTGCTTTCTCAAAACTCGTACCTACTCCCTTTTCTTGTGAAACTGAGTCAGTATTAAATGTAATCCTTCACACAGAATTAGCAACAAGTTACTAAATTTCATATAATATGTTGTGACTTGTATACATTCAAAACAGTCTAAACTGACCCTCCCTCAGCCCCCACCCTCCGCTCTGGCTTTGTGACCGCAAATTCTGGCATGGTGACAGATATGCTGACATCACCACATGTTCACACCCATCCACATGCACACGCAATACAATCCCAGCACAGAGGGGAGGACAAAGGATCTGAGTCTCACTCAGTAGGAAACTAAGGCCTGTTCCATTGTTCCCTATTGAGCAAAATCCCTTATGCACAAAAAACAATGGCAGGTATAAAACCAACGAACAAAAAATATCACGTTGTGACAGATAACAAAAGGGAAACAATCGCCTAGCCGGATATTTGGGAGCTGAGGATAGGCACGCAGGCAAACTATTTTTGACCATGGTTCCTCTGCAGCAGACTTGGGAACTTTAGGATTTGCATACATTTAGCCGTTTTCATATTTTGGCCTGAATGATGAAAATAATTGTGGTAATAATGTATGCAGGCATCCAGAGATAATTGTCCCACACTAAATCCCATTGTGTAATCATAAAAAGAATGACATATTCCATACACCCATTAATTAACTGTTTATATAACCTCCTGATTGTTAGATTCTGTCACACATAATGTATTATTGCATGCATTTAAAATATATGGCCATGAAAAAATATGCATGAGTGTCTCTAGTCATGAATGTGTGCAAATGTGAGGTTCTGATCTGTCCAGTTACATCTATCCACTTGTGTTTATTAGTATTATTATTATTAGTTGTTAAAATACGTTCTCCTACATTGTAAACACTAATGTTGCCATTGATAAAGCAATGTTGTCATAACTTAACATCACTTAAAATAAATATTTTTGGCATCATAACTCATTTGCCAGCAAAATCGGTTACATTTTATTTAGATGGTCCACTATATCAGCTAACTCTCATTAGAGTATTAGTAGACTGTTAGATTAGGGTTAGTAGAATAAATTGGCATTACTTATAGTCTATCATTTAATTATTGGAAAATCCTGAATAGTGCACCTTTAACCGTCTTATATGTTTTGTATATTTATGTTATTTGCAAGGTGTAAATAAGTAATATGAAAATGTTTAAAACATAACTGCACAGTTCTGTTAAATGATAATGTTTTCCCTCTTTAGAGTTAACTGTTAACTAAAATAACCAAAAAATTAAAAACAAAACACTAAAATAAGAGCATGCAATTTATCTGTCAATCAGATGCATGTGAAAGTTATGTTCACTACTATAGACCTTAGGTCGCCCCGCCCTTTTTCAGCACTGCACTCGTTGTGTTCTTTCTTACGGTTTGCATTTCCACAGCATGAAGGTAAGATCTTACGGATTTATGAATGAACTGCTTTGAAATTATAACTTTTGTTAACTCTACAGTAAGTCAATCCACTTCACCAGCTAATTACTCTTAGACAGTGACGCCATGGAAATATACAGAGCTACTGCAAAAACGTAAGTTCAAACACGAAATAGCAACAGTAGACTCCCAGGTGTTTTCCTCTAGAATTATCGTTGATATTTTTAATATTTAAATAAAGTGATGTATCATTTAAGCATCATTTATGTATCATTTAAGCATCATTTATGTATCATTTAAGCATCATTAAGAGCGCGCTGAACCCCAAAAAACACTGTGTAATTTGGACTATGCCAATTTCGATTTACATGCCAGTTAGCAATTGAACTATGAATAAAGTTAAAAATAAAACTGCCTTCAAAAATGTTGAATACTTGTTTTCAGTTATGAATGTATGCTTGTTTACATACTCTATCATGAAGTACAAAAAGCTAAATTGTAATGTTGTTGGTTTACATAACAAAAATTATGTTATTAACGGGTTGACTACCATATCTATAATTAAAGGCTTTCGATGACATGAAATTGCAGTCAAAAGGATATCATAAATGCAAAAATGATTCCCATCCCATGTCAAAATCCAACCTGCGCCCTTGAACTCAACTAATTAGGGTTTACAGTGTATTCAGGCTTAATGTGCAGAGACAACTAAAATTTAAATCTAAACAGAATGGAGTGAGGCTGTATTTTTGCTTTGGAAACAAGTTGAAAAACTTGCTCTTCCATTTGGTGCCTCTATAGTTGTGGACAAAATGACTGCAGCTTTAAAAAAGTTGTCTTACCAAAGCAGATAGTTGCTATGACAACTACCTAGTACATAGAATGAGGATTCATTTAAATACATTAATTAATAATTGGAATAAAAAGTTGAAGGTTCTCTTGATTACAGAGAATGTACATGAGCCTTTTAAAAATTTGTGAGAGGACCTGACTTACCACAAGGGAAAACTTTACTTAAAGGGAGGATACAGATTTTTTCCCCTGTCCCCTCAAACAGGAAACTGCTGTTAAAACTCCCCCTCTCCTTTCAGCAACTTCAAAATCTCGCAAAATCCTTCTCACATTATGAATTTTTAAAATAAAATAGAAATCTGAAGTGTGTGTGTGTGACCAGACGGACAGTAAATTACATAAGGAAGATACGGCACGACACCCTGAGTTTTAACCTCTGTGTGAAAGACTCTGACAGCAGTCCGAATGATGACATAGGGACAATGACAAACACACACCTGCTCGGCTTGTGACAACAGTTCAGCTGTTATGATACCTTGAGATGCTGGAGTTGTCTGCGGTCATCCTCCAGTTGTCTTCTTTTGTTCTCAATCTCAGCCTCTCTCTTTCTCTTCTCCTAAAAAGAGACAAAATGTTAAACTGCTGAAAGATATCAAACTTCTCACTTGACAAAATCAAATAACTTCTGTTACAATCATGTTGTTTCAGTATCATGAGATATTATTAACATTTTATTATAGGTTTTATTTTAATATTTACCATTTTCTTTTTCATTTTATTTAAAGTTTTAGTAATTTTGTTGTGCTTTTGTAATTTTTATTAATTATTCAAAAAATCTGTCTATATAGTTTATATTCATTGTATTTTAGTTTAAGTTTGAGTTATTTTAGTACATAAAAATAGTTCGGCAACTAGCTGATAATAAAATAAGTTTTTTATATTTTATTTTATTTTAGTTAACTTTAATTTTATTTCCAGCAACAAAATAGTTTTTAACGGTTTTAGTTTTAGCTATAAATTTGACTGCATATATATTTATCAAAGTATAAATATATCATATTATTTAATATAAATGCATTTACTAAAAGGTCTGATTCTAATTTTCCTGCACACGCAACAGCTTACAGGAGAGGCCAGTCAAGCACCTTTTCTATTTTTTCTTTTTACAGCAGATAACACCTGTAGTAGCCATAGTAACTGAAGTAAATATAAAACATTCTGACTTCCATATATATAAAACCAGAAAGTTCTATCTTAATAAAAATGTTATTTAATGAACAAATCCAATTGAGGCGCAGAATGTTATTTTAACTAAATGTATCTATAGTGCAGCCTTTGAGTGATGCACAGGCAACAAAACTGAAAGGAGAAGCTCAGATGGAAGACAGTGACTGGATCTAAAACCTTCCAATGACACGAAACCGTATTTAGCGCTTTAAAACAGGACTTATTGCTGTATTCTGCGGCTATCTGAACATACTGTAGACAGAGTTTCATTAAACTGAAAAGCACAACTCCCAATGAAACTCTTGACCATGCACATTCATCCAGGAAGTCTCCACTTCTCAGAAGATGGATGAAGGGAAACAGCTGAAGGCAACATTAGTCTGGTTGTTCACAAACAATGCAAGGCCCATCAATAATTAAACACACAGAAGTGCTTTAGTGCTGATGGCTGGACATGCATTAGCCATTATAGATGGTCATTGGCATACTATAGTACCATAATGCCTCATCACTTAGTGCACTTCTGTGCATCTAAACTGTATCCTCACATTTGTCCTCATGCTAATCCTGTGTGATTAATATATAGAACTATTACATCCAAGCTGCGTAATGAGGAATTTTATTCACAAAAATTAAATTCTGAAAGTGCTAATCATATATACTAAGGCTTATTGATTTATTTTGATGATTTATTTGTAAATATATACATATATATATTCGGTATATACTACTGTTCAAATGTTTGGGGTCAGAAAACTTTTCTTAGGCTAACCAAGGGTCCAAAGTTGGCATACGTTAGCATATAAAGTCTCTTACGCAAACCAAGGTTTTATTTGATAAAAAATACAATAAAATTGTAATATTGTGAGATCTTATTATAATTTAAAATATTAAAATGTATATTAAAATGTAATATTCCTGTAATGGAAAGTAAAGCTGGATTTCAGGATCCTTTGATGAGCAGATAGTTTAAAAGAAATTGCATTTATTTAAAATATAAATCTTTTGAAACATTACAAATGTCTTTAATGTCACTTTTGAACAATATTAATGCATACTTGTATTAAAAAAAAGAATGCAAGAATAAAATTGTCCATGCCTGGTGCACAGACCTGACTTATCAATAATGAAATTCATAATTTTTTTAATCAATTACGTTTAACTAGTCCTAATAAAAATAAGTTGGAATTAGAGTAATTATTTACGATGTAAAAAAAAGTCCATAAAATAAGGCACAATGAACTGTATAAATATGAAGGAATTTTCCGTCTTTTTTTTCCATCAAAAAATTTCCATCAAATTACTGGATAATGTCCTGGCAGAAAATTACCAGTACATTTTCTGCTTTTTTTTGTTCTTTTCTTTTTTACAGTGTACTTACAGCAATGGCCCGAAGTCTATCTTGCTGTGACAAAGCTTCCGACATCCTGCAAAAAATGCAGAAACAGTTTCAACAACAAGCATCACTTTACATTTAACTGAAACCATAGCATTTCATTCAATATAACATTTTTGTTCAATAATGCATGCCCAGATCCCTGCCTGATCTTTAGACAGACAGACAGACAGACAGACAGACAGACAGACACACACACACCATTTCCTATTGAAGACTTTGTTCCTTTACCAGCAAAAATGAACATCTTGTACTTTTTCTCAATGCATTACAGATGGACCCCGTTTTATGTCTACACATGCTGCGCTCCTGTAAAATATGAGCCCAGACTGTCAATAGTGTTTTGGACTTCTCTCCTTCGAGGGAAAGCAGGTCGATAGGAATCGATAAAAGTGTCCAGCTCTTTTTCTCTTCTCAGAAATCAAACTTCACATATGCACCGATATATATTGCAAATCTTTTTCACAGCACACCAGCCCAGCAACGATGAAGGGAGAAGTTTTGAATGAAATGTAAATATCTAAAAATGTTAGAGGCCTTTGCATTCCTCCCTAAATTGATTCCAGAACTCCAACATAACGCTGAGGGAAGACCAGTGTTGCTGGAGAGATTAAAAAGCAAGCGCTTTATAATCTATTGGTTCCACTAGTTTAGTATGACTTTGATATGGGTATGAATACTGTAAAAAAGAAACCAAAACTTTTATTTTAATTTATAATTCAAGGTGGCAAGGTCGAGCAATAACATCAATACAAGCAGTCTAAACATGACCATCCATTTGTGGTTATATACTTGTTTGCTACATACATTGATGGGTATCCTGTGAGAGGGAGGCAAAACATACAATGAATGGATTGAGGAAACCTAGAACAAAATATCAAAGGAAAAGGGACACATGTATAAAAAGAGGTCAACCATGGAATGGGAAGATGGGCAGTGGAAGCCCATGATAAACCTGGCACAATGATGTCTTTTGTCAAAGCCTGTTTTACTGCAGGGTTTTGCTCTGGTCCACAGAGAAAGAGCTTCTCTCCTGAAAATGGCTGTAGGGGAGAGTCATCCAGCTGATTAGTGATCTCAATGGCCCACCCGAGCAGAGCCAGTCACATGTTCACTCCCTCACATGGAATGTTTGTCGATATGTTATCTCTGAATCGCTCACAATGGCGATCATGCAAGATGAAATCTAAGCATTAGCTTAAGTAATTTACTTCTGTACATTCATACCAAAGTATTATCTGTTGACTGATGAAATAACAGTTGAACTCAATCTCACCCCAGACCCACTCCTCAGTGTAAAATACTCAATGTTGCATTAACACCTGCATTTTAAACCACTAGTGTAGATAGTCACAAAAGCAGCACTTGAGATCAGGCCGAGGATGATTCATGGACCAGTATTGCCCACTCATCAAAAGTGGATCAACATGGACTGTAACAAAAGCAATAAGCAAATGATTCACAGTTGATGAACAGGACCCCACCATTCAACCAATGAAATTCCACGACTTTTCCAGGGATTGATTACTGGATAAAAACTTTTTATCCATTCTTTTTATTGATTTCCATAACTTTTCTAGCCCTGGAAATCACAATTTAGGAATTTCTTGATGTTTCTAGATTTTCTATGACTGTGGGAAACCTAGTCTAACACCAAACATCTCTGTATAATCTCTAGTTTACAGACACCGTGGAACTTGACCGTATTTAAATGGCCACTTCAGATGATTTTTACGAATGTATAATAGTGTGTTAGTCTTGTTTCATAATCCTCTTCCACTAAATAACATGCACAAAATCTTACCAGTTATTTAGTGGGGGGGGGGGGGGGGGGGTTCTACTCATCGGCAATAAATTTAACTCGTTCTAAAACTCTATGCAAATTAGAACAGCACTGCATCAGTGGTTTAGGAATGGAAGACTGAGGAGAAACTCTTTGAAAAGTTTAAACACCATGCAGCCATTTCCTTTCGCCACATCTCATTGACAGCATTGGAAAAGCACTTGGGAGTCCAGGAAAAACACAACGCTGGCCAGCTTTATCCAATCTGTGAAGTCTCCAGTGTGGGTGCACTTATCTTACAGCTTGTTTCCCCTCTCTAGTCCACTGCTGGGCAACACACTGAAGCCATGCTGTGACCTTTTCACTGGTTCACTCACTGGCCAACAAAAGTGTTTAAAATGCCAAAAGTGACAAAGAGCAGCCAATAGATAATCGTGGCTAGATTTCTACAGAGAAAATAAAATGCATAAAAAACATGCCACAACATCAACCAAAGGCTTCCTTTTTTGTGTATATGCAATAAACTTTGATGTGACAAAAATGTCAGGTCCTATTTATGCATTGGGTTCCAATTACAAATTACAATGTAAATTACAAAAAAGCAAGCCCATCTTCATTCCTCAGATACAGGAATGGTGATGTAAACCTCTCCTGAGAGTCCTTTTATTGGTAGATTTTAATGGCTTGTAGGATATACAACTCTAAAACATTGAGCAAATCATACCATCTGAACAGTGGTGGACAGTCAAAAAGTATTTATTTTATTTTTACCAAAGCATAACATTGTACTTTTTTATTGACTCTATTTCATAAAAGCATATTGTTCCTCATTATTTCGAATTGAATAAATCACCGCCCCCTCTGAAACACAAGAGTGATGTCCGATTTGTGAAGAAGTTGCTTCTTTACAATAAACTTCCTGAACAGGTTCACAAATAACACTGAACAATTAATTTGCGAATTGGACTGATTCAATTGCATCTGTTCTTGAGTCAACAACTCACTGGTGCTGTTTACAGCTGGTATTGAGAGGAGTTTTTGTTGATCGGATCACAAGTGGACAATGCTAAATACAGGTGTAAAGGTCTACAATGTTTTGAGCTTGTCCACTTTCAAACACTTCCAGAGGTAGGCTAGTTAAAGGACAATTACGGTGAAAAATGAACCTAGGGGTAATTAACACATGGTTACAGAGTCGATTGTTCTCTGGGATGCGTTTTCATGATAATCGAATGTAAAGAATTTTATCTCTAAAAACAGATTAGCTTATAACGCTAGTATATGGGGCATAGAATAAGTAAAAGTAAATCGCTAATTAATACCACTAACAAGGTTCAAAATAGCCTAACATTAACACGGTAGCATAAGGAGGGTACATACATGCAACTGAAGCATTGAGAACTTTGTAAGTGCACAGACAGTTTAATAAGAAGATACTTTATAAAGACAGTACATTACGCGTATACAGGCAGGAGCCATCTTGGAAAACAGTCTCGACTAGTCGAGTCACGAACGCCGTGCTAAGTGATCAGGTCGATAGGAATTACGTTTTTGAAATCTAATTACATGGAAATGCATGAATTATGTCTGTTTATTAAAGTATATGGGTGACTAACAACAGACCATATGAGATTCCAAGTCACAGTTCATCTGATTTAGCATGCCGTTCGTGGCTCGACTAGTCGAGACTGTTTTCCAAGATGGCTCCTGCCTGTATTACCCCTAGGTACATTTTTCCCTGGAATTGTCCTTTAAAAACGCAGTCGACTGGATTGCTTTAGTATGTAGACGCTGATGTGGTTGAATGCGTTTAGCCACAAAAGTCTGCCCACTCTCCGGCCACTGACCTAACATGTAAACATTATGGGAAGTGCGCTAAACAGACGGGATTTAAACTGTTGGCTGGAGATCCAAGTTTGGTTGGAAGATGAAAAACGTACCAAGCACAATGTACTCTCACCATTCCTGATTTCGTCTTGAGAGCTGCTGCTCTCTGTGTGTTTTTCCATCGTCTCCAGGCACGTTCATATGTAAATTGCGTGAGCTTATTTTGGCCATTAGATTGAAAGAAATGAAAAAAAAACATGCATTTACCCACATAGACACTCCCCTTGAAGAAATGAGGACAGAAGTGGTTGAAAGTGGACAAAAGAAACGGATTCAAACACCAGGTGTAAATGGGTATGTGTCTCCCTTGTCTACTTGTGATCTGATCGACCAAAATGCATCTTAATACCAGGTGTAAACAGGGCCATTGATTCAGTGATCCAAAATGAGCCAAGAACAGGGATATCATCAGAACTTGAATGTGAGTGCAACTGATAGCATGAAAAGTATTTTGCTTATGAATTTTAGTATTGACTATTGTCAATGAAATCATATTTAGTTAATGACTGTCAGTTATTTAAAAAACTAAATTTGTTAAGAGGGCAAGCTTTTTAATCCCATTGAAATGCTTAAATGTGTGCATGTCCACATTTGTGCATCACCTTCTATATGGGGTAGGTGATTTTAGGTAATATGACGCAAATTAATGCCTATGCATCTTTCCCGCTGATGTAGTAGTTTCAAATGATTAGTAGGCTATATTTGTATTATGTTCCTCTTAAAATGTTGATGCATTTTGCGTCAGTACATTGTAAATTTATACTATTATAATATGATGCCACATATTTACAAAAAATATGTTGTTCCCCACATTTACAAAAAAATCTTTTTTTCCCCCAGTTTTAAAATACTATACATTATTTAATGTATGTGCTAATCTTTCTTAGTGCTAACTACTGACTAGTGCTGGCTAGAATAAATATATGTTTTGTCAATCAGTACTTTTTTACTTTTTCTCAAGTATGTCACTTGTGTACTTTGTCCACCACGGCATCTGAAGGGATTCTTGTTAATGCAAACTGCAGATGTTCCATCAGTTAGTGAAAAAGCAGTCTATATTGGAAGCTTTCTGGTGGCAGTTAAGAAACTAATTAGGGGACATCTGGCATTTTTTATAAAAATCACAAATGATTCATGTTCAAGATATCAAAACTTATCCTCTAAGAGCTAAAAAGACCACCCGAACAAACTCTGACAGACACACTGTTACATACTAAGTGCTATTTGATTGCGAGGAATGTGGGAGGGAGACTTGAGAAACTTCAACATGAGGATTTTGAGAAGGTCCAGCTTGGCGGGTAAAGGACGACACCAATATTTTCATGCACTCCTTTTTTTAGACATGCCATGAGCCAGGGCCCAATCAACCATGGGGAGAAGAAAAGGAAGGGAGGATACCTTCTAAAGCTGTTAGCGCATGCATATATCTTTCAAGCATATAGAATGTAGGTCACATAGCTGGTAGCACTTCAATAGTCTCTCTCACTAGAACCTTCTGGTTAACAGTTAGAGATTTTAAAGATGACTGCCTTCATAAAACTGAAGAGTATTTTCCACCCTAAGCGAATGTAGTCCGTAACCACTTTCGAAAATATTGAAATGGCCATTAGCTATTGTAAAAAATTCTCCTGAAAATTGGACATTTGTGAAAAAGTGAGTCATTACATGTGCTCTCATGTTTTGTAGCAGTCATTAAGATATTTTCATAACATCTGGAGTGAGCAGGAAGGGCTTGAGTATATGAGAAGAGTCTGTTACGGGCAATTATCTGCTACAGAGTTCTGATAGAGAAAGGAAGAGATATAGGTGAGAGGTTAAAACAGCAGTGACGATCCAGAGCAGTTCAATTTTAACCGTGTCAAATCACACAGCTGTCAGCACACCCATGAAGTGACAGATCCCATGGCCATTTGGCCACATATACCAGATGTCATATTTAAGCAACAATGTAAAATATTTTAATGCACTTGTGCCACTGAGTATACTGATTGGGAAATCATAAATCTAAATTATACACTATTTCCAATAGTCTCTAATTATAATTATAAATGCTTCTCAGCAAGCAATGTGGGCCGGGGACTCAGGCAGATAAGGGTTGCTGTGTTGGAAAACTGGCACAGACATTTGTTTTGAGTCCCTTATTGGAAGCTTAGAAACATTTAAAATTTGAGCAAGTTTTAGTAGCTGTCAGTATAGCCTTTTTATTAACCCCACATCAGCTGCTCAGAAATCATGTTTGATTGAAGTTTGAAGACTACATGCAATTTATGCTTAATTAATGCAATCAGAATGAATGATGATGTTAGTAAAATATACACAAGGTTTCAGGGGCAGGGTTTAATCGGACTAAATGACTGGAGAAGTCCATACGTCACCAGAAAGAAGTCTGTTGTTTCCACAGGAAGGTAAGACATTTTTAATTAACGTTACAAGGTTAAAAAAACTGTTTAATATGAAACATGCATGGATGAATTGTCCCCAATAAGATCTGTAACGTTTATTTAGAAAATAAATAGGCTGAATTTTCACTTCATGGCAGCTTTAATTTTTTTTAAAATGTAGTAGTCTAAGTGTACGTTTCAAGGGATTGCAGCACTTAAGTCCTTTATTCAATATTCACATTCTAGCAATACCTCTCTCTCACACCTAATTGCTCAAACAAACATGTGAATGTCTCTGCAAGTGTTATTAACCACATACCTTGTTTTAATTATAAATTAAACTACTTTAAACTATTTATAAGAAATTCCTTGAGAATTCTAATTTTCTAATTCTGACGCTGAATTAAAATAAGAGAGCCTTTTATCAGAGGTTTTGTGGTTATTCTTTAACTATTGCCATACCCTACATATTATTTGCACAATTCATAATGCACTGAATAGAGCAACTACCCCAATTTCAGAAGCACTTCATTGATTTTATTTTCCAGGAACATGCTTTGGTGGCTCCAATGACCTAGTGCCTCAAATGTTCATGGAAGCGTAAATTTGACTCACAAAGCTTTGGCATTGGATATGTAATAGGGTTGACATCACTCTCCCATTCCCCCTTCATGTGCGTCTTGTTATTCTCCACACAAAACGATACATTTCACAGTTATAAAGATAAACAACAAACTGTTTTACGTAATGCGTATAATAGAAAACGCATCATGGTTCTCATCTTGCTCTTGGCGAAAATAAAGCGTTTCCAGCTGAGGAATGAACGCACGATGGACGCGGTGGGTGTGAATATTTGACAGAGGGGGAAAACACATCAGAAGTGAAAGCTCAACGTGAAGCCTATTTGATTGCGCGCGTGGGGAAATTATTTTCAGATTTCTTCTATAAAATGACCAAAATCCAATTGCATGCCAAAATATTTAACATCATGCTGCTAAGTCCAGGTCTGCACGGCCATATTGGATCATCCCACCCAGTTTCATCAGTAGCCTATATTACTAGATGTGGTTCTCCCACACCCGAGCACGTACTGCTTCAAGGGGATGCGCTGCAAAACGCACCAGCGTGTTATTGGGCCATTACAGAATTTATGTTAAACATATGATGAAAGACGCAACCTTTATATATCTTATTAACGCATCTGTACTCTCTTCCAAGAGGTAAATGTCACTTATTTTTGCATTGCTACTTACATTTCACTCCTGTTATTTCCGCGGTTATTGCAATGTAGCCTATTCAAGACATTCCAACGATTTAAAGCGCCATTGCAAAACCAAGCCTACTATATCAACAAAGCAGAGATGTCAGGAAACAAAAGACAATACAACCCGTAAGAAAATAACAATTGTTCTAAAATGAATACTTACTCAATGGCCAGACTCGTTCCCTTTCGATAGCGAATGTTTCTCTCGCGCCCGCTTAGAAAAAAAACTAAACCCCCGCTCGGAGGCGTAAACGACACAGACGATCAATATGACTGAGCTGCTACTATCTAATGATGGGCATTAATTCGGTTGTTCTCTCGTGTTGCAAATACGGCTGTTAGCGAGGACGTGTGGTCTGTTTCCCGGGGAGCGGCGCTCAACCCGACGGTGAATGTGTTGTGGCGTCCCTTTGCAGCAGCAGCAGCAGCAGCAGCAGATCTCTCACATGGCTTCAGGATGGAGCGCGCGACTGTTGACTCCACAGCAGCCAATCCTTTGTTTCCCGCGCGACAGAGTGTTTAGGGCAATGTCTGGCTTCTCCTCCTCCAAGTGAGAGTGAGATGAGATGCTTGGATACGCCTCCCTCCGGACACTTGAGGGGCTGTATAAACGATGAAATCACAGACTCGAAACTTATTGACGTTTTTACAACAATATTAAGTTATTAGGGATCTCCATTCCCCGTTATTGTTACCACATATTACAGGGATCCCTTTGTAACATTCTACAAAGAAAAGAAAAAAAAAAGAATAGCATGACATCTAGTCGAGAAGACTTAATTCACGTTAATCAGATATTGGTTGTGTCCGAAAACGCCCCTATACCCTCATCTCAATATCAAATTTATTTCTAGAGCACAGTTCCAGTAGTGAGACTGCAGAGATTGAATTTGAGATTGAATAAGTGCAATCAATAACCTCGATGATTTCAGAAAACCAAATGGCTGTTCCCTCAAATAGTGCCCTTATATTTAACCCTTAATCGGTGTTTGGGGTCCGGTGGACCCCACTGTACTTTTCCTTCATTTTTAAATAGTGTTACCTTCATCTTAAAGGCTAAATAAGCTATCTAAACATGCACAAAAAAATCTGGGTTTGATTCAGTTGTGCTAAAGGTGTGTAAAAAATGTTTTACCGTTTGGTGTCTGATAGACCCCACATTGAAAATGAATGGGAAAATAAAATAAAAAAAAAGACTTTTTTCATTTTGTTTGTCAAAAAATAAATAAATCCAGTATAAGTTTGAAAATGTCTACATTTAAATCAAGGTCTGGTCTTAGAGCATAAACACAAGGTAAAAATAACTTTCTATCTCACACGCACACACACTGTGTGTGTGACTGCAACAGAGAGCATTTTGAGAGTTGTTTTTTTTTTCTGAATGACACACAAAACTAAAGACTAACCCCAAAACAAGGAGAGTCAAAAGGTAGGTATCGTTTGATAGAAAACTTTTCAAATATTTACAAATATAAATTACATTTGGACATTCTCATGCAGAGAAACTGCTGATAAAAGATATTATATATATATATATATATAATGAATTTGAGTTCAGAAATGCGTTAGGAGGAACATTCACAGCGTGGCTTGTTGGGTTGTCTCACAGGGATTCCATGTTTTTTTTTGTTTTGTTAAAGGGTGGACAGAGGAGCTCTGTGGGATGCCTTCAATTTGATCTGTTTCAGGGATGGGTGTTTAATACGCAGCAGTTTTGCTGCCGTGTGAATCGCACTACAGGTGCGGGCCAACGTGCAAGGGACGTTACAGTGGGCTCTGGGTTTCATCTAAACCTCTAAGCGGATGCTCCTCTTGCTGTCTGCTTTGTTTTTGCTGCCCGTTTCGACATCATCGGACTTGTCATCGTGACTATATCCTGTTTTCAGGGTTTGAGGGAGACAGGACCGCACGAGTTTGTCTGCTCTATTGAATCGGCGGACTACGTACTTCCCCATTAGTCCAGCAGATGTCAGGCGAGTGTTGATTGAGCCACGGGCGTCCCAAGACGATGTCTGCAGTGAAGCCCTCCAGTAGCCTACCAGTAGTGAACATTTCTCGTGATGAAGACAACCGATAGAAAGTTGGAGTTCTGGACTGCAGTAATGAATACTACTTCTGCTGAGAGGTTTCCCAAGGATGGAGTGAATACTCAGAGGCTGACTCAGTCGACGACGGCGGGCTTGTAAGCGGTGGAGTAGTGAGGCTGAGATGAAGATGCCTGCAGTGCCGGAGTCAATCAAAGCTTTCGCTGGAATGGAGTGTTTCAAATAGGTGATTAGTACTGGAGTTTGTTTCAGATTGGTAACTGGAAATGGTAGGTCAACAGTACTCACCGCAGTACGGCCGGCCGGATGGGACATTCCATTCGTAAATGTCCCGAAGCTCTGCAGTATGCAGAAGTTATTGGTGCGACCACGATTACGTTCATCTGCGGTAAGATGTCCAGCATCGATTTCCATGGGTTCTGGTAATGGAGGGCTTACGGACGTGGAGTAGTGATGCGCGGTTCGGCTTTTTTTCCTACCCACTTTTATGAAATTATTTAGCCCGCCCCGCACCACACTACTGTATCTATTTTTACAACCCGCCCCGCCAGCACCCGCGACCATTAAAAGACCAATTGATTTAGCAGCCTGACCTTTTAGTTACGTAAACTCCCGACTTCAATTTCTCCCGCACCTCGTCTTCCATCTTCTCTTGTATTTCTCCGTTTTTGTTGTCTGGCTGGCGGTAGGAGCTGCTTGGCGCGTCGCTTTCGTGACGTGTCACGTGACACCAAAGGTTTGGGAACATCATGCAAGTTACAGTGCTACAGCCTTCTTATTGTAACCTTATCAAACAACCTAATTTCTGGCAGGAAATTGCACGCAACATACATGAATTTAAAAAATAAATAAATAAATAATGATATATATTATAATTATATATATATGTTAATGACCCACCCCAACCCAACCCGCCCACAAACAAAGTGACAATTTATTTCCCCAACCTGCAGGGTCCGTGGGTTATGAGACGACCCGCAGATCACTAATGGGGAGTGGTGAGAGGAGTGTGAAGGGAAGTTGTTTAAGCAGGCTGTGCGATGTTGTGCGATGAGTATAGAGCACTGGATGAGTTCCTCAATTCCGATGGAATCCTCGTAGATGGCCAGTTGTAAGCAGATCTCAGGGTTGAGCCCTCGACGATAGGCAGTCATCAACGCAATCTCCTTCCATCCGCTGTTCACGGCGATCGTCCGAAACTTCAGAGCATAATCTGCAACTGAGGATTTGCCTTGTCGAAGATTAAACAACTGATCACTAACAGACATAGCATTCGGAGTTTGAGAGAATACAGTGCGAAAATGTTCGATGAAACTGTTGAACGACAGTAAAGCTTTAGCATTGGAATCCCACAGGGCTTGAGCCCAATTCAACACGCGGCCAGAGAGCAGGGAAATTATGAAAGCAATTTTTGCTTTTTCAGTACCATTTACCTCAATATAAAGCTTGCATAGGTCTATGTCACGAAAAAATTGATGACTGGAAGTACGTCTTTCAGTAGGGATACGGCTCTTCCGGTTAGCTTTTTGTAATGGTGGAGTTCGATATATACCGCTGGACCAAATCTCTCCGCAACCTGCCTGAAGTCACAAATGATGATATCATTATCTGATTATCCCCCCAGTTATTCCAGGGAAACCGGGTTGGTATAGTATTGGCTTAAAGTCCATTCCGACCAGTTTCCAAGATGTAGTTGCTCTCCTTTTCAAAGAGCAAACTGCAAACGAAAGTGCTGCCCCGGAGAACATTAAAAGAAGTCCCTGAATCCCTACTCCGTGTTCCGGAAGCAGGAAGTGTGACATAGGCCTATTGCAGAAGAAACCCGTTGCACTCCTCCTCGCCTGAATATGAAGCAGGTTTGGCCATTGGACTTACTGAGGCAGGTCTGAGGTTCTGAAGGGCGTGGCGGAATTCAGTGAAGGTTTCCTGGAGCAGTGTGTGCGGTGCGGAGGCTGCAGTGGCAGCAGCGTATGCTGAAGTATCCATAAGCGATTGGGGTGCAGCGGGAGCGTGTGTGGCAACGCCCAGAGGGGTACGGCAGCAATCTCGGAAGCCGGGGAGACTTGCATCGTGTGTAGTCCGGTCTTCTGTCACACTACTAGAAGGATGAGGACACAAGGAATACAGTTAACAGACTTTATTTATACACCTGTTGCAATATTCGATCTCATAGAAGGCTTCGAGATCCACACAGAATTGAAAGCAGGAAACAGGGAATAACTGGAACAGAAACAGTCTCTTGAATACTTTGAACTCAGAAGTAGACTTGGTGATAAATCAGGGCTTGAAGGCAGACACGAAAGCACTTAGAATTTGAATGCAGATACGTAGACACTTGAATAGAAATACCGATCCAAAGACACACGAACTGAGAGCGGACTTGAATAAACTTCCAACTTGAATGTAGAGAAGAGATACGAGGTCCGTAGATGCACAGAAGAACTCGGAGAATCAGACTGGAGAATCCTGAAGCACCGCCGCATACAATGGCTGCTTGGAAATACACACAGGAGAGTGGTTAGTGATAAACTTGAGTATACTTAATGCGAGCACACGGGAATCCTGGAACCAGAGAAGCATGAGGAACCGGGTGAGTCACACGCGTTGATAGACAAGACCAGACAGAGAACAATGGAGAAACTGAGGCCCTATTTACACGAGGACGATACCGGGTGAAAACGTAAAAATATTTTATCGTATGTGCCTTTCGTTTACACGGCGACGGCGTTTTTGGGGATTAAAAACGCAAAAAAGTGAAACCACCCTCCAGAGTGGTAATCTTAAAAACGCTCCACCGTCGCGTTCCCGTCGTCTAAATGGTAAAAACGCAAATCTGCTCTCGATGGCTCTCGTCGCGTACGCGTTTACGTCACAGGCATGCGCCAGTACAGGAACATAACAACCATCATGTCAGATTATTTCCATACGTCGGACCTTCAAGTTGCCCTCGCAGCTCTGATAAACATACAAGAGTCTTTTCAGCAGTTGTACAAAATATTCGCAGATATTGGTGGTGTTGTGTGTCAGTGCTTCACATCGCCACCTAGCCACCTGGAGTGCATACTACATCGAATTTCACACACTTTTGCGTCACCATATGCACGCGGATTCCCCCCCCATAACGCTCGTTTAAACGCAAAATGAAAAGTGATAACGCAATGCCACTTTTACGTTTTCTCTTCAGATCGTTTCCGTGTAAACATAGCCTGAAGCTTAAATCCTGTGTGCAGCGTGGTGAGTTTGTGATGCAGTGCAGGTGGTGAGTAATCAGTATTCAGGGGATGATGAGCGTGACCAGGTGTGCTGAGTGGATGCTGGTTGGGGTGTGTCGCTACTCTATAAAAAAATGCAGGGTTAAAAAAGAACCCAACCTAAACTACACTGCTGGGTCACTATAGTACAGAACACGTGCTGGGTTGATTTGACCAAAGTGCTGGGTTTTACCATTTAACCCATATTTATGGGTCATTCATTTGACCCAACCAGTGGGTGAAATTAACCCTCTCGCTTGGTTAGGTCTTACTCATATGCTGGGTTATTTCCTGTCTCATTGCCTTTATTAAAATTATTAAAAAATATTTGTTATATTACGAATGTAAAATAATTATTGTCTCTGTATTACAATAATCCAGAGAGGCCACTGTATATGTAATTTCAATCTCATTTAATTGTTTTTTTCTTTTACATTTTTAATACATTTCTTTAATACGTTTTTGTATACAAGTATTCAATACAAGTGTTAAGGTTCATTAAGTAAGGTCATACACCACTGAAAACATAGTTATGCATATTATATTGCATTTCTGTCAACAAATCCTCCAAAATATTACACAATGCACCTTTAAAAGTCATTAAGCAACTCATTTGAACTCTTATACGATTACGATTAGCGTCAAGCATATTTCGCATTCGTCCACCTGTGCAATAACCCCCTTTAACCATGTGCAATGTTTCAGATAGTATGTCAAGTGTAAACACATGAATCGGAAATTGGTCACAATTGAAAGAACGTGTAAATGGACAGCCAAAAAAATCAGATATAGGCAACAAGTCAAAATTGGGCATCAAGACCTGCAGTGTAAACAAGGCCAAAGATCAACAGCCTCCAGAAAGACTCGGTCTCGATGGCGTGGCCTGGAACAATGGCAAAGGTCTGAGATGTCCCCCTCGTCTCGTCCCTGAGGCACAGAAAGTGCAGCAATGCTCCAGTCCTCTCATTTTGTAAATATTCAACCATGTTGGTCCCGACCTGTTGATCATAGACAATCACTTAGAGTTTTGCAATATAACTGAAATGCAAGTTAAGCTTTTTTTGTGTGGAAGTACAAAAAAAAAATATTGCAATCATTACCAGATATGATAAACAAACAAAATGTCTATTTACATTCAGTATTTGTAAACTGAATTATAGAAATAAGAGAGTAAGAGAATAAGAGATATGTCTATGTCGAGTCTCCCAGGTACTGTGCTACTCCGCCAGTCTAAAATAGTCTGAATATAAACACTTATTATAGGTGATGTTAGTGATTCAGGATAAGACAAAAAAAAAAAAAAACACGATTTGGAAAATGGATTCATGATTTACTCGCTCATTATATACATTTGTAAATTTTGAACACACAAAAAAATATGGACTGCAGCTCTAAAAATTAACAAAAAGCTATTTAAAAAAATAAATTTATGTTTCAAACAGAGATAGCTGCGGAGAGGATTGCAGCTTTAAATATTCTAACCCTAAATTATTTTTATAGTTATCAAGCATATCAAACAGTGCAAAGAGTCTACCCTTATTAAAGTAGAAAGACTACAGCAAAACTTACAAGGTTGCATATCAATAAAGGATCTCTGGGCCTCCTCCTCTGTGATGGTCTGAACACCTCCTCCTCTCCTGTAGACGGATGGGGAAGCAGAGTTGCAGGTCCTTCAAAGCGGTCTCCCCATTTAGCAGCTAAACAATTTGACCATACATAAAGTTGCATTAAAATTTAAATAGTATGCTGTATATAACAATTCATTTTCAAAAGTAGCATTTCTGACTTTTCTGCCCTGGTGTTCATTGGTAACCAAGATCATTTTACATGACCAGGCACTGTCATACTAAATTAGTCTTGGTAACATTACCTTGGAATGGGGTTTCAGGGCGAGAAAATGATTAACATAAAATCGATTTATTTCTCCTTTCCTCAGTCGGTGTTTGTAAAGATTGCACGTCATACGTTTACTTAAAAAAAAAAAACTATCAAGCTCTTGAAAGCATTTTTTTGTTTTGTTGTTGCAAAAACTAACCTGGTTCCGACAGAGACATTACTGAATACAAACGAAGACTGTGCTGGAACTTACCCCGGTCGTTATAACTTACGACTTACTAGAACTTACCCCGGTGTTATATACAGCATACTATTTAAATTTTAACGCAACTTTATGTATGGTCAAATTGTTTAGCTGCCTAATGGGGAGACCGCTTTGAAGGACCTGCAACTCTGCTTCCCCATCCGTCTACAGGAGCGGAGGAGGTGTTCAGACCATCACAGAGGAGGAGGCCCAGAGATCCTTTATTGACATGCAACCTTGTAAGTTTTGCTTTAGTCTTTCTACTTTAAGGGTAATATGCCAGCAGACTTTCTACACACAACTCACTAACGTTAGCTATATTTGCCTAGCCCTAGACTCATTTCGCGCCGATTTTACGTGCGAGCCCTGTGAGGGACTAAACATACTGCGCTTTTATAAATTCAAACCGCTTTCCTCACTTTTAAATACACAACGTCCACAATGAATACGATAATTACGTCATGAATTTGCAATTTAAACTGCTTATTTCAAAAAGGATGCTGATATACAGGTCCTTCTAAAAAAATTAGCATATTGTGATAAAGTTAATTATTTTCCATAATGTAATGATAAAAATTTAACTTTCATATATTTTAGATTCATTGCACACCAACTGAAATATTTCAGGTCTTTTATTGTTTTAATACTGATGATTTTGGCATACAGCTCATGAAAACCCAAAATTCCCGTCTCAAAAAATTAGCATATTTCATCCGACCAATAAAAGAAGTGTTTTTAATACAAAAAAAAAGTCAACCTTCAAATAATTATGTTCAGTTATGCACTCAATACTTGGTCGGGAATCCTTTTGCAGAAATGACTGCTTCAATTCGGCGTGGCATGGAGGCAATCAGCCTGTGGCACTGCTGAGGTGTTATGGAGGCCCAGGATGCTTCGATAGCGGCCTTAAGCTCATCCAGAGTGTTGGGTCTTGCGTCTCTCAACTTTCTCTTCACAATATCCCACAGATACTCTATGGGGTTCAGGTCAGGAGAGTTGGCAGGCCAATTGAGCACAGTAATACCATGGTCAGTAAACCATTTACCAGTGGTTTTGGCACTGTGAGCAGGTGCCAGGTCGTGCTGAAAACTGAAATCTCCATAAAGCTTTTTAGCAGGTGGAAGCATGAAGTGCTCCAAAATCTCCTGATAGCTAGCTGCATTGACCCTGCTCTTGATAAAACACAGTGGACCAACACCAGCAGCAGACATGGCACCCCAGACCATCACTAACTGTGGGTACTTGACACTGGACTTCAGGCATTTTGGCATTTCCTTCTCCCCAGTCTTTCTCCAGACTCTGGCACCTTGATTTCCGAATGACATGCAACCACTGAGCAACAGTCCAGTGCTGCTTCTCTGTAGCCCAGGTCAGGCGCTTCTGCCGCTGTTTCTGGTTCAAAAGTGGCTTGACCTGGGGAATGCGGCAACTGTAGCCCATTTCCTGCACACGCCTGTGCACGGTGGCTCTGGATGTTTCTAATCCAGACTCAGTCCACTGCTTCCGCAGGTCCCCCAAGGTCTGGAATCGGTCCTTCTCCACAATCTTCCTCAGGGTCCGGTCACCTCTTCTCGTTGTGCAGCGTTTTTTACCACACTTTTTCCTTCCCACAGACTTCCCACTGAGGTGCCTTGATACAGCACTCTGGGAACAGCCTATTTGTTCAGAAATGTCTTTCTGTGTCTTACCCTCTTGCTTGAGGTTGTCAATGATGGCCTTCTGGACAGCAGTCAGGTCGGCAGTCTTACTGATTGCGGTTTTGAGTAATGAAACAGGCTGGGAGTTTGTAAAAGCCTCAGGAATCTTTTGCAGGTGTTTAGAGTTAATTAGTTGATTCAGATGATTAGGTTAATAGCTCGTTTAGATAACATTTTCTTGATATGCCAATTTATTGAGACAGGAATTTGGGTTTTCATGAGCTGTATGCCAAAATCATCAGTATTAAAACAATAAAACACCTGAAATATATTAGTTGGTGTGCAATGAATCTAAAAAATATGAAAGTTTAATTTTTATCATTACATTATGGAAAATAATGAACTTTATCACAATATGCTAATTTTTTGAGAAGGGCCTGTAGCTGGTTTTACAACTAAGGATTTAACGATGCGGCATTTTGTCAAAAAAATCTAACCGGCTAGCTGTGGCTATTTAATGTTTCACAGAATAAATACATTACCCCGCACACTTACATATCAAAGACTATGTTGAACAGTTAAATTAGCTTGCTGTTATCACAACTTGTTGAAAATATAGGTAAACATTCATAAACTTACCATAAAAACACAGCCTGCTCCGAGTGGTGTGGCGTGCTCCTCGAGTCAGAAGTGAAGAATCCAGAATGTTCCGCAAAGAATGAACAAGTAATAAACCAGTTGCTTGGTCAAAATAGCCCAACCACTGGTTTATTTGTGAATGACCCCCTTTCAACTCATTTGACCCAGCATGAACAACCCATAAATGTGTTTACAGTACCCCAAACAACCCAGCATTTTGACCCAGCACAATCAACCCAATGTGTTTACAGAAACAACCCAGCATTTTTTCGAGTGTAGGTGTATCCGTGACAGTCGAGCCCTGATATGTTTTCCATGATTGGTTTTTCCTGAGGAGAATTACGTTGTTGAAAACGAAAGTAAAAGAGTGACACTGGTTCATTGCGTTTTACCGTGATGAGACTAGTTCCGTGTCTTTATTACACTCAACACATTATAATGATTTATCTGTCATCCACCCTCGATTGAATGTTTTTGTTACTTGGCCCGCTCGACCCGCGGATTATGATCCGTGCTGCACTAACGGAAAACTATACGGTTTGAGAATGGACACAAGCGGGAACCGCAACAGAACTGTCACGGTAGAAAAAAATTGTATGAGCACGTGACTGTCTGTCCGAGTTTTGTCCATAGGCGGAACGAAATTTTTACGGAGGTGGCCGCCTCATAATTGTCTATGCAGGAAAAACCCTGCCATATGAACTGAGTAAATGTAAGTACAAAAATTAAGTAGATCTGAGTAACTGTATTTGGTACATTAACAAAAAAAATTGAGTAGAAATAATTGAGGAAAACATAAAAAAAATTTATGATTAATATTAACTTTTAATTTTCTGTAAACCTTGGTAAAATACTCCACACAACCATAACATCGGACTTTATTGTCGATGAGTATACTACAGCAATACAGCAAGTGCAACATGTCCTATATTCAAACTCATACAACCAAAAAATATGAAGTAAAAACTAAAAATGTAAAAAAATAATTCAAGTGTAATCAACCGGTCTGTTATCCGATTTCCACCGTTTCAGCGCTGGTTCTCGTGCCTGAGATGGAGTCGTGCTCTGCGGGGGAACTTCAAACTTCAGATCGCCATCCTGCGTTAGCCGAAAGATGCTGCGACGCGACTGACTCAGTAACCTGCCAATAAACAAACAGTGCACAGGTCTGAGGATATTTTATCTAAATTAATTATATTCATTATCTTTAGGAATAAAATCGTGTTTTATGCAAGGCATCCGGCATTTCAATCAGCGAAAAGACGTGGCTCTCGTTTAAGTGACTCACATTGCTGAGAAGAGAAAGTTCTGCATGCTGGAGAGAATTCAAACAGCCCGTGCTCACTCAACCGTTGAGTTGTTGTCACGTCCGAGGGGTGCATTGTTTTAACTGAATAAACTTACTCAATTTCTTAAGAGAGTGTGTTGAATAAATTAATAATATTTGTGGCTATTGAAACAGATAATTTTAATTATCCATTCTCAAATATTTTGATAGAAATTTCACAAATATAGGCTATTAAGTGCATTATAAATAAATAATCGGTCAAATACTAAATTCTTTTAGTGAATTTTTTAAAAATATTTAGTTAATTATACTCTAGTAATGTCAACTAATGGATCTTATTGTAAAGTGTTACATTCAGTTTAAAGAGGAATCAATGACAATATGAAAAGTTATAAACTGTAAGTCGTAAACAGAGATTAAGAATAAAAATTTAGCCAACCTTGGCTGTAAGTATACACTGTAAAAAAAAATGTTTGTTGACTTAACTCATTATTTTGTGTTATCTTTTTGCATGTTTTTTTTTAGTTTAACTAACTTATTTTGAAAAGTGTCCCTGACAAATTTGGAAAGGTTTACCTGACATATTATAAAGTACAATGAACTGATTTAATTTAGTTAAGTAAACTTTGAATCTAAGTTTGGCCAACTAAAGTTACGTTTTCTAAACTACACCCAATAAGTTCAGCCAACTAAAGTGGTGTTTTGAAAATCAAATTTTTAGCCAAAGTTTAGCCACCATTATAGTGATCCGTGTTTGCTTTAGTTGGGCTCGTGACCCTTAAACTGTTAACATTAGATTTTGTTTGGCAGTTGTATCTGAGTTATAACTGCCAGATGATCTAAGAGAAAAGGTGATTCTGATGGTGTTGGTTATGTTTTAACATACTCATTACTTGAGAGTATTTTAGTGATTCTATAGCAGATGATATTCAAGCTTTTTTAATATAGTCCAAAATATTTCTTAAAAGTTTTTCTGATCAAAACACTCTGAAAAATAATTTTATTTAGACACACTGACATCAATAATCAGCCTGTGAATCTCAAAAATGGTGACAATTATAAAGCATGTTGCAGTGCAATCTGGGTGCCACCAATCAAAACTCATTCATGGCTCCCCCCATGCATTGCGGTATGAATAAACTATGATCTGAAATGTCTTAGTAATATCCTTTTCCATATTGAATATTCTGTTTGTCACCATTGTTGAGATTCATACACTGATACTTTATGTCTGTGTATATTTAATTTTTTTTTTTTATCAGAACAACTTTTAAGAAATCTTTTGGATTATTTAGACATTTCTAAATCTTGTACTGTAGAATCACTGTATGTTGTAATCAACATTATACATTTAAAATCAGAGATAAGGCTTTAAATGAGCTTTGTGATGCAAGTCAAGTGATGATTATGTCAAAATATAACCAACAGTGTGTGATCACCTTTTCACTTTGATTATCTGGCAGTTATAACTTAAATACAACAGCCGAAACAAAATATAATGTTAACAATTTAAGGGTCACAAGACCAACTAAAGCAAACACTGATCACCATAATGGTGGCTTAAAAAATTAGATTTTCTCCTTTGGTGATTCTGCTTGTTAACATCAGGTGTCTTCAATAATGGCCAATCATCACACAATGAATCACTTAATTAGCTCTTTAACTTTAACACTCCCAACTTTAACAAGCCATATAAACTCCCAGGAGAGTTCATTTAACACTGGAGTTTTTGCTGTGAATAATTCTGAAAAAAAAATGCTTTCACTAATGATTTATTATTATATTATTTGTTAACAGAAGACTATGAAACGCTTATTACGAACTAAAAACTCGCAACAATCACTTTCACTATATAAAATGTCACTTACTGTGTATCAGTCTATTTCTTCTGAAGACACGTGTAAAGAATTTTTTTTGTGCAATTTAATGAATCCGTGCTCATAATTGTAAAAACATTGTTGAAGTTGAAGATTTATGTTTGAAGCGGTTTTAAAAGGTTGAAGTTTAGGTTTTAAGACCATGCAGTCTACCAGACTGCAAGATAGATAGATAAATTAAGTTTAGTTTACTATCAAAGCATTAGAGTATAATTGAAGTAAAACCTGCAGAAAATGTAGTGCAGTTGTTTCAACTTACATTTATAAGTTAAAATAACAAGTATACTTGTTAAGTCAACTGAAAATCTAGTGCAGTTGTTTAAACATACATTTTTGATTTAAAATAACAATTTTACTTGTTCATTCAACTTTCAGTCTAGTTGAGGACAAGAAAACTTAAGATTTCTTGTTGTCTGGACAATCTAGTTATTTCTACTCAAAAAAATAAGTTGAAATAATTAAATTGCCAAAATATTTTTTATAGTGTAGCTCCTGTTGGTCTCTACATGTATCATTCTAAAGAATCCTAGTGTAAGGATTCAGATAAACATTCCAGTTCACCTCAGCACCATTTTTTAACAGTTTTAGCCCAAATTTTAAATCCCAAAACAACCTCGCAATACGCAGGTAAAAGGCCAGCACAACACTGCTTTTTTTTCCACATGTGAAGAGAGTGTTTACATAGGATTTTTAAACAAGAGGTCAAAGTTTGGTTGGTTAACATGTTCCCCTTAGTCCCTGCTGGTATTTACCAAAACTACATAGGGCCAAAAACCGTTTTCTCCATTGCCCATTCAAAAACATGTAGCTATTCTAAATAGCCTACATTTTTGATCCACTAGCCAAACAACCGCGACTGTGGTTAACTGAAATGCTAAGGGATAGATTTCTCTAAGAAGGCTATTATAGACCTTAAGCAGACCCAAACCGACTGCAGATTGGGTGGATTTTCAATCTACTTGAATGGTTAAAGAAAAAAAGCTCCAAAACTGTTGATCAAGATGATTATGTTGAAAAAAACATTTAAAATCACAACTAAAACCCAACAACAATGCGAAATAAAATGTGTTTTTTTTTTTCGCTTAAAGGATTACTTCACCTGAACATTTTGTTGTTGTTGTCAATTAGGCCCTATGAAATCCGAACCGGCCATAGGCAGCAACGTCATAAACACTTTCAAGGCCCAGAAAGGAAAAGACATCAGGTGTGTTCGACATCGGCTGCGGCTGGATGTAAATTGGCGAGATTTGCCGTGTGCAGGCGGGGAGGAGCTGCATACGGAGACGTGAAGTCCGACACTTTCTGGTTCCCGTAGTGACCGCTCACGTGGTGTTTGCCCACTTTACCACAGCTGAAGTGAGATAAATGCAATATTTGTCAAATACACGCGTGCGTTTCCATTTAAAAGCCTACTTTATGCTTAAAACAGCATCTGTTTGTAAGAATAAGTTCAACATACACCTATAGGCTAGGCTAGCCTACTATTTAAATGTAGTGGGGTCTATGTTTTTGAATCAGTTTTATTTTGATAAACATGACACAATATAACATTGTGACTACATGAAAAGAGATTTTACTGTTATAAAAAACAGATTTGTGAACATTAGTGGAACTAAAGGTGTACAAATAAACACGAAACACACATGAGAGTTGTCATGCGGTGAATCCGGCCAATCATGGAACACCTGTCATCAGAGCTCATGCAGCCACTCTTCAAAAGCTGCGCTGGCTGAGTCCTGTGGCTGCTCTCGAATCGCTATCGCGCTACTTTGATGGCATACATCACAGTCACGTCTCAAGTGGCGTCGGCGCTGTATCAAGTCGGACAAAATTTCTAACCGGCATGCAGTGCTTCAAGTCAGCCACCGATCGGTCTACACAGAGCTGCAAGAAGTCGAACAAGCCTTTTGTTAAAATAGTCCATGTGACCCCAGGGGTTCAACCTTAATGTTATGAAGTGACGAGAATAGCCTACTTTTTGTGCGCAAAAATTGATTGATTGATTGACTTTATTAATCCCACACTGGGGAAATTCCTGTGTTACAGCAGCTCCAGGAAAATATAAAAGTAAACTAGAATACAAATATAAGAATAGAACTATATTTAAATAATAACCAACCTTATGTAAACAAACAATCTATAAACACAAATATACAAATAAATATGCTAATAAAATAGAGGTAACATATTGCACAGTTGAAGGTGACACAAAGTAATAAATAGGAAAAAAAAAAGTATATATAATGCAAAATATTGTCCAGTGCTACTCAGCTACTCAGCCGCAGCTAACAGTGCTAGTTCAACAACAACTCACAGTCCTACATTGTGATGTTGCATTAAAAAGTCTAACTGCTACTGGGATGAAGGACCTACGGAAGCGCTCCTTCTTGCACTGAGGGTGCAGCAGTCTGCCACTGAAGGAGCTACTCAGGGAGCTCACAGTCTCATGTAGGGGGTGAGTGGTGTTGCCCATAATAGATGCCAGCCTGACTAACATCCTCCTCTCCCCCACCTCCTCTATGGTGTCCAAAGGGCAAACCAGAACAGAGCTAGCCTTCATCAATAGTTTGTTGAGTCTTTTCCTATCCCTTTCTGTGCTCCCAGCTCCCCAGCAGGCCACTGCACAAAAGATTGCAGACGCCACCACAGAGTCATACAAAGTTTTTAACAGAGACCTGCACACTCCGAAGGAGGTTTGTCGACCAGTCAAGTTTCTTGTTAAGGTGAACACCCAGGTATTTGTAAGTCTCCACCCTCTCAATGTCGACACCCTGGATGTTCACCGGTGTAGTACCCTGCGGCCTCCGGCGAAAGTCAACCACCATCTCCTTTGTCTTGCTGGCGTTGATGTGAAGATGGTTTAACTCACACCAGTTGACAAAATCCCCGATGACCTCCCGGTACTCCTGGTCATTCTCCTCTGATACCCTTCCAACAATGGCAGTATCATCAGAGAACTTCTGCATGTGACAGCTGCTTGTGTTATGCCTAAAGTCCGCTGTGTACAGGGTGTAGAGAAAAGGAGCGAGCACTGTCCCCTGTGGTGCTCCTGTGCTGCTCATCACCACATCAGACACACAGTCCTGGAGCCTCACATACTGTGGTCTGTCAATGAGGTAACTGATGATCCATGCAGACAGGTGGTGTTCAACACCAGCTCCCAACAGCTTCCCCAGAGCAGCGATGGTTGAATTGTATTGAAAGCACTGGAGAAATAAAAAAACATGACCCTCACAGTGCTCCCAGTGTTCTCCAGATGTGACAGTGCTCTGTGTGAAAGATAGATGATGGCATCCTCCACCCCTAAGCTGGTTGGTAAGCGAACTGTAGGGGGTCCAATTCTGAGCTCACCACGGTTCTCAGGTGTCATAATACAATCCTCTCCAAAGTTTTCATCAGGTGAGAAGTTAAGGCCACCGGTCTGAAGTGGCTGGGCTCCCTGGGATGTACATTTTTTGGAACCCAGACTTTAATCCCAGACTTTAATCTATCAATTCATAACACAAAATTAATGAATAAAGGAAAACATTAAACATAGCCTACAATAACACTACATACTCTGTAGGCTACTTCATCTCTGTATCACTCGCGCGCACTAATCGCGGCGTTTGCTAACATGTGTGCAGCACCGATTGTTAAAAACACTAAACTGAGTTTACAGACATAACACTCTCATATACATCGGAAAACAATTAAGTTATTACAGTGAACAGTCCTTCTTATGAAACTATAAGAACAATGAAGGTGTGCATTTTATATTTAAAGGATGATATTAACACAGGTCCAAGCGATGCTGCGTTGCATGAAGCGTATCGCGATTCTCGAGAACTCCTTCTACAAATGCACGCAATGACGCACACACGCAGGTATAACCAATCAAACACATGCATCTTTAACTATAATATGTTGAATCCATTCGAAGCAATAGTGCTTATAACTCAAAATATTTGCAACAATTTAAATGAAAACAATAATGATGATAGCCTAATTATAAAAATCGAATATAAGATTTAAATAATCCCTTAGCAGAAAAAAAACGAAAATACCAGAAAACTGATAGCCTAGTGATAATAATCATGCACCTATCGTGTTTTATACATAGGCTATATAAAGAAATAAGCTGTTAGTGAGGATTATTCAGCATAGGCCTACCACACTTGCTGCCTGGTTGGTTCAGAAACATTTCTAATTTCATCCAAAAAAAAAAAAAGAATTTGTGTTCCAAAGATGAACGAAGGTCTCATGGGTTTGGAACGACATGAGGGTGAGTAATTAATGACACGATGTTCATTTTTGGGTGACCTAACCCTTTAAATCATACAATAAAAAAAAAAAAATTCTGGCCTGCTAATTGTGCATTCCACAGTTAACAAGCAATTGATCGTCTCTTTTAGCTGCAGGGCGAGAGTCACCATAAAGAGTGCTGCAATATGGTTTTGTACTTCAAAACCTGGAAACGAGTTAGCATTTTAGCACTTCAGGTTCCATCGTCCCAAAGTCAATGTTTTTTTTTTATTTTATTTTTTTTATAGGATTACTATTGTTGGTGAACACATAGCCGTCCCCACTCTTGATTTTTTTTAAAGCTTTAATGTTGAAAAAGGCATTTGCTCATAAGTTGCTAAATGGTAGCCTACTACAGACATTGCGGGGACATTAATCACAAATCATCCACGCACAAGCCTGCTTTTTTTATTTGTGAAAATTATCTTGATGGCGCTTCATAAACGTTTGTTGTTTTGAATAGTCTCGCAATATTCTCTCAAGGCCCTCGGCCTCGTCCTCACACTAATAAATTAAAATAATATAATAATACCAGATTGCAACAAACCAATATAAATAAAAAAACAATTTAGTGTAGCCTATCTGCTCTTTACAAATTCTGTACTTATTATGCCTGTTAAGTTTGTGTGTTCACGGTAATAGCACAATCGCTGAAGAATATTCAAATGTAGTATAGTCCAACATTTAAATATTGTAGGCCTATATTTAAATATAGGGTTTATTGTGTCCTCTGATTTCTTATTGGTTGTAAAAAAGTAAAACAGCGATATAGGCCTATCACTCCCTCTCTTAATATCCCGCAATACAATCTTGAATCACAGAGATTTTTACACCCTACCAATAATAACTTAATCTCCTGTAGGGGGCGTAAAGGCTCTATTCATGAAATCCATGTTTTTCAACCAAAACCCAAGAGTGCATCAATATGGCCTATACTTTTGAATCATAAGATAATTCCTCAGTAAATAAATGTTGTAATCTGCAGTGAGAACAAAATGCAAGGTGATGAAAACATCCTCGGGGAGTTCACAGTGATGAAATTAGATGCAATAACAATAGCATTAGAATAAATATAATCCATCTTTTATAGCAAAGGTAGAACAATTTCTTTGACTTACATCAGGGAGATTCCAATGTGTTGCATCCTCTTAAAGTAACATGAATTACCTTTTAGGACAAAGTTGTATTTTCTTTAGTCTGCACTTGTAACCAGTTTTTTTTTAATGTACACCATTTCATTGGCCTCTGCTTATGAAATGGTATTAATTACCAATGGAAGATATAACTAAATGTGAATGAACAGCATGAACGGTGTTCTTCTGGGACACTATCATGACTCATAAAGGCTTAGCGACCCACATTTGAGTTCTGCATGCATATTTGTGTTTTTGAGCCAGCATAAATGCGAGGAAATAAAGATATCCCTCTCATAACTTCAATATGAACTTGTCTGTTTCTGACATTTGAAGGTCAACGCTCGAGCTCAACTATACAAGGCCAATTCGTCTCCGTTCTATGAGGGGAGGGGTAGAGGTGAAAGAAAGCGGAACTGAAGACTCAATCTCAAGCCTGCTATACTGCAGCAGCAGGGGTTTGCCATAGGGCTATCACAAAGATCAAACAAGCGCCGTGTCACGGTCATACTCAGTACTTATTATGGAATAAATTGAGTTAAATCTAATGCTCAAGGTTTTTTAGAGATTTGTTTTCTGCTGAAGGATATGTTCAGGGGCATTGAATGGTGGTTTTGGTTGATAATTAATGTATTACTGTTATGGGAATTTAGAGTGAAGCTGCTGTTTTGTGATGCATAAAAACAGAAAGGCCTGCAGAAAGAGATTAATGTAATTCAAGAAGTTGTGGTGTCATGTAGTCTGGAGGCTTTCACTTCTCTCTTTTCTGTAACTTAGACTGGACTATAGAGAATGCATGAAATTTGAGATCCTTTGCTGTAATCTTTGTGAAAATGAGTGGTGTGTCATACAGTGCACAAACTGTTGGCCTGTGTAGGACTTTTTTTTCCCACCAGCTTCCTGCTATTTATGTTCTTAGCATCTGTGCCGATCAAATCACCTGGGTTTTGAGCTAGGAGAGGGTACAGGAATCATTCAGTGGAGACCCAACTGCAAATTGTAGGACAGTAAACTCAAAGAGCATGCAACAGTATAAGAAGCTCCACTTTACAAAAAAAAAAAAAAAAATTAAAAAGGAGGAGGGGGCTTTTCTCCCTGAATATAACACTTACGTTTAGTTGTGTTGGTGTATAGCCTAATGTATTTTGGTTGATTAAATAATGTTAAATATTATTTTTGACTTGAATAAAATCAATTAATTTAGATGAAGCACATTTTTAGGTTTATATTTTTATTTTTTCAATTCATGCAAGAGGTGTAAGAGGCATTTATGTGAATTGCCTATTTTATGCTTATGTGTGAATTATTATTTAACAATCCAAAGCATTGGGAAAATTGTGGTAATATAAGCCATTTTCTTTACTGTGAAGAATGAGAAAGTAAAAACTGGAGAAAAATCAATTCACCAAGTTATATTTTGTGATTTTTTTTATTATAAACTGAAGAAAAAACACCAAAACCACATCCACAGAAATATAAACAATATTATACTCATTCCATTTGTAATGTAGGGTTTCTATAGATCCCCCCACATGAAATGCAGGAAAAAAAATGATGTGAAATTTTGATTTGGGGAAATTTACTTTGACAAGTAAACCTATTTTCAGCATAAAACTTAGTTTCTGTTACAGACAGTAGAAGATATGACTCACTTAATGACATTTTGAATAAACAAAAAACCATGCATGATTTCATAGATTTTATAGAAACCCCTGCTAGCCTGTTCAGTGAGATGCATGTGTAGAGGCCACATATCTCACTCTATACAAACTGATTGACTGAAATGAAAGAAGCACTGCAGGTGAGTATTTGAGCAGTAGCAGTAATGCAAGTGATGTTTAGGCCATTAACGAGCAATTCGTGCTGACTTTACCTCTCTTTCTCTCTGCCTGTAAATGCAAAACATGAACACATAAACAAGCAAGCATTCTTCCCAACTATCTGTAGTAAGAACAGTGTAACTGTGTCAGAGCGTCAGCCTGCAGGACATGCTCACAGCGATGAAACTAAATCTTCATGCATCTGCAAGCAAATTCAAATCATTTCACTCATGCTCAAATCACCATTCAGATCGCCTACACTGTGTATTGTGACTGTGAGATGCAAGGCAAACGTGTAAATGAGAGCAGGCCAAGTCAAGTTGCATTTTACAAATCTCTGTACTTTCAGTTTTTGTGTTGTATACTTGTCACACCTAAATACAATTTTATTAATTTGATCTGAAGAGCTAGCAAGTGAAAGCAGAGTGAGTTTTTTTCATTACCTTCTCATATGAAGTATTCACACAATGCACTCTTGATAAATAGGAAACTGATTAGAGGATATATAAATGTGAGGACGCATGTGAGAAGCTAAAGCTAAGCTACTCAAATGCTTTCTCACATTCACTAGTATAGTGAACAATGATGCCTTTTGTTATTGAAGCAAAATGAGGGACAGTACTTGATACCTCTCCATCTGTGCTCATGTAATTTGTGCCAGCGTCTCCATTTGCGGATTAATCTGTCGATTAATAACTCCAGGTTCTTCACCTTCTCCTGAGATTCATTTCCTTTGATAAATGGTTAATCCGCATCTTGCAATAACTTCTTCTACAGTAGGTCACAGAGATGCTTCTTCCAGGAATACTGTGTCTTTGAGGTACTTTGTGGCATGAAATAAAATGCCCAACCGTGAGCGGACAACTGTTGTCTTACCCCAAAACAATGTGTAAAACAATGGCCGTTTAATAACCATCACAATTACAACCATCAAAAAGTATTCATATTTAACTTAATTAAATTAGCTGCTGAATACACTTCTTCACCATCTACACTTAATTTTAATTAAATTTTAAAAAACTTAATTTTTTAAGAAATATTGGCTGATTTTTTTTTAATGTACTCATGTACTCACACACGTTAATTACGGTATGCGTTTCCCTAAAAAAGAAATGATTGAACATTTTTAAACTATTATGTAAAATATACTAATACAGATTCTATTGTTAGCGGAAGGCATACATGCATGGGATGTTGATGTTCTGAAACAATTATAAAACTAAATTATTTATTACTGTGAAATGATAATCCATCAAAACTATCTGAATATAAATTTATGAAAATGTTGGAAAAAAGCAATAAACACAATCACTTATTTTTCATACAGTTGATTTTGACACAAAACAATTATCAGAATTCACTAGATTCACTGACTAAAAGAATATAGTATTATTACAATTTTATTTTTCAAAGTTTGTTACAAAAACCTTAACATTGGGCAGCAAAATGAAAGAGGCCATCCCTGCTGATATGTAACAGTCCATCCAAGGTCTAGAAGACACATAAATAAACACACATGCAACACGCACAAACAAGGAACAATACTTCATATTTTAGTATAAAAAGGAGAAAGTGACTAGGCCTACTTACAACTGATTCCATACACAGTAAAGCCATTATTCATACAATAAATCTGTCCCCAGTGAGTCATTACAGAATTGTAACATGATTTCCTCTTGTACAATACAATGTAAATCATTGTGTATGAATGACACCTCAAATAAAAATGTAAATATGGTTGGTTGTTTGGTCTTGGAATATGTGAACTTAGCTTGATCTTGAAAGAGGAAACAGTTTCGGCACTGTAAAATTGTAAAGATGTAAAAGAGCATAAACCCTTAATACATGTATTAATTACAACTTGATTTTGTATTTTATTTTTCTGAGGTTTGTGGGTCCTCACAGTTTGTGCATTTACACTGAACAGCCTCCTCAAGTCTGTGTGAATCTCTTGGTGCTCCACTGCACTAATCCACCCCAGATGCTCAATGTGAGATAACCAAGAAGGCTGTATTCTCTCACCATCCACTGACAACACAATTATTCACATTGGAGTCCTCCCAAAAAAAAAGAAAAGAAAAAACGTCCTCAGTCTTTAAATTGTCTGTTTGTTTGCAAGTTCTTAAAGAAGTGGTCCGGTTCTGGGTGAGGCTGTCCGGGCTCCCAGTCTTTAGCTGAGATTGAGGAGTTACGGTGAAGTGAGGAATCTCGGCTGACACTGCTGTCTAAGAGCAGGTCAGGATGCGGTGGTGGAGGCAGGATCCCTGGGTCATGCTCGCTGGTAGAGGAACAGAGGGAGTCTGTTTTCATGGGACGATAATCACGCACACATTCCTGCCTGGGCAGTGTCCGACTAGTTTCATGGACCTCGGTGCTACCATTGGAAGTGCTTCTCCAGTCCCAGGTGTTCCCGTTGCCTGAAGACAGACGGACCACTGGGTGATGAGGAGCATGAGCGTCTACCGTGACAATGCTGCTTCTGTCTGGCTCCGATGGGATGCGGTAGTATGGAGACTCTGAACCAGTGCTGGAGGTAGCACAGGACGAGGCGGTCTCAGAGGACTTTGGTGAGGTGATGGTAACTGGACCGTGTTGCTTAGACATGGCAATGACCTGCATAACCCTTGGCTGGTTGGGCAGCCGTGGGGGTTCTGGCGTGGCAGCTGGTACTGGACCTCCTTTCTCTGTCATGGACAGCCATTTAGCCCTTGTGGTGACACTTTTAGGTGACACTGGTGGTGGTCTGGTGGCTTCTTCTGGGATGTGAACCAACTGCGGTGCACCGGGCCTCTGAGGTATCATCACCCTGGCACCACCTGCTGCTGTCGTTGCTCCTCTGTTGGCTTGCACAGTAGGATAAAGGGATGACGGCATGCCCAGCTCCTCTGAAGCTTCCTCCTCAACTCCATCAACTCCCTCCGCAGTTGCTCCCTCCTCCTCCTCATCCCTAAGGCTGAGACTGCGCATCTCCATTGATTTCTGCTTCCATTCGGACACCAGCTGTTTAGAACGCTGAGAGTCCATCGGCACGTGGAATGTCATGTGACGCTGAGCAGGCTCCTCCATAGCGTTGGTGTTAGCACGGGGCAGTGTGTTACTGAAGGTCACCATAGTCTCCTTCCCCATCGGGCTGCGAGGAGCCAAGAGCTCGACATCTGCACTAGCTCTCTTCAGGCTGCCCATGGAGACTTTCTCTCGACGCACCTTACGGTTCAGGCCAGCAACATGAGGCGGGGCTGATAGCTCATCGTTGCTCTCAGAAGCATGGGCCTTTTGATACACAGAGTCATGGCCACGCTGTGTCAGTTCTCTTAAAGGATCTTTTTGTGGAGGATGGGGTTGCTTCAATGGCCTAGGGGAGGCCTCTTCATGTGACCTAAAGTTTCCAACCGCATATAGTGCCTGGAATATGAGAAACACTTGTTATTGTAAGGTTAATGAGAGTCCACTAATCAATCAGACATTTTTACAACATGAAGACAAATTATTTAGATTGCACATACACCAAAAGTATGTGGACAACTAAACACTACACCCATATGTGCTTATTTAATGTTTAATTTCAGAACATTGCTGGGCATTAATAGGGAGTTGGTCCTTGCTGCTATTATAGCTTTTATTGTGGGAAGTTTTTCCTCTAAAAATGTTATTATTGTTTACTTCCTGTGGAGTTTACACAATCAGGGTGTTCAGGATTACTTGAAAATAGGAGTGTTACTTGAAGAAGGTGTGTTGGAGCAGGTTTTAATTCAGTTAATTTATTTGAATTAATTTTAATTCAGTTTTTATTTTTATTTCAGTTTCCTTGTTACTAGTTTGGTTTTAGTTTTTTTTTTAGAGAGATTTTCAGTCTTATTTTATTTAAACTTTTATTTGACTTTTAGCTAGATTTAATGCTCTATCTGTCTCCCAGTTTGTTTGAGTTTAATGTGAGACCAAATAAAGAGTTCAAATCTGGACTCTGACCAGGCGAAAACATGAGCCTGATGGACTTGTATTTTGTAATTTTGGCAGGAGTATGGAAGTAAAATAATGACAAAAAAGCTTGTTGAACTGCACTACTTGGAAAAAATATGCATTGCATTAACCCTGCTTTCATTTTAATCCATTGTACTTTTAGGGCTTGCATTTTTATGGGCTGAAATTCAACATGGTTGTATATTTTAGCTGTGAATATTTCAATTCAAAACATTTCACAAACGTTTTCATAATTAAAAACTCAATAATCCATTCACCTTACAGATTTCACTTCCAAAATATTCCTTCTGTTTAAAAATACAACCTATAATATTCAACAGGCGATTTTTGGTCAATTTTATTTCGCTTTACAAATTCGCTTCCACAAATTCAGTGGTTCAAATTCGACATTTGACATCCGGGAAAGGCAGGAATATCAGTAGATTACCGATTAATAATCTCCATAGCTGTTAGACGACCTCACCAGCAGGGGGTGCAAGCGAGTGTTGACGAAGAAAACTATAGAGCAACGGGGAGAGAGTCATTCATTCATAAAAATGGATTTACAGAAATGGAGCAAGGGTCAGTATTTGTGATGATTATCAGGGCTAGTATATGGAAAAGCTGATAAAGACAAAAAAGCTGTGTTTACATTTAAATCTGCAGTTTTGCACATGTAAGCAGCTTTCTCTACCGTGAACGAGATTATTTATTCCCCAATGCTGATGTACAGATAAAACGTTAAATCTGAGGTAGTAGACATTTATTTTTCTCGGTTGTTTAGTTTTCTTAACTTTATATCTCGGCACTTTAGCTGCAGAACTGGGGATTCCTCATTCTCCAGGATTCCCCTGCGGTCAGGACACTTAACGCTTAATGGACTAATGCAGTGATATAAAAGACCAAACTCGCACATTATTGGGGATGTACTCTATACTAGATATAGGAACAGGCACGTGGACTCAGATTATGAACGTAACACACAAAGTTTCATGCTAAACGATTCCCAGGGAAATACTGGCATAAAGTTGGCTTTAGCACTGGATATTCGATATTTGGACATTTAGGGACCGTCTCTATACGACATTGGTACACATGTTTCTAACTTCATTTGAAGAGAATGACTTGCAGTCATAAAACCAACTTTAAATTGTTAATGTAGGCCTAGGTGTCAGGCATGATGCACACTTTTCAGGAGCATTGTCTTTTTGGAAAATACCAAATTCCACTGGGAGGCATGCCATTCCGCAATATTCTCCTGTACTCCAAGCATTAAATTACTTTTCACATTGATGTAGCCCACCAATACCAGCAGCTAAAAAGGCTCCTCACACAATGACAGCTCTTCCCCCAAGCTTCACTGTGGTAGAGATGCATTTATTATTATATTTCTCATCAGATTTTAGAAGACATCGCTCTAGAGCATCATCATGCAACTAGCGCTTCATTGTGATTCATCACTCCACACACAAATTCCCATATTCTGCCAAAATCGTCATTCTCTCCTTGGTTTTCTGAGACAGCAATGGCTTTTTAATAGTGCATTTGCTTGAATTTAGCTAATTTCCTGACCAATAATTGGTGGTTAAGACAATTAAAAGCTTAGTTTTTAGCCATTTTGGACCTTTTTCTTTTTGCCCAGGAGTGTGTTTTCAATTTCTTTGCACCCCATTCTATTATAAATGTTTGTCTGAGAAGATTGTACGGCTGTATTATGATTTTATGCTTGTAAAGTGTGTAGCTGAAATAGCCAAACCCATTAGTTAGAAAACCACACACTTTTGGTCATGTAGTGTAAAAGCAAAACACTTACCGTTCATCCATTATACAGAGCTTAAAGACTTTTAAAGTTGAACTTTATTTTTCATTTTTTGGCTATTGATTTTTCTTTTACCTATTATCTATTTTAATGTTAATTATACTTTCTGAAATTGTTTCAACCCACTTGACTGGTTATGGAGATTATAACACAAAAGCATATCAGAGGAAAGAGACGAAGCAAAGAGATGACATGGAGAGAGTGAAAAGGAGCTGTGAAATTGTCCCTGATGAATCCTGAAGGATTTGTCTTCCTCTAATAGAATAGAATTCTAAATATAGAGCTTGCAGTCAAAAGATTAGAAAAAAGTGAAAGAAAGAAGATAAATAAGTCTTGATATCCTCTGCTAACCTAAAATTGAAGCTGTCAAAGCAAAAATTGTTCGGAGAAGCAAACTACAAAACAATTAAAGACTCACTAGATAAACAGCGATGCCAGCACCAATCACAAAACCCACGTAGACGTCAATCGGGTGGCTTCGATACTGGGTGATTTGGGTCAGACTTGCCAGGGCTGCTGCTATGGCAAATGCAAACACCAACACAGGCTTCAATAGCTTGGTGCTGTCTGAGATGGCGGCATTGAAGTACATCTGAGTAGAGAAACATGAGTGTCACAACAATAACAACTGCTCTAGTAAAACCCCCAAAATATGAAATGACCCCAAACAGCTTTCTCAAATGAACACTTTTTTTAACCTAAAGTTTGGTTTTTCGCTATTCATTTGAAGTTATTTGTAATCCCTAAAGTAAATGTTATAATATTATATTTTTAATATAATTTACGGCTAATTCAATATAATTAAGTAAAAATAGTGATACTTTAATCATAGAACTTACAAGCTAAATCTACTTGCAGCTATTTTTTTATTTTTAATTAAATGGTTTAAGTTTGCTATTTAAGAAGACGCTTGTACTTCCATGGGAAAAGACATGCAATTCCTATTCCACTTTACTTGAGTCAAAGGCCTTAGTGTCTTTTTTCTTTTTTTTTTCTTTCTTTTTTTTTTTTTTACAACTACCAGTTTCCATGCTTTTAAAGTACGGTCAGCCAATTAGATTCTACAGGATAACACTAATTTCCAATTAGAATTAACAAAAATACTCCAAATGTAGTTACAGCAGCTTGAAAGTTTCACTTCACAGTCCAGAGAGAATGACTTCACTAACAATTGGAATCCCACATTGAGTTCAACGAGGCATAGCTTACAAAAGAAGACTGATGAGCATCTCTAGCTCTACAGCTGGGAGACACCAAGCTGACTGTGGCCTATATACTCTATACTCCATCAGTAGAGGTTCTACGGTGCTTAATGCTGATGGCGGATCCTTCTAATAACAGTGATAGCTCAATAATCACAGTGGCATGGTATCCCAAATAACAAATATTTTGCATCAGATCACTTTTAAATCAAAGTGTCCTAAGAGAAGTACAGAGAAATGCTTACGGAGATGTAGACAGCTGCAAACCCAGACAGAGTGGCGTGCTGGGAGGGGAACGTTTTCCTGATTAGACGGAGAAAAAAAAGAGGAAAATATTAATTCAGTAGCGCATCACATGAATAATCAAAAAAAGAGCACAGCCAAGAGTTTTAGCATGTGAGAAAGAAATGTAAATGAGCCAAGAAAGAGATGCAGAAGGAATGTACCACACTTCAGTGAGCAAGACACAATTTAATTTCTGTTCCATAGCTTCCTTGTTCTATGTGCCGCCTGACAAGCATTTGAGGACAAATCCATTCGTAATCCTTGTTGGAAAACATTGCAATGGGATAGAAACTAAAAAAAATTAAATAAACATAAAGAATATCTATTTTTCATTTTGTTTAGCCCACACATTGGATACGGAACACTAGGGGGACGAATTATGGATAGTGCTGTTTATGTATATGCAATGTGTTTTTTTTTAGCAGTTATATGCAAATCATGTAATAGCCTAAATGCAGCAACAACATGAATTTACTCAGTCATTTGTGAGAAAGCATGGTGTTGTTTATATGTATTCACCTTGCTGACAGGATGGCATACTGGTCCCGGCCTGAGCAGATGTCCTGGGTTATGTAGGGGTTTTTATCACAGGCCACGCCCGGCAGTGTGTAGTTGGGTTTGCACACAGTTAGGAAGAAGGGAGTATGATAACCAGTGGCCAGCTGGATAACATCAGTCACCAATGCAGTGGCGCACAGCCCAAACACATGAACACCTGTGAGGGGACGAGAAACTGTCAGTGTGGAACCGTCTGAACAGAGCCAGGCTTGTTTTTGTTTGTCTGTGTGAGTCTTACGTGGCCAACACTTGACCATATTCTACCAAAATAGACAAACCTGTAAAAATGTCTGAATGCGGTCGAGTGTATGAATAATGAATGTCAGAAGACAGGGGAGGTCCCAAGTCCCTAGTATTAAAACTAAGAATAAGAGACCTAGTGGACCATCAAATTGTTCTCCTTAAGTTCTCATTTAAAGCTGTTTTGTGTGTACAAGTACTATTCAAATGGGTATTATTTAACTGTACCCTTAATCTCCTTATTCAAAATGTTGAGTATACTCGACAAATTAGTTTTAGATTTTTTTGTTTTCAGGTAAACTTCAAGATGTTTCTACAACCATATAACATATTGATTGGTCATTTATGAGATGATTTGTAGGTCAGCTGAGAGGCACTGAGAAATACCTGAAATATCTCATTATAAAATGTTACTATTGAAAATGTGAAATAGAAATGGAAGATTTTTTTTTTCTTGCAAGAATAAAACAAAATGAACACATTACAAAACCGGGCCATAACCACCATAGACATTAAGGGGGACAAGTTCTCCCCAATAATTAGAAATGACCAAATTGTGCCCTCCAGTTTTTGAAATTCTTGATGCTGCTCTGCTACACTCCATTAGCCTGCACAGCTCTGTTTGATGTTCGCATGACAAGTTTTAAAAGTTACATTTTTAGGCTGGTCTATCTCATTTTTAGTGCTCATCACTGTAAGAATGATTGAGATGGCCAATCAAATCAACGTAGGCGAGCCTTACTGTTCAGAGAAGATGAGTGTGAATTCCAACGCGATGCTTTAGTTTTAGCAGTGAAAGCGTGCGTATTGAGATGTACGTAGCTAAACAATATCTGACAGCTCTTTTACAATAGAAATGTTCAGCGACTGACAGTCATATCCAGTGACGCAAACTAGTCAAATTTTTTTAATGAAATCTCACCATTTCGAATTAAAAATATGCTATTTATGTTGGCTAATTCATTACTGAATGTGACGAGATAAGAATCGTTTGCGTTTTTTTTAAATATTAGACATATGAATAAGAGTGAATGTGTGCATATTTTAAAATATTGTTTGCATATCATTTAAATTGATTAGCCAACTTCATAACTACAATAGACCTGGAGATCCTTAATCCCCTTAAATCCCTTTGAATCCTTTAATTATTTAATTCCTTTAAATAAAAAGATCATTCCAAACAACCAAAAATACCCCCCCCCCCCTTTTTTTGGTTGAAGACATAGTTACGGCCTTGTCAAAAAAGATTTCTAATTTCAGTTTATTTAATAACGTTTGGGAGAAGCAGGTTTCAAGAACCCAAGGACACTTTACATAATGTTGATAGATACAATATACAATCAGGAAAAACATTTCTTGGCTGGTTCCTTTCCAAGGGAGGAAAAGAGCCCTCCCCCAGACAGCACGCCAAATAAGCATAATTTACTATATATGATTTCAGGTACATGTGAACTTGAGAAATACATGCTGTTCATCTATTCGTCAAAGACTCCTGAAAAAAATATGATGCTGAAGTAATGAAGTAATGAAGTAATGATGCTGAAAATTCAGCTTTGCCATGAATTATTCAAAATATATTCAAACAGAAAACAGTTATTTAAAATAGTAAAAATATTTCACAATGTAACTGTTTTTTACTGTATTTTTGATGAAATAAATGCAGGGTTTGCATACAAATGTGGTATAAAGTGACCTCTTTACAAACCTTAAAAATATTACAGACCCCAAACTTTTAAATAATTGTTTTTATTCTATTATTTATATTTCAGTATTCTTATTCAGATATGTAGTATTTAAGTCTATAATTCAATAATGCAAAGTTCTCCCTACAGAAAAACATAATCATTGCACTTGTTTCATATTTAATATGCAGCAATTAACATTTTTCATAACTACACATTGTTTAATTGTAATTTGCCATTTTCAAGACTCGAGGTCTCTCTTAACATACCCACAAAGCGCACAGTTCTGCGTAAGAAGGAGTTGAAGTTGCAGCCTCCTGCATTGATACTCCCTTCTGAACCAGAGTGAATCTTCAGTTTGGACTGCATGCAGTACATCAAGGCTTCACCCAGCATGATCTAAGCCAAAAATGCACAGAAGATTGAGAGCTGCCTGAAGCATCATAAGAAATCCAATCTGTCAAGTATTTAATTATGCTTTACACAAGATGCTAAAACTCAGTCCTTGACCATGCAATTCACTGTTACTGTCCACATTGCATCAATGAATAGAGTAACAGGATTGTGTATAATTTTCACAGAAGCTACACTGAGATAAATAGGTTAGGCGGTTTATGAATAGAGTATGAACACTCACAGACGCTGCAGGGCCAGCAAAGGCCAGGCTGAGCAGCATGAGCAGAGGGATGAGCTCGTCTCCTGTTTCCACGTAGGGCATGCTCAGTGTGCGGTCATGGCAACGGAACCCAACTTTGGCTGGCTGCAATACGTCTGTCAACTCCAAGAAGTAAAGAGAGATCATGGAGGATGCCACTATTGGCAGCTGAGAGAGAGAGAGAGAGAGAGAGAGAGAGAGAGAGAGAGAGAGAGAGAGAGAGAGAGAGAGAGAGAGAGAGAGAGAGAGAGAGAGAGAGAGAGAGAGAGAGAGAGAGAGAGAGAGAGAGAGAGAGAGAGAGAGAGAGAGAGAGAGAGAGAGAGAGAGAGAGAGAGAGAGAGAGAGAGAGAGAGAGAGAGAAAGAATAGGTGGGTTATGGGAAAGGTGGCACAGGAGAGGATTATGGAGGGAGGAATCAGTCAACATTTACTGCATGGACACATTCATGAATTATTCATGCGAACAATATTAGGCATACAGTGGCCCCCCAAAACATTTGAACACATAAGCCAAGCTTAAAAATGTATGAATTTCTTGGCTTTAAATAACAGAATATCAAACCAAGGTATTTATTTAAAAACAAACAAACAAACAGTGTAAACGTTTTGCATATTGTAAAAACAAAAACATATTGGCCTGGTTTCAAAGACGGGGCTTAGATTAAGCCTGGATTATGCCTTAGTTCAATTAAGACATTTACCCCTGGTTTCACAGACAAGGCTCAGACTAAAATGCATGATTGAGCTGTGTTAACTGAAAGCAATGTGCACTGACATATCTTAAAATAAGATAGTGTCATTGTTTTGTCTCTAACTAAGGCCTAATCTATGGCTTAATCTAAACCCTGTCTGTGAAACCAAGCCTTAGATAGATTTTATAAATGTGCCTTAGAAAAAAAAAAACATTACTAGTGTGCATCTCATCTTGAGACAAAACAAAGGCACTTTTTAAAGATATTTTAGTGCAAGTTGCTTTTAATTAAAACAACTCAAACATGCTAGGCTAGGCTTAAACTAGGCTTAAGCCTTGTCTGTGAAACCAGGGGATATTTTTTCAAATTTAAGCCAAAAGTATTTTAACACTTTAGAATGTGCCACAATCTGTGATGTTTTATGTTTCGTTTTCAAAGACTATTAGTTTGTTTATCATAATTTCCTTTTTCCTTTCTGTTTACGTTTGTTGCTATGGTTATTCATTGTTTCATTTATTACACACACCTGTTACTTATTAGCTTTCTCTGTATATAATGCCCTGAGTTCCCTTTCGTTGTCACTCCGAGTTACGTCAGATGACGACGAATGGGGTTTCGCTTAGAAAGCCTATCAGCTTCGAGTATTAAAAAACGAGCCAATGGCAAAGAAATGTCATGGGTCTGCGGAATTTGCATGACGTAACTCCGCCCCACCCCGTGGGTATAAAAGGAGGACGCTAGCAACATGCAGTTATGTTTTCGCTTCGGAGCCAAGAGCATCTCTTCACTCCACAAAGCCATCTCTGAAATTGTCAGCTTTTCACAAACGAGTTCCTCTGGTGTTGGTGTTTGTGGGCGATATCCAGCGAGCGCGCGCTTCCTGCTGATCTGTGCAGTGGTTTTGCCAGAGAGTGCGTGTCTCCCCGGGCGCCTCGACATCAGAGTGTTTCTCTCTCTCACAAAAGAGCTTGCACGCGGCACGTCTTTTTAAAGATGCCTCGCCCGTGCACTTCTGGTTGCGGCAGATATGTGTCTGACTCTGATGGGCACGAGCGCTGCCTAGTGTGTTTGGGCATGGATCACGCTAGAGCAGCGCTCGTGGATGAGTCATGTTCTCTCTGCGGGAACATGACCATCGCGTCACTAAGGTCGAGACTCAATGAACTTGCAAGAGTGAGAGTCCCCTCATCCACACCCCGATCTAACGCTCCCCCGAGGAGTGCTACTTCGGCTGGTGGCCAGGGTGACCTGAGGGTAACGGTCTGGAACCAGGCGCCGACTATGTGTCCGCGACCCCAGCCCCCCTCTTCAGTGACGGTGCCCGCTAGTGAGTCTCCGATTCCCGCGGGTCTACCTTCGGGTGCCCCGCGGGTTTCGGTTGAAGCTACAGAGGAAGATGCCATGTCTGTAGCAGCATCACAAGGTGGGCTTGATTCTTCCGGAAAGTGAAGATTCAGCGCAGCTGCCACCTTCCGGTGTGCACACGGCTGTGCCTGAATCGGATCCGGAAATGACGGCCATGCTTTCCCGGGCAGCCGCGAGCATTGGTTTAGAGTGGAGGCCTCCACCCTGTCCCGAGCGCTCGCGGCTGGACGATTGGTTTTTGGGTAAGGCTGCCGACCCCCGTGGTCCACGGCAAACCCCAATACCTTTCTTCCCGGATGTGCATGATGAGATCTCGAAGTCCTGGAAGACCCCCCTGTCTTCCCGGGACCGCTCGCTGATCCCATCCGCCTTTCCTCCCCTCGATGAGGCGGCCGCCCGTGGGTACACTGGGCTTCCCCCGGTTGAACGCTCTGTTGCGATGCAAATGTGTCCTCGGAGTGCTTCTTCTCGGGGCGAGCCTAAGCATCCATCCATGGCCTGTAGATTTTCGTCGTCTATGGCGGCGAAGTTTTACAGAGCGGCGGGACAGGCGGCTACCTCTCTGCATGCTATGGCCACTCTGCAGGTCTACCAGGCCCAGATGCTCAGAAACATGCACGAGGGCAGGACAGACCCAGGGCTCTTCAATGAGCTGCGTGCCGCAACCGACCTCGCTCTCCGGGCGACGAAGGTAGCCGCGCGCTCCCTGGGTTTGGTGATGTCCACCGCGGTGGTCCAGGAGAGACACCTGTGGCTGAACCTGGCTGACATGCGGGATTCCGAGCGGACTCGTCTGCTCGATGCGCCCCTGTCCCAGGCCGGCCTCTTCGGCGGCGCAGTTGAGGATTTTGCCCAACAGTTCTCAACTGCACAGAAACAGACTGAGGCTATCAAACACATTCTGCCCCGCCGACCCGCTGCTGCCTCGTCGTCGGTCGGGCAGACGCCTCAGCCTGTTTCCCGCCGAGGGCGCCCTCCTAAAGCTCCTGCCCCTCCCGCTAGGCCAAAGCAGCAGCCTTCACCCAGGCCGACGCGAGGAGGAAGCCGCAGAAAGGCGCCACAGCCCTCTCCAGCCCCGCCCCCCGCCAAGCGGCGCTCCTGAGACGGGCTGCTCAGGGATGACGTTTGTTTCTCAGGAGATGGTAGCAGGGCCACTCCTTCCCCCGGTGGAGGGCCGGGAGAGAATCTTTTGTTCTCCACTCCCCGCTGCTCACCCACGGGTGGGCAGCACCCTAATGTGGTTAAAGACAGAAACAAACCTCTCACCCCTGAGCACACAGAGTTCTCGGACGACACAGAGCGCCGCCCACCAGCCGTGCTCTCCTCGTCCCCCTCTGTCCCAGAGTCGGTTGACACGGCGTGCCGCCCACGGGCCGTTTCGTCCCTGTCCCACTCTGTCGCCAGACCCCTGGCAGAGCAGGCCCCCGTGGAACGCTGGTCCTTCCCTGGCCTCCTCTGTCAGGGCGCGGAGCTTAACTGCGCCCCCACACCGGATCGCTATGCCGTCCACGTCCGGGCCAGTTACTCTGCTTCGCTGCCCCTCCGGGGGGACGCCGGTGGTCCGCATGACCCCGCTGGTGCAGTTCCTAGAAGCCTGGCTAGAGCTTCCCCAACTGTCCCGCTGGGTCGCCCGCACCATCCGGTTCGGCTATGCGATTCAGTTCGCACGGTCTCCTCCCCGATACAGGGGAGTCCGCTCCACTTTGGTCGGTGGCAACGCCCCGGTCATGCGAGCAGAGATTGCCACTCTGCTGGCGAAGGGTGCAATTGAGACTGTCCCTCCAGCCGAGATGAGGTCCGGCTTCTACAGCCCTTACTTCATTGTCCCCAAGAAAACCGGTGGGTTACGACCAATCCTGGACCTGCGAGTATTGAATCGCTCCCTTTACAGGATGCCGTTCAAGATGCTCACCGCCAAACACATTTTCGAGTGTGTGCGGCCCCAGGATTGGTTTGCAGCGATCGACCTGAAGGACGCCTACTTTCATGTCTCCATTCTCCCTCGTCACAGACCGTTCCTCCGGTTTGCTTTCGAGGGACAGGCATATCAGTACGCGGTTCTCCCGTTCGGGCTAGCCCTGTCTCCTCGCGTCTTCACGAAGGTCGTCGAGGCAGCCCTTGTTCCCCGTCGGGTTCACGGGGTTCGCATCCTGAACTATCTCGACGACTGGCTGATTATAGCTCACTCTCGAGACCAGGTTTGCGAACACAGGGACCTTGTGCTCCGGCACCTAGCCCGTCTGGGCCTTCGGGTCAACTGGGAGAAGAGCAAACTTTGCCCCGTGCAGAGGATCTCTTTTCTCGGTATGGACATCGACTCGGTCGCCATGTCCGCGCAGCTTACGAGCGAGCGCGCGCAGTCACTGCTGACTTGTCTGAGACAAATACAGGGCAAGAAAGCGGTTCCACTGAAACTTTTTCAGAGGCTCCTGGGGCATATGGCATCTGCAGCCGCGGTCACGCCGCTCGGATTGCTTCATATGAGACCGCTTCAGCTTTGGCTTCGCGACCGAGTCCCGAGGTGGGCATGGCAACAAGGCAAGCTCCGAGTTCCAGTGACTTCGAGCTGCACGGGCTGGGGCGCCATGTGCAATGGTCATGCTGCCGCGGGCTCCTGGACAGGACCCCAGCGCCTATGGCATGTCAATTGCCTCGAGTTGCTGGCAGTACGCCTTGCTCTGCACCGCTTCCGAGCGCTGCTCATGGGTCAACACGTACTAGTCCAATCAGACAATACCGCCACAGTAGCGTACATCAACCATCAAGGTGGTCTACGCTCCCGCCGTATGTCGCAACTCGCCCGCCACCTCCTCCTATGGAGTCAGAAGCACCTGAGGTCCCTTCGTGCTATTCACATTCCCAGAGCCCTGAACTGTGCTGCCGACGAGCTGTCACGGCTTCAGCCCCTCCCTGGAGAATGGCGACTCCATCCCCAGTCGGTCCAGCTGATTTGGGACCAGTTTGGCGACGCACAGATAGATCTGTTTGCCTCCCGCGACTCATCCCATTGCGCCCAGTTTTGTTCTCTGACCGAGGGCACGCTCGGCACGGATGCACTGGCGCACAGCTGGCCGCGGGGCCGCAAGTATGCGTTTCCCCCAGTGAGCCTTCTTGTGCAGCTCCTGCGCAAGGTCAGGGAGGACGAGGAGCAAGTCCTTCTGGTTGCGCCGTACTGGCCCACCCGGACTTGGTTCTCCGAACTAGTGCTCCTCGCGACAGCACCTCCTTGGCCAATTCCTCTGAGGAAGGACCTCCTTTCTCAGGGACGGGGCACTCTATGGCACCCTCGTCCCGATCTCTGGAACCTCCACGTGTGGCTCCTCGACGGGACGAGACAGGTTTGAGTACCCTACCACCTGCGGTGGTGGCTACCATCACTTCCGCTAGAGCGTCGTCCACGAGACATGCCTACGCGTTGAAGTGGAACCTCTTCGTCAATTGGTGCTCTTCTCGCCGAGAAGACCCCCGGAGTTGTTCGATCAGTTTCGTGCTTTCCTTCCTTCAAGATGGGTTGGAGCGAAGGCTGTCTCCCTCCACCCTCAAAGTTTATGTTGCCGCTATTGCCGCTCACCAAGACTTAGTGGAAGGTAAGTCCATAGGGAAGCACGACCTGATCGTCAGGTTCCTGAGGGGGACGAGGAGACTGAATCCTCCTCGCTCTCCTCTCGTTCCCTCTTGGGACCTCTCAGTGGTCTTAAGTGCCCTGCAGGGTGCTCCCTTTGAGCCTTTGCAATCAGTGGAGCTTAAGTTCCTGTCAATGAAGACAGCGCTCCTGATTGCATTGGCCTCTCTCAAGAGGGTCGGGGACCTGCACGCATTCTCCGTTGACGAAGCGTGCCTAGAGTTCGGGCCGGCCGGTTCTCACGTGATCCTGAGACCCCGGCCTGGATATGTGCCCAAGGTTCCTACCACTCCCTTCCGGGACCAGGTGGTGAACCTGCAAGCGCTGCCCTCGGAGGAGGCAGACCCAGCCTTGGCACTGCTCTGTCCAGTACGCGCTCTCCGCGCTTATGTAGACAGGACGCAGTGTTTCAGGACCTCAGACCAGCTCTTTGTCTGTTATGGTGGGAAGCTGAAGGGAAATGCTCTCTCAAAGCAGGGGTTGTCTCACTGGATTGTGGACACCATTGCTTTGGCTTACCAGCAGCAAGGCCGACCGTGCCCCCTTGGTGTGACCGCCCACTCCACCCGGAGTGTGGCATCCTCCTGGGCGCTGGCGCATGGCGCCTCGCTAGCAGACATCTGCAGAGCTGCAGGCTGGGCGACACCTAACACATTCGCCAGATTCTATAATCTCCGAGTGGAGCCAGTGTCCTCTCGTGTTCTCGCTTCAAACAGCTAGTTCCGGACCCGCTCAGGTGTCTTCGCTTGCTCGCCATTCCACTCCGCGGACTGGATACGTGCGATATTCTGCTCAGGTGAGCTTCTCCGAAAGCCCTGAGTTCCTCCAGCACCCCTGATGCTAGCGCCAGTGTCTATTGCCTGGGCGTCGGCTAGGTGCTTCCGTGTGCATGGTCCCTCCCATGAGCTACCCCCACACGTGTATTTCCACTGTAAGCCTCTTTGAGCATGTGTCTTTCCCTCGGCAAGCCACCTTGCCACCCCTGAGGTTGAAATATTCCACCTGCGGCTGGACACCTCAGAGTTTCTCCATATGTTACTTTCAGGTCATATGTGTATTTTCAAGTGCCCCCCCCCACTGGGTTGGTGATATTTGCATATTTCCCCTTAAAAGCTTGGGATATGCTTCCCAGTGTACCTTGGTATTCCTGTATTAAATAGGAGTCCTTCGTCCTAATATCTCGAGGGCTCAGATTTTCGCAGGGCGCTGGAAGACAGCTGTGAAGGTGGCGTGATTGGACTGGTAACCCCATTCGTCGTCATCCGACGTAACTCGGAGTGACAACGAAAGGGAACGTCTCGGTTACGTATGTAACCCTCGTTCCCTGAGTAGGGAACGGAGACGTTACGTCTTCCTGCCACTTCCGCTGTTTCGCGGGGATCGCCTGAGTTCAGTCTTGGCTCCTCAGCGAGAAAACATAACTGCATGTTGCTAGCGTCCTCCTTTTATACCCACGGGGTGGGGCGGAGTTACGTCATGCAAATTCCGCAGACCCATGGCATTTCTTTGCCATTGGCTCGTTTTTTAATACTCGAAGCTGATAGGCTTTCTAAGCGAAACCCCATTCGTCGTCATCCGACGTAACGTCTCCGTTCCCTACTCAGGGGGGACGTAACCGTTATACGTAACCGAGACGTTCTGTCAGTTGTTTCACGCACTACGTTGCCTTTGCTAGTTTGGATTATCCTTGTACTGGATTGTGTTGTTTTATTTAATAAAGTTCACTGCTTCAGCCAATATTCAGCCAATTTTATACTGTTTGAATATATGATATATGATAATGTAATACAGGCTACGGGCTATACATTTTTTTTTGGTAAATGGACTTGAACTTCCATAAACCCTTTTAGAGTCGTGGTCTGGGTTCAAACGTTCCGACATGCAAAGTGAAGCATTCACATGACTGGAAAGTAAGTGAGGCTTTGTTTTTTTTTTATCACGTGTTTCTCTGAAAACAAAATGCGATCCGGTACGAAACTTCATAATAGAGATGCATACTCGATACATGCATGCTTCGAAGCTTCGGTGTCATAACATCATTAGTTCATACTATTCGATGAACTGCACATGTGGTTACTAGCCAGGACACCTGTGAACTTGAGAGCAACTGACTTTATACAACCACGAAAACTTAACTTGAGACCAGTTATTTAAATGAATTACAAAAAATCAATAGTGATGTTAGTTCTAAGGAAAGCTCTGATATCATGTGTTTGCAGATGCCACTTGGTTTGATTTTTTTTAATCCACTAAAATGACATTCAAACAAGTACATCAAGACAAATTAATAATAAGTCTATATTTTCTTTTCATGTTTCACAATCATTTTTCTTAGATGTTTACATCAATATTATCTCCTTGAAAAGGAATGAAGCAGTTTAAGCCCAAGTAATCCTTGCTAAAATCCTGTTAAAATCTCTTAACCCTGGTTAAAGAGGTACTTGACATCACCTTCATTTAACAAGGTGAGCAGCGAGTTTTCCATTATCCAGCTTATGACTCACTGTATGTAAAATAAATGGCATATGGTGTTAAATATCAACTTCACAAATGTCAAATTACACAGCTAAGATGCACATTTCATTTTACAAGCTCATAAGGTTCATCACATCATTATATTGTAACTCAAAGCGGCATGTAAATGACATTCTATGTAGATGACTCTCCTCACAAGATAAGGCAGTGGTGCGTGACATGTCATGCAATTTTTTTTCGGCAGTTTAGGGCCAGGATGAAGAAGGCTTGTAGAGATTGTTAAAGCTTCACCACAACAACTGAAATACAGTGAGAGCATACCTCCACAAAATAGAAACATGGCAGTAATGTCATGCTGTCTTTGGGAGGCTTCTTCTTGGGCTTGTCTTTTGGAGACATCATTTTGGGGTTTGGTCGAGTAAAATCTAAAAGTGAATACAGTTAAAACAGAATAAGATCAAACACATGATATTTAGATACATATTGTTGAAAAGATAAGTAAGTGTCGATGCTTGTGGTAATAAATAGCCAGCAACTTTTAATTGGATCAACATAATGGTCTTGGAATAGTTAAGCGTTCAAATCAGTCTGGTAAATGGATATACTCAAAAAAATTGTTTTAATGTGAACTAATGATTTTCAGTAAAGACGACTAATGTAAACTTGATTTGTCTACTGCACCCACTTAAGATTCTATGTTAATGCAACCTAACCTGTTTAGTTTCACCCTGTGTAAAAACTAAAATGGATTAGTGGAACCGGTTTCCAATCAATTTTCTAGTAAAGTCAACTAGTTCGGGTTAAGAGTGTGGGCATGTTTGTAAGTTGTCTTGCTAAGCATGCAAATGTGATGCCAATGTGTAGACACATTCAGAGAGTGTAAATTTATTACACTGATTAAACCGTCAGTAGGGTTATTTATTTGAAAGAAACTTCTATGGAGGAAGACCTGATTTATTTTTTTGTGTGATATCAGGCTCATCAACCCCTTATGCATGTAATAAAATCCACTGGTTTTTGTTGCAGCAAAAAAAAAAAAAAAAAAAAAAGATCTCTAGAGTTGGCTTGGAGAGTGCATTGTGTTCCATGGTACTGCAACATATCATTCAATATCTTATTAAATTTCAGGTACAGCTTTTAAGGGGTTCAAAAACAGAGCTTTATGACACATTACTGCAGTGCAACATTAACGGTTTTGGATGATATTACAGCATTGTGGTGGTATTTGATGAGGTAGACTGCATAGCCAGTCAATATTGTGATTTAATACTACTGCCTAGTATCATATTAAAACAGTGATGTGAATATATGGTCAGTTCTGCATATACCCAGACAACTGATTAGTGACTTAGTTAGGCTTCCCTTATTGGAGTTGCCTTGTGGAATTCACTATTGACATAGCATGCAATAGCTTGAATAGCCACATCTCTCTCCAGGCAGACAGCTAATGAAAGTTGGGTGACACATGGTGGCCACATCGGCTTCCACGCCTCACACTGGACAAACAAAGAAGGCTCTTTTCAGGGAAGAGGGGACTATTTATCCTGCACAACTTTGCTTGTCTCTGAAGAGAGAGGGGGATAAGGAGAAGGCTGAGAATGAACAGACTCAAGGCTGTGCTGTCAAGGAGTCTATTGGCTGGCAAATAACAAGAGCTTAGCAATAAAGCAGCAATCAAGTCGGTCTGTGAGCCTTTTCAAAAATATGTCTGAGCTGGTGGGAAGTTGGTACTGAATAAATACGCACTAATACTACAGAAAGTGAGAGATTGTTCTACTCATTTTAGTGGTTCCTTAACGCTGGAAAAAGATGTTTGAAAAGAACCTGAAAGAGAGTCTGCACAGGGCCCATGCCCAAGTTCTAAGATACCCCAAAATGTCTGCAGTGAAAGAAGGGACTTCAATAGTGTGTTTTGTAGCCTAATGTTAGCAAAATCATGCTTTGAAAAAACAATTTCAATAATTTCTCAGTTTTGCCATGGGAATCCAACATTTTTATCAGTAGTATGGTTAAAATAGCTAATACTTTTTTTCTTTTTTCTTTTTGTTTGCGGTAACATCAAGTCCATAAAATGTGGATGACTTTATTATTTCGTTATTTTATTTTTATTTATATTGTGTTTATTGTTTGCATTTTATATAGATTCAGAAATGTGTTACAAAATATAAACTTTTTTTCATTACTTTCTGCTTTAAGTACTCAATGGATTCTGATTGGCTGTCAATATTTTTATCCTTGATAAGCTGGAAAAAATAACCGTTCTTAAAGTGATACCAACGATATCGTTCCTCTGTGTCCTTGTCGTCAGTGTGATGTGGTGATGTGGACTCAAAATTGTCAACTAGAACGATTATAGAAAAATGTAGTTGTCGTTATTGTTACAGTTATCGTTCCTGGCGAGAACTGGCCTTTATGCTTTGTCGATGTAGCGCACTCGTTTATGTTTTAGCTTTACTTTTATGACTTTTTGGTTACTGAAACGTTTACAAATGCTTATTAAATGTACACTTATTAATAAAAAAAATACATAGTTTTTAGGACCCCCCCCCCCTCTCCCGCCCCCTCTTTTTTTGTTTTGTTTTGACCCCTGTGTGGATGTGTGTGATTGTGTGTGTTGGGGTAACACACCCGCCCCCGACAATTTCCACCCTTGAATCACTGATCTACTGTACCAGCTGTGCTGTCCACTACACGGTACTGAAACTGCTCTGACTGAGCAATGCTCTGACACATGGCTACAACGGAGATGTTACATTAAAAAGGAAGATGAGGATCATCTGTGCTGAATAGAGCATACGCGATTTAACGGGACATTCTTATATCTTTTAGCATATTATAGCCTAGCATATTTTAGGCTATGTGAAAGCCCCATTTAACGTAAATTATAGGCTACATTTTCTTTTTTTCTTCCTTCTCTCAGATTTGGCATTTCAAAATGTCCTCGTGGTCAGTTACCATCTCAGATACACCTCTCTCCTCTCCTGAAATGGTGTCATGAATTATTCTGGATGTCGTACAGAAACACCCAGCGTAATGATAAGGAACTTTTTTATAATTAATGTGTATTTCAGAAAAATAACCAGCCCCAGAATCTTGATTCTACATGTCAGCCTTCAGCATGTTTGGGCTTTAACGGCTCCCAGGAACAGCCTCGGTCACCATCCGACTGACAGACACTGATATCTCACCTCTTTCTCGTTGATGTTGGAAATTCATCGACTCCCTCCGACCCCTTCGCCGTCGCTTCGTTCGTCTGTGGTGCTCCAGCTTTCCTCAGTGGGACTTAATCCATTTCACGCTTGTACAATATATCTTTGTGTTCACTCCCCCCCGTCCGCTGAAGGTAAGTGATCGCATAAAAGTATGAATGGGACTGGACACTCCACTTATATTTCCTCAACGTAGCAAAGTCCCAGAAGTAGATGTGAGGAATTTCCTCGGAATTGGGCCACTTTCTCATGAAGATCTCAAATACAGAGCTCTCGGATGAGCGGATAGTAATCGAAACAGGAATGCAGTGACTGTGTAGGGCACCGTGAACACAAAAGGCTACTGGGAAGGGGGTTTCTTGAGGGAGGGGACAGAAATGAGGGAGGAGGCGGTCCACTTTTTAACACAAACACACGGAGAGCATCTGAACCCCCACTTATTTCCAGTCATCAACCCGTAATGTGCAAGAAAAGAGATAAAGACGCGACAGATTATAAGAGAGTTCCTTTCACGACCGCGAGGGTTAAGTCGCGCGCTCCTCTCTTTGTGAATGTGTATCGACTGCTCCATCATGCTGGACGTTATAGGCTACTTTTAGATACTGAGGTATTCTTCTCGAAGCACATATCTCATGTGGACCCACGTTAGGTGTGAAGCTTAGGGTCTTTGTTTATTTGTATGGGGTGGGGCAGCATTTGGACCATGCGCTCCTTTGTGTCTAGGTATGTTTCCCGTCACAAGCGGACAGCAGCAGCACATGGCGCACTACGCCTCCAGTGAGAACATGTAAGCGCGTCATCGCAGGCGCACGCTCGCTCCTCGCTTGAGTGAATCTCGCATTTTCCTTGATCATAGAGCGACCATGAGTGTTCTGTGAAGCACTTTTGTTCATTTTGTTGAACATTCCCCAATTCCAGACCCACTCTTTCTTTATTAGGGAGATATCAAAATTATATCAAATTAAAATATGACAGAACATACTAATTTCTCCATTTTATGAAAATATATAGGCTACCTAAACGTAAGAGATGAATATATATTCAACGAATATATGTATACAATTAGTAAACACAAATAGCAAGTGTTTGTGAGCTTTCAGGTGCTGCTTGGTGTATTGAATAAAATATGAATTAATGACAAATAAGGATATTTGAGATGATAAACAGGAGAACTGTTTCAAAAATCTAATACAAAATACATGAATAATGAATAACCGTTGTTAGTTTCATACATTTAAAAAAAATGATTTATTGACTATAATCCTAATATTTATTTTCAAAAACGTTTTCAAACATGTTGAAGGTTTACAGTATTCTTATGAATATATCTTTTAATTTTGATTCATGAATGTCAAGGAATTTGCTTAGTTACTCGATTTGACCTGAACAAATATTCCTTATCGGAAAATGGCCAAAATATGTAGCCTAATATTTTTTAATGTAATGACAGTAATGGCTCTTTTATGGTTTTCTTGTCCCATGACACCACACTGACTTTAATTAGGCAGAAAAAAACATTCAAATTCGAAATACTAGTAGCCTAATATTTTAGTCTTAAATAATAATAATAATAACAACCACTTTTCTGGGGGGGGAAAAATCAAGATTTTAAGCCTAACAATGTGACTTTTTCCCCTTATTACAATCTCTGGACAGTTACTTAGACATTTCGACCTGTAAAACACACACACACACACACACACACACACACACACACACACACACACACACACACACACACACACACACACACACACACACACACACACACACACACACACACACGTTTTGTTTTTATGTTTTATGGGGACTTTCCATTGCCATAATGATTTTTATACAATACAAACAATTATATATATATATATCCCTTAACCCAACCTCACCCATCAAAGAGAACTTTCTAAATTTTTACATTTTCAAAGAACATCATTAGTATGATTTATTAGCTGTTTTCCACAAGGATTTTGGATGTGTGTCCCCATAATGTAGAGTTTACCAGGCCCCCCCCTGATGTTTTTTTGAATAACTTAAATCCGATGTTATCTGCAGAAACAGGGCACTAAATATAATTGCAAAGCTCTCCTGCAAAATCTCAGCACACATTGCTCCAAATGTGCCATACCAGAGAACTGAAGAGAGGGGCAAAAAAATAAAAACAGCTCCTCCCCCTATTTCCCCCTTCTCCCACACTAGAAGAATGGGGGGTCTCCTGCAGCAATGGGCTTACCGTTAGTTTCCCAGGAGACTGTATGAGGCCTCTTGGGCAGTCCTCCTATACCTCGGGATTGGGCCCAGCTGCAGAGAGTTAATAAAATCATCAGTCAGCCATTCAGCCTCACTCTTCACGTCCTCTCTGGCCAATTAGTCGCACACCCTATGTGGCTCGACTGCCTTCACAACATGTTTCACGCTCTCACCAATTTCATACACTCTCATTACAAACTCAAAATGGAGAATGAGGTACTAGACCTTGTATCTTCTCCAAGTGTCACAGTATTCAAATGTAAGAGATTCCCTCTTGAAAATAACTGTGTATTAATCTCAATTGAATTCTTTTGGGATCAGTTATTACGACAACTGACCTAATTATTGTGTCCAAATATACTACTCTGGTCCTCGCAGGTTCATAATCATTATGGACTCGTATTGCATGATTGTATCATGATTGACTTTTGCCCAGGTCTCACTTCAAACCACGTCTCATATGGCCATGTACTTGCCGTTTAAATGTGTGGTGAGGGACCAGCTCATACGTCAAGGTATATGTCCTCTGACATGCCCATTTCTTTCCATGAGTATACGGCTCCCTGGCTTTGAAAAATGTCATGTTTAATTCAAGGTTTTACTTGTCGTTTCTTTGTAATTGCTTGCAAAATTCACTTGCAATGTCTAAGTGGAAATTGTTTCTAGCGTGTCCTGTTTTGGAGGATGCATGCTATCATAGTGGCATCATTGCTGATAAGATTATGAAGAGATTTGAGCTGAGGAAGACAATAAAAAGGTGGGAAAAGAGACCTATTACATTTCATGCACAAATCTGTGGAATGTTATAGTAGCATTTTATCAATTACCGGGGAATAGTGTGCTTTTTTACTTCTGAATCTTCATTTCTGTGAGGGAAATACTATGAGGGAAATACTAAAAACGAAAAAGCAATGAACTTTCATTCAAAAGCTCCTATTTTGACTAAACCTAAACAGTTTTTGTCACATTACTGTAAAACAGCACTGAAGACCCCTTGTGGAAGAAGCTTGCCATTACAGTCTCGCCCGGAATCCTTTTGGCACCTTAGATTTCTTCCTTTTGATAAATGTAGAAGTGATGCAATTATATTTAAATTGTTTTCTGGAGGCAACAATTTAGTCAATGTGATTGAGAAACCGAAACAAACATTCCATTATGTTTTCATACATTCTGCAGAGGAGATCAGTTGTAAAGCGGAAAATGCAATGTGCTGCATCCTTCATAATTTCCTTTTTTTCCCCAGAGATGCTCAGTTATTTTTGTTGAAAGTCAAACAAACGTTTTTTTTAACTATATATAATGTGAGCGTGCAACATTATTTTGGAATCATAAAAATTAGTCAAAGAGCCTTGTGAAATAAGGAAATAGGAAACGTTAAAACAAGGGCCACAATTATGTGACACTAAATTGTATGCCACCGTGTGAATGTTACACGTTTGAATTAAGAATGCTACTGTAATTTATCTATAATTGATTGATTCATTGAAGTGATAAAAAAGTTAATCAAAAGTCACAATATTTCATTTCCTTTAATGGTCTACATCAAAAGCTCTTCTCTCTTCTTTTATGGTTAGTGAAGCAGCACAGTGAAATGAAGACACTGTGAAATAGTAGTTTTTTTAATTATTGTAAGACTAAATCAGCTGGTAGTCACATGCAAAAGCATTCGTTTGTGTGACCTTTATGTCTCTTTTCTGTGACTTTGAATCACTGGGCTATAGCTGAGAGGGTGACAAGCTGTGTCTCCGCTAGGTTGAGTTGAAGTTGGTGTTCTTTCACTCAGTCTAAGGCGTCTGCCAGGTGCAGGGATCCGTGCACTGTGGGGTTGTCCAGCTAGAACAACACGAAGAGCTGCACGTCATCTGTATAGCAGTAGAAGAAAAATCCCTGTTTCTGGATGACAGAAGAACCCAGTGCAGATGTGCACATTCAGAGGCGTATTCAGAAGGGGGTAAAGCACAATGTCCTGAGATACTTTAGCAGTTAGTTGATTACAGAGCTCGCAAAGAAGCACTGTTTTGCCTTAGTCTCCTTTCAAACTGTGTTTGTAAATCTGACAAGGCTATGTTAAATGTTACGTAAATCTGTTGCAGAAAAATTAATAATCAAATGCAAAATAAAAACCTGCATAGTCTCCACTGTATGAAATAATAAGTGAAGTATTTTCTCTTTGTTGTTTGATAAACATAAGGACAGCATCAAGTTAGTTTGCAACTACATGTGAATTTACTCTAACCCTACCTACTAACACTCTAATGAGAAAGTAGACGTGGGCTACAGCGTTACTTATAGTCAACAGTAGTGTGTTAAAGAGACCATCAAAATAAAGTGAAAACGAATACCCATAATACACTGTGATGGTCGCGTCTCGCCGGAAGATGGCACCCTCAGCTGAATCATCCATCCAACTATTTTTTAATTAAGGTTTGCACATAGTTTCTATGATAGTGTTTGCTTAGCATGTTTGCTTTGCATGTTTGCTAAGTTTCAAGTGATTATATTAAACCGTAAGCACAAACTATGCAAAAGCAGCCTAAGCTCTTAGCTCTGTGTTTTTTGGATATTGTTTTAGGACTATAAAAGCACAAGCTGCACATATAACAGGTATGGATACATTTCTCTGAAAGAAAAAAATTATATAGTCTAGATGAAGGGAAATTATTAGAGTTGTTAACTGGAAGTTCAGGATGAAAGTGCCCTGTGTAATTTAAATACACAACCTGTATATGTATATTTTTTTTTGTTCTGTTTAGGTTTTTAGACATGTTGTATAATTTAAACTGATGTATAAGCTCAGTCCTATAGGGTTGTGACCAGAAGTTCTCCTCTCACTGACCCACTACAGAGATTGTCAAGTGATAAGCACTAAAAATAGATACCACAGTAAAGATAATCAAAACCCAATGCTCATCTCTCTTCAGCTGGACCACTCTCCCGACTAGGTTTGCAAATGCTTATACCTAAAAAGCTGGATTAAAACATGAGAAAACTATTATGCCTGCATCAATATGCTAGTATAATAATGATTATATATATTTTCTTGTAGGACACAACTGAGTATAGGGAAAACAACTTGTTCTTCGTTTTATTACTTTTTAGCATCAGCCGAACAACATGCAACCTGGAGTGCCTCCAGTGGCAACAGGTAAGAATAAATTAACCCCAAAACATAAAAAAACACATATTGTTTTAAATTCTATATTTACATTCACAAGTTAAATTATTTAATAATCACACCCATTTGCATACTTAAAGCAACCGTTTTGAAGTGACCAGGCAATGTTTTTCTTAGTATTATTAAGAGCGGTATATTGCGATTTGAGCTGCAACTACAGTTTTTTACAGACAGATTTTTGTTCTCCTGAAAGCATTCGGTGTCAGGCCGTGTGAGGTTTGAATCATCGACATATGGCAGCTCTCTCTTTCAGGTCATGTTGTGTAAACTATAGCAGCAGGGTGGCACTACAGCTAAAGGCTAAAGCATGATGCTCATGAGAATGACAAGCAGTGATTGCAGAGCCAAAATGCTTCTTAAATAAATGTTGTCAAACTTTACTAATTTTGGGACACTGAGAATGAAGATTATGCTTAAAATTGGTGATTTGCTCTAGTTTTCACAATATGGTATTGGTCACTTGGGAATGGTGGAGGATAAGTGAATAATAATAGGAAGAGTTCTCAATTTAAACCAGCAATGACTCAAATACATCTTTGACAGGAACTATGAATAAATATATGACTGGGTTTGGACAGAATCAGAGTCAGAAAGAGCTTTATTGCCAAGTATGTTTGGTAAGGGATTTGTTTTGGTGACAGGACAAGCTTCCAGTACACGGATAATAAAATAAAAATAAAGATATAAGTGAACAGTATATATATATATATATATATATATATTTAAATAAAGATTATAATAGAATTAACAGGGAATGGAATAAGAAGGGGTAGGGTATATAAGTGATATGGATCTTTGCACAGTGGGGAGAACATTTAACTGTTCATGAGGCAGACTGCCTGGGGAAAGACACTTTTCTTGTGCCTGGCTGTTCTGGTGTTCGATGCTCTTTAGCGCCGGCCATATGCCAAAAGTTCAAAGAGAAGGTGGCTTGGATGTGAGGGATCCAGGGTGATTTTCTGAGCACTTTTTCTCACTCTGGATGTATGCAGTTCTTGGAGGGTGGGCAGAGGAGCACCAACAAACCTCTCAGCAGTCTTAACTGCCCTCTGATGTCAGATTTTGTAGCTGAGCCAAACCAGACAGTTATTGACGTGCATAGGACAGACTGAATGACGGCTGTGTAGAACTGCATCAACAGCGCATGTGGCAAGTTGTTCTTCCTCAGCTGGTGAAGGAAGTTCAACCTCTGCTGGGCCTTTTTCACAATGGAGTCAATATCATTGTCCCACTTCAGGTCCTAGAGCACAGGAACTGTGGTGTACACTAGCACACTTTGTTCTTTCTGTAATGGCTTCACCATAATATAACAGACAGACACCATAACAGACAGCCACCATAACAGACAGCTGTTCATCCGGCCTATGTACACTACAGACTTGCCATATTGTATATGAGCCCGATAACGGTAGTGTCATCTGCAAACTTCAGGAGTTTGACAGAAGGGTCTTTGGCGGTGCAGTTGTTTGTGTACAGGGAGAAGAGCAGTGGGGAGAGAACATATCCCTGTGGGGCGCCAGTGGTGATTGTGCAGGTGTTATGTGAATTTCCCCATTCTCACTCGCTGTTGCCTGTCTGTCAGAAAGCTGGAGATCCATTGACAGATAGAGCTATGAACAGAGAGCTCAAACTTTCATTTAAAAGCATAATTATGGAAACGCCACTTTTAAGATTGACCGTATTTTTGTTTTCGGTCAAATTGCCTTTAGAATGGGAGTGCTAGGGGCACTACTATGATAGCATCAAAATCGCTTTTTTTAAAACACGAATAAGAAGTAATAATAATAATAAGAAGAAGAATAACAATAAGAAGGCTCGACACAACATGAAAATTTGCTCAAAGTATCACAGGGCCTCTAACGTTACACATGAACTCGAGCATTGGGAACATTGTTTGTGTACACAGAGTTTACTTATAAGAAAGGTTTTGGACAACTCACTGTAGCTGTTGTTTCCGGCCGCCGGCATTTTGTCAGTCAAAAATAGTCGATCTCCGAATGCAACGTAACAGGGAGGAGAGTAAAGATGGAAAGCTTCTGAAGCTCATTCCATATAAATTCACGGATAATTTGTTGTTTTGAAGTTAGTGAAAATCTATATTGACTTTGTTTTTGAAAAAGGATATGGAGGATATCCAATATGGAGACAGTTCATTCCAGTGACATAAATTTGTTTTAAAAAGTGGGTGGGACGTGTGAAAAATACTATGTCTAGAAATTTACATAGTACGTTCCATTGGGTTTAATTAGTCTTGTAAGGAGATCTACTAATATTGTTAGTGTCTGTAATTTTCACGTGAATAAATGCATAGATCTGCAAATGCCGTTTTTGAATTCTTCAATAGGCCTCTATCTTTTGCCAAGCGTATCAGAGGTTCAGGGTTCTAATCCGCACTCGTATATTTTTTTTTCTTTTTCTCATCAAATATCAAATATATCACACTATATCAAGCAGGGACACGTTTGTGTGCGTTTTGTGATTTCACCGGAACAAGTGTCTCCACAACGTTGATAGATTGAAGAGCACGCCTGGGTGAAGACTGTGTGCGAGCCACTAGAGATACATAAAACGATGTATCTGCAACTGATCGCAGCGGCAACAAGTGCTCAGCTTGATTTTAAAAAACAACACATTTTCGCCTAGATCGTGAGAGCTAGATGGGGAGACAACACAGGTTTTTAGACAGGCAGGCTGGTGAAACACCATCTGGGCCTGGTGGTTTCCTTGTTTTCTGTATTCCCCTCTGCTTCGTTGGTTCATCTTTTTATAGTCCTCAGGCTTGGCAGATTAAAATTTCTGCCTGCAAGTCGGGAGAAGATGAACCAGACAGTTATCAGACAGTACTTGCTTTTTAGGCAAAACAATGAATGATGCAATCTGCGTCATACATTATATGAATTGCATCATGTTATTCCTAGAAATCATGGATGATGCAATCATAACAAAGATTACATCACTCTGCTGAACAAATTGCCCTATATCAGATCTAAAACTCATACATCAAGGGTACAAAACTCAATTCCTGGAGGGCTCCATCTCTGCAGAGTTTAGTTACAACTTCCAACCCAGTTCCTTGATGAGCTGGTTCAGGTTTTTAATTAGGTTTGAAGCCAGAGGTGGACAAAGTACACAAACTTCCTTACTTGAGTGAAAGTACTGATCAAATATTACTCTGTTACAAGTAAAAGTTGTAAAGATCAATTTTTACTTAGTAAAAGTACAGAAGTTTTTAAAAGTACTTATGTATCAAAGGTAAAAAGTAAATGTCAATGCTTTGTTTTATTATTGTTGCATTGTTGCCGCTCCAAAATAGGACAGTACAGCAGGCGCTGCAAACCAACCAGAGACTCCTTGACGCATATTCCATTGTCTCCAGACAGACGGATGCCAAATCAGCATTGTTTTATGTAATACAGTAGGCTACCTTGTGCCTCTGAAGCAACCTAGTAAATACACCTATTAGTAGTATCTGTGGAAGAGCTTTTAGAATGTTATAAAACCTATAGAAATTAAACAACTTAATTGACAAAAAAAGACAGCCATAATCATTTTTTTTAACACTCCTACCACCCCCACAAATAATTGTTATACAGTCGTGCTCAGAATTAATGGTACCCCTGGTAAATATGATGAAAAATGGCTGTAAAAAATAATTCTGCATCGTTTATCCTTTTGATATTTCATTCAAAAAATTGGCAAAAATCGAACCTTTCATTGAAGTAAAATAATTGACAGTGGAGGGGAAATCACATTATGAAATAAATGTTTTTCTCCAAAACAAGTTGGCCACAATTATTGGTACCCCTAGAATTGTTTACGAGTAAAATATCTCTTAAGTATATTCCCATTCATATTTACCTTTTTTTTGCACACCAGGGTGACTAGGAACATGAAATTGTCCAGCCATGACTTCTTGTTTTACAAGAGTTTAAATATGGGGAAACACAAATTCCAAATTCCCTTAATCATCCATTACAATGAGTAAAACCAAATAATATAGTTCTGATGTGCATCAAAAGATTGTTGAGCATCACAAAATAGAAAGTGGCTGTAAGAAAATAGCTAAAGCATTGAAAATCCCCATTTTGACCATCAGGGCAATAATTAAGCACTTCCAATCAACTAAAGATGTTACAAATCTGCCAGGAAGTGGACGTGTGTCTATATTGTCTTAATGCATGGTGAGGATGAAAGTTTGAGTGGCCAAAGACTCTCCAAAGATCACAGATGGAGAATTGCAGAGATTAGTTGAGTCTTGGGTTCAGAAAGCCTATTAAAAAAAATTTAAACAACCCTTACATCACCACATGTTGTTTGGGAGGTTTTCAAGAAAAATCCTCCTTGCTCATCCAAAAACAAACCCCAGCAAATTCAGTTGTCAGACATGACTGGACCTTCAAACAGCACAGGGTTCTGTGGTCAGATGAAACTAAAAAATAGCTTTTTGGCAGCAAACATGCAAGATGGGTTTGGTGCACACAAGGATAAAAAGTACCCCATGTGTACAATTTAATATACCATCTTTAATGTTGTGGTCATATTTTTCTGCTGGAGGTCCTGGACTTCTTGTTCAGATACATGCATGGCATCGTGGATTCTATCAAATACCAACAGATAAAAAATCTAAACCTGACAGCCTCTGCTAGAAATCGTATAATGGGCCGTGGTTGGATCTTCCATCAGGACAACGATCCAAAACAAACATCAAAATCAACACAAAAATGTGTTAAGTAGCACAAAATGAAGCTTCTGCCATGACCGTCCCAGACCTGATGAGTGGAGTGAACTGAAGAGAAGAAGCACCAACATGGATCTGGGAATCTGAAGGATCTGGAGAGATTCTGTAAGAATGGTCTCTGATCTCTTGTCAGGTGTTCTCCGAACTCATCAGGCATCATAGGATAAAACTCAAGAGCTGTTATCTTGGCAAAAGGAGATTGCAAAAAGTATTTAATAAAAGGGTACCAATAATTGTGGCCAACGTGTTTTGGAGATAAACATTTATTTCATAATGTGATTTCCCCCCCACTTTCTATTCTTTTACTTCAATGAAAGTTTAGATTTTTGCCAATATTTTGAATGAAAGATCAAAAGGATAAATGATGCAGATTTATTTTTTCCAGCCATTTTTTATCATATTTACCAGGGGTACCATTAATTCTGAGCACGACTGTATATAATATAATTGTTTGTTATAAGTAGTTAAACTGCCAAATATTCTTTTTTTTGTCTGATTCTTTATTTATTAAACATTTTGTGTATAACTATTTACAACAAAGCCCAAGATCCGCCCACAACCATAAGACTAAAAAATAAATAAAAGGATATCAAAGTCTCAATATTTCAACTTTTTGATAAAGTCTCAATAAGGTCCAACCAAAATTGTATGGTCTTGCTGGCTTGCCCAATGTTCTTCAGAAAAATTCTTCAGGTACAGCAAATTCTTCAATTTTCCAGCATCTTTTGCATATTTGAACCATTTCCAGCAATGACTGTATGATTTTAAAAATAATTGCCATGTAAATATAATTAATTGAGTACTCAAAAAGTCTCAAAAGTATTTAAGTTGTTTTTAGTAAAGTACAGATTCCACACAATAATTAAACATGTTAAAAATAAACTACTGATTCTGAAGTTTTGATTGTTAAAGACTGCTATTCCTCATTTTGCCTTCTAACAAGAGTTATTTTACATTGATTAAAACAAAGAATTTAACCTCAAACAAACTGAGCCCCAATACTAGTTAAGACTAGTTAAGTTAAATGTTAATTTTATCAAACACTTAATGCTCAGCCAAGCATGCTCTCTCTCTCTATGAAAAAAATAAAATACAAATAAATATAAACAAAATAAATAAAATAAATAAAAACAACTCAATATAATGACGCCATTGTTCATCAGTCTCCCAATGGGAACAGGCTTATCTATCAGTCTAACAGTCTCCTCCTCAGTCCCCTGACAGTCTCCCTCAGACAGTTTGCTCTAAAAACGTACTTTGAAGTTCGCTCTGAAAATGAATGCGAGAACACTATCATCTCGTAATAGTGGAATAAATCTGACTGCTACAACCAGGGCTGCGTTTCCCGAAAGAATCATACGCCTAAGTTGATCGTGGAACAATTGCCACCAATTGTCTCTGAATAAATTTAGGCTTAAGATGCTTTTGGGAAACGCAGCCCAGGCTTTTTTAAGCATTTGCTATTGAATCAACCAAAGCAACAGTCACATTTCTCTGGCAGAACTAATAACCACCGAAAATAATTAGCACAGACTTTAACACTACGTTGAGGGACTTTCAACAAAACAATTGCTAAAAGTGAAACTTTCACTCATGATTATTTGAAAATGTGTTTATTAATAATAGTAAATACAATAACTCTTTCAGACTTTATAATATTTAGATTATATATCGGAGGCCAGTGACATTTGATGGTCAAACATCTCAAACAGAATCATACTTTATCACCATTAAAACACACAAGCAAACTAAATATTTATTCAAACATTATAAGTGGGAAAAAATACACCACAGCAAGACAAGTAGTGAGTCAAAATTGGAAGTTTGGTCCATGGCAGCTGATTTTGGCCAAGAACCGCTCACTCAAACAGGAAGAGGCCGCCTGATTGACATGTAAACTGACCAACCACGTTTGTTCTATATGTGCCCTTTAGGGCTTGGATTATCTGAAATGGATAATATCATAATAATAGTAATAAAAGACTGAAAAATGTATGGGGCTCTGCTCATGGCATGCAGAGGGGAAAAGACCCCAAGATATTGTGACCATGACTTATTAATTAGTTTGCTTGTTTTAGTTAAATCCTAGATACATTTTACTAATTCATTTGCCTATTCAATTCGAATAGGTGCACTATTTTGACTGTTTCCATCAATGGTGGCACAAAACACCAAAAAATAGCAGAAAATGTGACTGCAATCTGAATATCTATCTGAAGTTCTATCATTGACATAATTCAGAAAACAAAGCTGAATGTAGTTCTGCTCATGGATACATAGTTAACTTGCTACTAATTTGCTCAAGCCAAACCCTGATGTTATTAACCTTGCAAACTTTGTTAAATCCAGGGATTAGTTCTTCCTCATTGTATCAACTCTTAACATGAACAGGTCGGACTGTAAAAAAAAAAATCGATGTGCCTTTATTCCCAAAAGTTGCTAAACACCTGCCAATCAGATATTTTATTTTTGTGTGCAATAAGCACCAGACGGTCACTGAGCGAACTGTGGGTGGTCCATGGGCCTGCCGTCTGAGGCCGAGACTAGATCCATTGCTGCTTATCCCACTAAATAATCCCATTGTATTATTTACAAAAATAATCTATTTCCATGCTGGACGTGTGTGGGTGCAAATATTCACCTTGGCAAGCGAATATTTAATGGTGCATTAAATGTCTGTTCTCTGTCCAGTTGTCTGGCTTTAAACACACACACACACACACACACACAGAGAGAGAGAGAGAGAGAGAGAGAGAGAGAGAGAGAGAGAGAGAGAGATAAATGCTTTCTCTCTGAAGCTAGAGAGAGAGAGAGAGAGAGAGAGAGAGAGAGAGAGAGAGAGAGATAAATGCTTTCTCTCTGAAGCTGGAGAGAGAGAGAGAGAGAGAGAGAGAGAGAGAGAGAGAGAGAGAGAGAGAGAGAGAGAGCGATAAATGCTTTCTCTCTGAAGCTGGAAGTCAGCCAAATTGCAGGATTACAAGCCGTTTCATCCATCACTACAGCAGTCATTGAGAAAGGAGAAGGCAGAACATCGCACAGCATGGCTTCTCAGATGAGAGGATGTCCCTTATCCCCTCATATCCACTGCCTTTGTGAGTGTCCGGACACATAGCGTACATCACCTCCCCCTGTTGACATCTTTGGTCAGGGTGTTGGTGGTGGGATTAGATGCCGAGCTTGTTTGGGATTTACCGAGCCGCTGTCTGACCAGGGTCTGCTGGAGCTCGGCTCGCCTGGCAAGGGCGGCCCTGAGTTGGCCACGAAACTCCTCTATTCTCCCTTGCAGCTCCCGTAGCTCCTCTTCCCACGGCGTTAACTGTCCCGAGCAGGCCTGGGGTGAGAGCACCAGGCTAAGACTGAGATTAGGTCCACCATTGGAACACAACTGAGTAGGCGGGCTTCCTACCAACCCCCTCCGGCCCCTTTCTGGCCCAGGGGGTGGAGCTTGGAGCTGGTAGCTATTGAGAGTCTCCAGGTTAAAGTGGACATGCTTGTTATGTTCTTTGGCCTCTCGACCAGCCTTGACACTCTGATTGTTCCACTTGGTTGTAGAAGTGGAGGAGGTGGAGGGTGGAGGACAAGAAGTGGAGGGTGGCAGGCGGTGGAGATTACAGTTCTCTGACAAGCACAATGTGGGACTGAGAGGAAAACACAGTGGCAATCAGTTTTACAAGATGCAGGGACACAGCACATCACAAACAGACCCCGCAATCAATGGAAACACGGAGCCTCTTCAATATGCCATTAATGAAAAAGTATCCACTCGCTTTTACTGGAGAGGCGAATATTGATTTTTATCCTTTGTTTTCTAATTTCTTTTTTATGTTTTTTTTTAACATAAATAACACTAATTGCACACATTAGTTCAAAGCTCAAAGGCAATACTATTTTCTTATACACAGTATGCAAATGATAGTGTATAGTCAACAGATCATTACTGCTTAATAAAGGGCGATTAGGTAACCTATTATGACTGCCTAACTACATTATTCAATTTATTAAATGGCTACTTACCAAATAAATAAATATTTGATTTGATACATTGATTTGAATACAATTATTTTATAATGTAATTAGAAAAAGTCCATTGAATGATCTTAAAGACATGCACAGCTACATATGCTGGAAATTGGTTGCCTGGAGCAATGAACAATTATACAGTTTAATGGTCATTATATCAAAATATATGACCTATAACTAGCCAATCAGAATTGGCCCATTCCAGAATTCCAGCGAGCCATATAATAAATTGCTGTAATTTGACAATAGTACTGGTGTCAATTTCAATGAGAATTACTTCATCTAATTGTGCTTTTAAGAAAGTATGGTAATTTGTTACGCAATAATCCCAACTTACCATCTGTTACTGCTCTCAACCTCTGATTTCCTCTCATCATCACAACCCATATTTAATGCACGGTGGATTTTCTGTACAAATAACAAAAAGGCCACTGAACAATACTAAATGAAGTATATACTGTATACAATCAAATACAATATGCCTACTACATCGGCTACAGACTTGTGCTTTCAGCTTCCTAACACTAGAGGGAGCAGATGCCCTGTTTTTATGAAAGGAACAGGCCTTGTAACTTGGATAAGAGCATATATATATATATATATATATATATACTGTATATACATATATACATACACACACAAACACACACACCGTTTATATATATAAATTACTAAACAATTACAGTGGTTATGTGGAAGTAAAGGCACTACTTTTGGTGTGTTCAAGTCCTCCTCCGTCTTACGGAGGAAGATGGCGGTGTACATTCTCTTAATCGATTACACAAAAATACAACAAGGTTCTTAAAGTCTACTTGTAGAAAATGAGTTGCAGCATATGGTGGCACACACTCACCTGACTGGTGTGGAGCCAGTATTTGAATCTCTGCTGGCGGCGGAGGTGAGGCAGAATGAATCTGTAGAAAGTGTGTTCCCCCAGAAGAGTGAGTAAAGCACCTGCAACCCCCACACATAACAGCACGAACAGCCCCGAGAAATGCTGGATACCCATCTGCAGAGTCTGTGCACACATACACAACAAGAAATAAAAACACACAAGCAGAGAAGAAAGGATCACAGTATTGCAGTTCTGGTGATGACTGCACATTTCCCCCAGAGGGTTTATCATTTTTTGAAAATAAAATCCACAAGTAACATCATCAAAAAGAATAGTAGAAAGTCCTGCAATCAAGGGATTCTGTAAAACTGGTGATTTTTTTTGCATGTATATGGAGTTTCTGCTGAAATTTCTTTTCTTTTTTTGTGAGCAACCTATGAATAACCAATATTTCATTTCATATTACAGTAGATGCTTTACAAGTGCTCTTTTCTTCATTAAATGTGAATCCAAGCAGTTTCTCTCCGGGTACATTATAGACCACCCTGTGCCTGTCCTATCATTATTGTCCCCTCTGGTGTTGGAAGCCCCAACATACACAAAGGAATGTGTATTCTTGTCCCTCATATGTGTGGAGTATGCGTGCAAAATGAGACACTCATTGGTCATCTAACATTGCACACACAGAGAGACTGCAGTCCCATGTTTAGTTCACCACAGTCCTGCCACCTCTGTTGTGAGTGTGTTCATTCGCTGCACATAACAGGATTGGCTTCAGCCCTTTATCATGATGTCAGTTCCCAAGAGAGTGTTACAGAATGGGATAGTGGCTAAATGCACATGCATACATATGCATACGTGCCAATGCTAGTGCCACTGCCCAGATGAAGTGCTCACTGCACTTCATGATGGCTGCTCTGATTTCATTAAAATAATGCGGTAACGGTATACAATAAGGTTCTATTTTTATCTTTTAAGATTTTGCCAACTCTGCTGTGCACCTTCTATAAGACTGTTGTGGCTAGTGCTCTCTTCTTTAGTGTGGTGTGCTGGGGGGTGGGCGCACACATCTCGCAGGAACAGACTAAAATAAACTGATTTAAAAGGCAAGCTCCATCATTGACATCACACAGGACTGGGTGGAGCAAGTGGTGGAGGTGAGGATGTTGAGAAAAACATGCCTTAGAGGTGTTTCAGCAGAGCATATTCGGTGCCAGGGTGATTACACCAAAATGAAAAACTGTAAGTCGTTCCTGCCTGCTGCTATTAGGCTCTTTAATATGCACTAATAACTGATTAATAACTGATTCTGATGTCTGATTTTTATTTATTTATTTATTTGTATATTTTATTTACCTATGTCCTATATATTATATATACCTATGTATAATGCATGAATAAAATGCTTTTTTTATTTTATTTTTTTTTAAAGCAGAGGCTCTTTTCTTTCTATTGATATATTACATGTTCAGATATTTATACAACAAAATATTCTGGGGGCCATGTAAATTTAGTGAAAATTATCAAAAATGCTGGCGGTGGCTGGCAACATTTTTGTTTATGCTTTAATGCTTTAAAAAAATTAAATACCTATAGCATTAGTCCTACTAATATTAAAAATTAACAATACTCCCACATAAAGCTTTGAAGTTACTCTTTTAGACAAAAATATGTATTTGTCTTTGGCTTTATACACTGTTGGCCCAAATGCAGAAGAAGTGTTTCAAATATGAACAATATATTATTTAGGTACAAATACTGGCATTTTGTTTATTCATAATTTAATTATTCATTTATTTTGAGAACATGCCAGACGCAACACTTAATGTTGGATTGTTGCTTTAAATTACCCATCGCTTTCATCCCCGCATTTTTGTATCTGGCTACGAACCAAGATGCTGTTTGAAGAATCCTGAGTAATTTAATTAAGACTGCATTATGTTGAGGAAATAAAATGCTGCTTTTTGCATTTGAAACTCCTTCTATAAACAGCTCTAGAATAAACATTCAAAGAGGACAACTGACTGTGAGGACCCTACAGTCGATCCTGTACGCTTGTTTGCAGAATTTATTGCACAGCAAAGAAGTGGTTTTACAACATTGTGTCTGTGGTGACAGGACAGCTTGGCTCCAGTGCAAAAGAGAGGGAGAGCGTGAGATGAGTTCCAGCTGGCACAGGGGCCGAAAACAAATGTCATTGCTTGTGCTCATGAAGTCCCTCATTCATAACCACAGCTAGGTAATGAAGCCAGACTGTACAAGACAATGTCTTACAGGAGTGCTACAACTCCTGGGAGGTTATTGATAGAGACTCCATTGATGGAGTGCGCTGGCTGCTGCTACTCAGAGCCTCAGGTGTGTGGGGTGGTACGGCTGACATGGAGCCCTTGGGAATGAAAATGGATTGTGGTGGTCCGGCGTCGCCCTGACAGAACGGCTATTAAACTGCAGGAGACAGTAATTCCAAACAAAAGGATTTTTCAGAGGGAAAAGAGCCTGTCGGATTCATAGAGGAACTTGGTCAAGGGCAGAAGGCGCTCACTCGCCTATGAAACAAGAACAGACACGCACACATATACTGTACCGCACACTCTCAGCCTTTCTTTTTTGATGGCTCACCTCTGTCACAGCAAAAACCCTCTTCCCACAGGGAACCACTTTATACCACTTGTCGTGCAGCATGTCCATGTAACCGTCAGACTTGTAGCGGCTGACGTATTCAGACACGTTTCGGGTGAGAGGGGAGTTCTGGGGTAGCCCGATCCCGTAACCTGAGAGGACAAACAATATCAAAACAACAATTTACACATACAGCTCAGCTCAGCAGGATTTTGTTAAAGAGACCACATTCACATTCTAAAGTGAACTGATACCTCTATTACTAATTTTCAGAGACGCTTGAGAAGGAACAATCATGATATTTTAGTCATCACATAAAAATAAGTGTACGGCTTTAAAGCATGACAAAAGATTATTAAAACAATTACAATGACATGACTTTTTATGTAAAACTTTAATTATTCAATTATTAAGTGTACTTAAGGGTGTTATGAAACAGTCATGAAAATGTACTTTAAGAAGGCTTACTGTAAGTGGCCTTTTATTTAATTAATATGTTTTTTAAGTACAAGCTAACTCTCAAACCTCAGGGGAATCACCTTTTTTAAAGTTTTTTTTAAAAGCCAAACAGAGAATGCGACAGAGATCAAGATTGGCTTGGCTTTTCAGAAAGGGCGAGAACTGAGGGATTTGAAATGTTATAAAAGTGATGCAGAGATGGCATTTAGTGCTCAAAGATGAGAAAGGTATTTTATGGAATGGATAAATTGCCATATGAAGCTTTCTAACAAAGTTCATTGTAAAACATGATCTATTGTGGTTTTCATTATGGTTGTTATAGTGCTGTGCTGGAATTTATTTTCAAGAAAGTACTGTATCTATCAATAGGTAGCTACAGTAACATCTTCAGCTAGTCAGCTTAAGATCCTTTCTATCTAAACTGGTTATATCTCTTAAGCCTAGTAGTGACTGTTTTCTGAGACGTAAAGCCGAAAGCACAGCCAAAACAATGTTCTTCTGCAAAATGCATGCAGTTTTGTTTTTTATCTGCTAGAGGGCCAAAAGTTACATTGTGTACCTTTATGTGCACAAATTGTTTACAAGGCGATGTGTCATGCATCAAATAACATTAACAAAGTGAACCTTATTGTAAAACATTAACTTAAATTTAATCCTGTTTTAAAAAATCCTGTTAATATTAAAAAAGTAACACATCTTCCACATAAAACTTTGAAGGTACTCTTTAGACAAACATGTTTTGATAATCTAGACAAATAAATAACTTCACATACAGCACAGCCAGTCTAATGATCATTGTGGGGTTTTGTTAAAGAGACCAACCACATTCTAGTGTGAAATGATACCTCTATTATTGATATGTCAGAGAGCCTTGAGAAGGAACAATCATGAATCTTTGGCAACCCATGCCAATGTACCGTCTGTCATTGCGGCGTCTCCGCAGCCAGGCAGCCGGAGAGATACGAGCGCAACTCTGACATCCACAAATTTCATCAAAGCCCTCGCTTCACAGGCAAACCCACACATCACTCCTGGCAACTGGCAAGCAATCCCCCCCCCCCCCATCTCCTTTCAGCACGTGGCACAACATCCCTTGAATTCTGATAAACGTCTGTCCTCTCCTGTGAGTCTGAGTTCCACTGCTGTATTTTGTTACTCAGCCCTCCAATAAATGTGTGCTGTTGAACTCTTTGAAGAGGGGGCACCGGCGGGCTGCTAGAATATTCTTAATGGAGTGGATCCAGGCAGTCATAAAGTGTGCAGTGCAAACTAATACAATAAGGGATTTTCCAGCAGTGTTAAAAGGACATGGTCCATTCTGAAGAGACGGTTCTACTGAAGGGTGTTCATTCTATTTAAGCAAAGCCTGTGTATTGAACTGATGCCTGTAGGGGATCTCAAAAGTACATTTAAGGGTGTACCATAAAGACAAAATTTAAAGGCAGGCTGGCTGGCTGGCTGGCTGGCTGGCTGGCTGATGAATGTGTGTATGAATGGGTAAATGAGAGGCAGATATGTAAAGCGCTTTGGTCATTGGGTCTGTGAAAGCGCTATATAAATGCAGTCCATTACAGACAGACAGATAGATAGATAGATAGATAGATAGATAGATAGATAGATAGATAGATAGATAGATAGATAGATAGATAGATAGATAGATAGATAGATAGATAGATAGATAGATAGATAGATAGATAGATAGATAGATAGATAGATAGATAGACACTGAGAAATGGTTTGACAATGACTGCAAAAAACTTAGAAAAGTAAGAATCCTATCAAACCAGAAACACAGAGATTCTGACAATGAGAACATCCGTCGTCTCTATCACGAAAAACGTAAACAATATAGGAATACTTTAAGAAAGAAAAAAGAACAAAACATAAAATGTCAACTCAGGGAAAGAATCCTTAGAATCAAACCACTTCTGGAAACATTGGTACACACTAAACAAATTTTTACCATCAAGAACTAGCTATCCAGAATGGAGATTTTTGGATAAACCACTTCTCCAACCTCTTTAGTAATATAAACAAAAACCAGGAACAAAATGCCCTGTATGACAAACTAAGGGTTTTAGAATCAACCATCAAAGACTACCAGAACCCCTTAGACTCTCCAATTACACTAGCCAAACTATTAGACAAAATACAAACCCTGAAATCGCAAAAATCCTGAGGTTTTGATGACATCCTAAATTAAATGATTTAATACACAGACAACAAATTCAAATTAGCCATTCTCAAGCTCTTCCATATCATCCTGAGTTTAGGTATATTCCCCAACATTTGGAACAAAGGTCTTATTACCCCAATCCATAAAAACGGAGACAGATTTGACCCTAATAACTACCGTGGTATATGCGTAAAGAGAAACCTAGGCAAACTTTTCTGCAACATCCTAAACAGCAGACTAGCCCATTTTCTCAGAGACAGAAATGTTCTGAGCAAGTGTCAAATTGGCTTCCAACCAAAATATTGCACATCAGACCATATATACACTCTCCATACCTTAATCGAAAAGCAAATCAACCAAAACAAAAGTAACATTTTCTCATGCTTTGTTGACTTCAAAAAAAGCATTTGACTCAATTTGGCATGAAGGTCTTTTTCTTCAATTATCCCAGTGCTGCATCAGAGGCAGGGCAGACGAGCTAGCGAGGCCTCTTGATCAGTCTGCAGCACCGTATTACTCTACTGGACACTGAAGTCAAATGCCTTCTGTTTGCTGATCTGGTGCTGCTGTCTCCCACTAAAGAGGGCCTACAGCAGCATCTAGACCTCCTTCACAACTTCTGTCAGTCATGCGCCCTGTCAGTTAACCCCAAAAAGACAAAAATAATGATTTTCCGAAAAAGACCCAGCCGCCAAGACCAACATCATAGTTTTAAATTGGACAACATGCTCCTCGAACACATGCAGGACTACACTTACCTTGGCATAAATATTAGCAACATAGGACATTTTAAAAAAGCTGTTAACAACTTGAGAGACAAGGCACAGAAAGATTTTAATGCTATTAAGAGAAATATCCAAATTGACATCCCAATCAGAATCTGGCAAAAAATAATCAAAACTGCAAAAGAGCCCACCGCGCTGTACGGGTGTGAAGTCTGGGGCCCACTCACAGACCAAGAGTTCACTAAATGGGACAAACATCCAATAGACACCCAATAGACACCTGCCTGAAGCAGAATTAGGATTATACCCCCTTGAGATAACTTTTCAAAAAAGAGCCATTAAATTCCATGCCCACTTAAAAAAAAGCGTTGAACAGACCCTCCATCACAAAGCCCTGACCTACCAAGAGCTGAAGCCAGAGAAAAACGCCCTTGGCCGATTGGTATTAGAGCTGAAGTCACAAACTGACAACAAAAACATAGCCAGACCAAACCAAATAATTAAAACACAAAAAGAAAAATACCTCAAACATTGGACAGACGCAACAGACAAACAAAGTAAATTGGAATGCTATTTGGCCCTAAACAGAAAATATGAATTGGCAGGATGCAGGAGTAAAGTGAGCGACCCTAAACTGAGAAAAGTCCTGAGCATGTACAGACTCAGTGAACACAATCTGACCATAGAGACAGGCAGACACAGACAGACCTGGCTGCCGAAGGAAGAGCGACTGTGCCCTCACTGCACAGAGAAACAGGTGGAAACAGAGCTACACTTTTTGACATCCTGCCCCAATTATACAAACATTAGGGACACTTTCTATCCCCTTTTCACAACCCACCAGAAAGACTTCCATCAGAAATCAAATATGGACAAACTCCCACACCTACTAGGAGAAGGCCCAGATAGTTCAAACCTGGCTGCCAGGTATGTGAGGTCCTGCCACAAAAAAAGAGCCTCCAGCAGGACAGAGCTACCAACTATACGCCTAGAGACTTTTTCAGGTAAAATGTTTTTATTTTTTTTATATGTATATATATATATATAGATAGATAGATAGATAGATAGATAGATAGATAGATAGATAGATAGATAGATAGATAGAGCAAAACCTAATTTGCTATTGAACACGCTCCTTTATTGTGACAACCTTAGATACCTGACTCCAGTCTTTCGCCTATGGTTTGATTATGCACCACACTGTTTACAGGGTTTACAGACCCTGACGGAGCTGTCCATTTCGGGCCAGTAGATATGATAGTGATGGTTTAGTCTTGATCATCCATCTAATAAAAAGCTGACTTAAAGGTGTGAAGAAAGCTTTTGGCAGATAGCAGGGAAAATTCCTATGAATGCAGCAGGAGATCACATCCGGATGAGAGGTGCAGACATGCCTGGGTGACTGCCATGAAACCCATCTACACCCTGTAATAGCTTTCGCTTATGAAATGACATGTGTCAAACTTGACTTGCTTCAATTTGGAGGGTAATTACAACAGCCTTGAGGTGAATTCATGGACTGGTCTTAATGTGGGGTGGAATTCTAATGTATCTGTAGAAAGTGTTAGAAACATCTTGTGCCTATTTAAAGAAGAACTTCACAGGCTTTTGTATTGCAAGCTAATATAATTCAATGTGACATGGCCAAAGGTGTTAGCCTTCTCAGAGACAGCAATTTGCTCAAGAGTCCTTACCTTCAATAGCAAATGGTTTTCCTACAGTCAGGAGTTTGCAGTCTGCATCTATTGACACCTCGTAGTCCAGCAAAGCCTTATCCATGATGAAGGCATCTAGCTGAGGGGGATCTGTCCTTCAACATACAGAGGAGGATAGTCAGAGCCAAACAAAACACACCGCCAGCCAAACTTATTGTTTGTTTGTTGTTTTGTTTATGTCTGAAGAAATGCTGAATTATCAATGAATAGTGTGAGGCAATGCTTGCATATCAGCTGACCTCCATTTTACCTCAAGTGTGACAGAAAATAAAGTGCGGGAAAAATTTTCAGGATCAAACTAAGACTCTTACACAATGTTTTTTAAAGAAAAGAAGAAAAAAAATCTATCCGGATGCTTGTCCTAAAAAAGGATGGCTCCCAACTATGGCAGCGATCTCAACTCTAAAATGCTGACCATGTAAGGTGTCTCATGTGAATCGAACAGAAGGATTTCTGACATGGAAGAAAACTTGCATCAATCATAAAAGACAGGTAGTACAAAGTAAAATACTGAACTATGTGGGAGGATGAACTGCTGTGTGCGTGTGTTTGTGCACGCCTGTAAGTGTACGCTCGTCTCTGAAGAGAACCTTTAGCCTCATTCAGCAAGTTTAGATTTGACTTGAGAGTGACTGCCTCTCTTCTCTCCTTGGAGTCTGTTCTTTCAAGGATGAATGGAAACCAAGACAACAGACAGAAAGCCTGGAGAGCTGACACTTGTTGCTGTCGACTCTGTTGGTTTAAATCAAGTGAGCTGGATGGTGCACATAATTCCTCATAAAAAAGAAATGATTTTAACTCTGCGGCATACAAAGCAGACCCACAGGAGTGTCAAGCGCTTTTGAGGTTGAAAGAACTGACATGTTGCCCTCTTATTGTGGCCCTGTTTATTGTTGTAGTAGTAGCCTGCAGCCTTTGGGCTGCTGGTTGCCTGTGTCTCCATCAGCACTGTGCAATTTCTGAGCTCAACTCCCTTCAGGCTTTTTACAAGATGCCCATCTCCTTTGAAAGCCTTATTTGTTTTCTGCATGTTGCACTCCTGCTCAACACCACTTGATTTTATTGTCTTAACAGAATATAAATGTGTCTATGTGAGTGCGAGTCTTTATGATGATAGCTTTCTAAATACACTTTATTGCAAGTGTTTTTCATTCAAGGCTGCACAGAAATTCAGCTTGATTATTTCACAAACACTCTCTTTTTTTCTCTTACTGTTACCTTTTCATTGGACTTTCCACCACTGGTATGCCGAAGTTATGTTATGTTATGTTTTGTCTCTTCTCTCCTGGTTCAAACACTTACTTGAGTGTAGAGACTCCATCCGGAGTGGTGGGCTTGTTGAAGCGCCTTATATACTCGTACATCTCAGGAAAGCTCTTTTTCACATAGTCCTCAGCACTGCTTTCTCGAACTGTGCCGAAGCGAAACCCCAGAGACGGGTGATGGAGCTTGAAAAAAGCAATGAAAAGTGAACTGACTGTGTGAAAAAGGTTTGAAAACTTGATCCCATCATTTCCAAAAATAGTACTAAAATGCACCGTGGTACTGCTATAGTTTCGACATGTGCATGTACAATTGTAAAAAAAAAAAAGTTTTTTTTGAGGACATTCACATTATGTTAAAAGTATCAATATCTTTCATTTTAAGGGATACACATTTAGACATACTACAGCGCAGTTTTAGTCAATCAACAAAAAAATATGTTTTTACTGTTCAAATGTTGTTAATCAAAACATTTTCATGGTTTCATCAACAATGTTAAGCAGAACAACTGTTTTCAAACATTGATAATAATAAGAAACGCTTCTTGCACACAACATCTGCATATTAGAATGATTTCTGAAGGATCATGTGACAATGAAGCCTGGAGTAATGATGTTGAAAATTCAGCTTTGCCTTTAAAGGAATAAATTATATTATTAAATATGTTAAAATAGAAAACAATTATTAAAAAATGTAGTAATATTTCACAATATTACATCAAATATGTTTGTATATTTCTTTAGTAATTCAAGATGAAATGCAGTGTTTTACCTTGACATCATGAATCCCTGACACCTCCTCAAAGGTCTTCTCCCCCACCATGACAGCTGCTAGGTTGGCCGTGTAACTGGACAGAACCAGCAGGCAAAATATGGCCCAAAGGTTCATGAGAAAGCGGCCCGTCCAGCACTTTGGAGTTTTACTGGCAACGGTCCGGCCGAACAGAATGGCATAGCAGAGGTTCAGGGCAGACGAGTAAGAGAAGACCCTAATGCGGTTGCGTCCATGAGGGGTCATGCCAAATGGACTGTTCCACTCATATAGGGTGATGAAAAGAGCTGTGATGTGCAGTGCCACAAAGATACCCACCCACATGGACCAGTGAAGCGGCCACATGAAAGCACCGATGGGTGCAGCTGTGTCCTTGCTGCGCACCAGGATCCCTAGACTGGTGGAGAAGAAGGGGCTGGTGAAGTCTATCACTCGGCTTCGAGCTGAGTTGATGCTAAAGCTGGTGACGGCCATATCAGCCACGCCACTGAGCAGGTCACCCACCAGACCAGTCCATCTACCCCCTTTCCACGCCCCGTACTTCCCATCACCTACGATGTAGAGGTCAAACTCGAAGTGCATGTCCTCGGCTAACTTCTCCAGCAGATCAATGCAGTATCCATAGCAGCATTTCCGCATGTCAGTTGGCAGTGAACTGCTGTTGGTTTGCTCCAGCTCTCTGAACAGCTGGTTGAGGACTTCAGAGCTGTTGGTTTGAGGGTCAAGGCACAGCTGACCCGCTGGACATTGGCCCTCCTCGTCCACCTCCCGTGTGAACACAAACGGGTGCTCGACCAAGGTCACGACCCGCAATCTGCTCCCCGCCACTGGGAGTCCTGCCTGCCAGCGGCCGCCGAGCCTAATCCCTGGGCCGCCCTCCCGGTGGTGCTGGGTCATGCCTGGCCACAGGCTCTGTTCCTCTAATTCCAGACGGCCCGACTGCCAGCTTGCCACGGTCACCCAACTTGGCTGGCCCAGAGGGTCCCGCTGTAGGCTCCATATGTGAAAGCGCTGCGAGGTAAGGACCCTGGAGAGCGAGCGCTGTACTCGCACCGGGCCTGTCAGCCCCATGAACGAAGTGTTCGACAAGAACCTGAGCACAGCAGGGACATGAGAATTGTGAGGGGAATATATATGCATCCAGCAAAAGCAAAGACAGTGATGAGATGGCAGAGCAAATTTTTTTTGCTGAATCTCTAGCTAACCGAATCCTACACAAGAGCCAGAGGGGCTAACTAGTGAAAACCAGTAAAATGAATAAATATACAGTAGAAGTGATACTACATAAGTTTACATTTTAGCCATTTTATGCCTTTTTATATAAGGCATTGATTGATATTAATTGGTTTAAGAACTACCAGCTTTGTTGACGGCATTACAGTTTTATATTAAATTTTAAGAGATTTTTACCTTTGATAATTAACCCTATAAAGCCTACAGGATTGTATTAAATGAGGAAAAATGACCTCTAAATTATGAATATAATCAATACTTTGATGAAAAACCTGTTCTACATCACAATCACACCTGTTCACAATCTACATGCCTTCTGTCATCTGATTGATAACTTTTTGTACTTTTTTAATAAGTAAAACACATTTTAATATATTTCTAAAAATGTATTGTTAGTAATATTTCAAAATGAATTTACTTGAATATTCATACATCTTTTTTTATTTAGAAAAATCATGTTAAAATGTATAAATAATACATCAGGCTTTTGAACAACATATATTTGTACATGTCTCAATCATCATTACATTGCATTGCATTATATCTTTGCCCCCCACAATAAAAACTACAGAGCTTTGATTATAAAACTGCATTTAAATATCATCATCATTAAGACATATTATTGGGAGATATACTGTAGTGTGACAAATGATATTAATATGTATTTTATGTAAGTAGCCTGCTATATTGTAATAAATATCTCAGTGATTTATACAATCTATCAGAATTTTATCTTACTTTTAGGCCATATAAATATCAGCAAATGCACCAAATTGGATATTGTTACTGAGTTTAGGCCTTTGAAAAAAAAAATTAGGTGTTTTTCCTCCTCAAGCATGAGCTCCATATTCTCCTATGAGCAATAAAACATGATAGCCAACAAAAACTACATTTGCCAATTTTTTTTTTTTTGGATTTTGTAGTGTTAAATAAACTGATCCATTTTTAAAAAATCGATTTTTCTGACTATTATTTCATACTGTATGTCCATATTTACAGTCCATATTTAGGTCCACTATAAGTAAAATATTATCAGTGTTCCAAACTCATCGCCTTTGACAAAATTCTCCATTTTGAAAACACAAGACCACCTAAGTGTTTAAATGTCAGCCTTGTGTGAAAATGCCATTTGCTCAGTCGATCAGGTGTTTGAAACAGCAGTGTGAGCTGCACAGGAACTCAGTGCACGCTCACCACAGGGAATCCCACAGTCGCTGCATGCTTTGCTGAATGACCACACAGAACAGCCTCAGATAAAAAAAAATGCTTACAAAAGACACAAGGTGCAGTTTACCGTTTTTGTGCACAAAGTCCATTCATCACTTCATATAAGCAACAGAATACATAAAATCCATGAAGCAACTGTGTGAGCATCAATAAAGAATGATCTTGCTTAAAAAAAAAAAAAAAGAAAGTGTGTGTGTGTGTGTGTGTGTGTGTGTGTGTGTGTGTGGGTGGGTGGGTGTGTGGGTTGGTTTATGTGATTTATGAGGACACAAATTTGTATAATGACATGTGTATTACACTGGTATTACAACTTATAGGTGGTTTATGAGGACATTTCAAAAGTCCTCATAATTCAAATAGCTTAAACAACATAAAAAACAATGTTTTATTAAAAATGTAAAAATGCAGAATGTCTCCTGTGATGGGTAGGTTCAGGGATAGGGGCAGGGTAAGGGGATAGAATATACAGTTTGTACAGTATAAAAACCATTACGCCTATGGAGAGTCCTCATAATGCTGTTGCACCAACATGTATATATGTGTGTGTGTGTGTGTGTGTGTGTGTGTGTGTGTGTGTGTGTGTGTGTGTGTGTGTGTGTGTGTGTGTGTGTGTGTGTGTGTGTGTGTGTGTGTGTGTGTGTGTGTGTCCTAGTTAACCCTACATTATGTGGACAAAATGTCCACAGAAAGATGGCAATATCTGAAATCCTTGTGGGACATTCTATGGTCCCCATTAGGAAAACAGCTTATAAATCATACTAAGTGATGTTTTTTGAAAATGCAGAAGGTTTTCTGTGATGGGGGTTAGGAATAGGGCTAGTCTAAGGGGATCAAATATACAGTTTGTACAGTATAAAAATCATTATGTCTATGGAAAGTCCCCTTGAAAGATAAAATGTTTGTGTGTATCTGTATTAAATAAGGATTTGAACCCAGGTCCCCTTGAATACTAAACGGAAATTACACCTCTAGATGATCATGTCTAACTGTCATAGAAGGAAGTGCCACAGCTGTCGCATAATGCGCTGAAAAAAATTTGCAGCATGGTGCGTCTGCCAAGATTTAAATAATTATTCCTTATTCAAGAGCAACTGATTGGCACAATGATTATCCTTTTAAAATTACATTCCAAAATGTTTAATCTTTAATTCTCAAACAATATGTTTCCCAGTATGCAGAAGAAAAGAATAAGAACAGACGGAAATATACATCACTCTTGAAGCCCAGTGAAGTTCAAGGCTTTCTTCAAAGACAAAATGCAGGATTATGACCTGAGAAACCTGAATCAATAACACTAAATCTTTTGAACCAATATATGACCTTTTACAGACAATGTATTTAACCGCTGAGCTGCGCCAATATTTGTGCTGTTAGCTAACATCCATCTGAGAGTAGTAAACACAAATATGAGCATGGTTTATAGGTGAATAACCCTCCATGCAGATCTGGATATTATACTCTTGTGATGTTCTGCATAGATCATATAATTCTGATTTCTTACACAGCCCAGCCACACTGCTTTTACGGCAGAATATACACCATGAATTAGTTCAATGATCGATTTTCATCAATAAATCAGCTGGGGATATAGGGTAGTCAAAGGTTTGCTGGGCAATGTCTGGGTCACAGAGGGAAGATGAAAAATCCTGAGTGAAAAAGGCTTGTGATGTGTGGCTAAATGAGGCCATAAATGATATGCACTCTGTGTGACCATAACTGCACACTTCCATTAAAACAGGGGAGAACAGAGAAAATGAAAGGGGAAAAAAATTGATTGCCTGCATCATTCATTTCTCCTGATAGCCCTAGTTTGACCCGTGGAGAACACTTGATCTGGTGTGAAAGCAGAAGTTAAAAGACAGGGGATAATATGTTAGCCACTGCCAAAGCTGATTTCCTAACTGAGATTTCTATCCGTGTGACTATTATTAAACTTTTAGAAGCAGCACCTCAGAGAACCAATAATCCCCGTGTGTTGTGTTGTTTTCAGATTCTGCTTCTGTGCTATGCACTCATTTCTCAGAGCAAATACATTTCATTACATGGGAATGGGGGTGGGGGAGGGGGGTGGGGTTCTCACTCTGTGAGGTGAATATTAAAGATTACATCACTGCGTTCAATCCAGTGCTAAATCTCAGGAGTCCTCTGTCTTTTTTTCCCTTCAGTAAAAAAAAAAAAAGTTTTTCAACTGAGCAAGACTCATATAACAGCGGCACTTTAATCTTACATCTGAGGGTGGTTTTGCTCCTTTTTTTTTACCCCAAAAAAAAAGTAATTTGTAGAAGTGAGCAGATAGGTAAGGCTTCTTCCAGCCTTCAGTGATAAGAGTTCTCAAGTGTAGGGACTAGATCACAAAACAAACAAAACTCTACAGTTTGTTTTGCAGTTATATATATATATATATATATATATATATATATATATATATATATATATATATATATATATATATATATATATATATATATATATAACCTTGTATATACACCATACATTTTTTTCTGGTTCTATATTATCTATATATATGGATTATGGATAAATGGATTAATGGTCCTGATTTCCACACATCAAATTGTGTTTTTAAACATATACATTTTCAATATTAATAACACAAAACCATTTTAACATTCCTAATAATAAGTGTTTAATCAAGGCATGATTAATACAGTCAACATAACCCTTTGATTATGTGTTCTCATTTAAATACATTTGACTATCATTTAATTCTTCTTAAATCTTATCAGTTTAATTTTTGCATTGCCAATAGATTTTTAACCTTTAAATAAATAATGCATATACACACATACATACATGTGAAAAAGTAATATATTTAGAATATACACTCACCTAAAGGATCATTAGGAACGCCTGTTCAATTTCTCATTAATACAATTATCTAATCAACCAATCACATGGCAGTTGCTTCAATGCATTTAGGGGTCAAGACAATCTCCTGAACTCCAAACTGAATGTCAGAATGGGAAAGAAAGGTGATTTAAGCAATTTTGAGCGTGGCATGGTTGTTGGTGCCAGACGGGCCGGTCTGAGTATTTCACAATCTGCTCAGTTACTGGGATATTCACGCACAACCATTTCTAGGGTTTACAAAGAATGGTGTAAAAAGGGAAAAACATCCAGTATGCGGCAGTCCTGTGGGCGAAAATGCCTTGTTGATGCTAGAGTTCAGAGGAGAATGGGCCGACTGATTCTGTCGACTGAACAGCAGAAGACCCCACCGGGTCCCACTCATCTCCACTAAAAATAGGAAAAAGAGGCTACAATTTGCAAGAGCTCACCAAAATTGGACAGTTGAAGACTGGAAAAATGTTGCCTGGTCTGATGAGTCTCGATTTCTGTTGAGACATTCCGATGGTAGAGTCAGAATTTGGCGTAAACAGAATGAGAACATGGATCCATCATGCCTTGTTACCACTGTGCAGGCTGGTGGTGGTGGTGTAATGGTGTGGGGGATGTTTTCTTGGCACACTTTAGGCCCCTTAGTGCCAATTGGGCATCGTTTAAATGCCACGGCCTACCGGAGCATTGTTTCTGACCATGTCCATCCCTTTATTGCCACCATGTACCCATCCTCTGATGGCTACTTCCAGCAGGGTAATATACCATGCCACAAAGCTTGAATCATTTCAAATTGGTTTCTTGAACATGAGAAAGAGTTCACTGTACTAAAATGGCCCCCACAGTCACCAGATCTCAACCCAATAGAGCATCTTTGGGATGTGGTGGAACGGGAGCTTCGTGCCCTGGATGTGCATCCCACAAATCTCCATCAACTGCAAGATGCTATCCTATCAATATGGGCCAACATTTCTAAAGAATGATTTTAGCACCTTGTTGAATCAATGGCACGTACAATTAAGGCAGTTCTGAAGGCGAAAGGGGGTCAAACACAGTATTAGTATGGTGTTTCTAATAATCCTTTAGGTGAGTGTATAACTATATTATACTTTTCAGAGGGCCGACATTTCTGTATTTAAAATTCGTTTTTGTTCTTTGTTCTAACATACACCCTCTGGTGCTACACGTCATCAGTGCTGAACACCGGGGTCACAAGGTGTTTCGGGTCTTTAATCAACAGACACCCTTGCCCGGGCGACCCTGTCGGGGGTGATCAGTCCCCGGCCTGTGTCCAAGTGGCGTACTACTCCACGGATCCCCCCAATGGATCCACAGCCATCGTGAGGCTTTTTCGGCACCCTCAGAGATGTTCTTTATGGCTTGCCTGCACAGTTGTCCTTTAACTCCAAGGAGTTTGAGTGTTCGGAGCTGCCGATTGCTGATCACTGCCGATCACAGAATGGCAAGGGAATGGGAATCTTTTATCTATAATCTAGCAGAGTTTGCACCATTTGTAGAAATTAAACTAACTATGAATTAACTGTATTGGGGATATAGAAATAGGCTACAGTCAAGATCTTGAAGAACCACCAAGTGTTTATTTAATTGTATTTAGAAAATGAGATAACTTAAGGCTACTGTAGGCCATCTTTCCCAAATAAGGCAGAGTAACAAAATTATTCCAAACAAAATGGGTTCAGGCAGGCTAACACACACCAGATCAGCTTAATGGGAGGGGATCAAGTTACATTTAGGCATATTTGGAAATTGTAGCCTCTTAATACACCGACTACATTTACTAATTGGCAGCAAATTGTACAACTTGTTACACCAAAACTGGCTACTGACAAAAGGACAAAACTATGTCAAGTTTTTTTCTGTTATTATTATGAACGTCTGATGTAGTTGAGCAGAATGCTCTTTTATGAAGTTACTTCATTAAAGGACACATTTAATGAGATTATGCCTGAAAAGGTTTGGGATTTTTTTTATCATATGTTAATTTAAAAATATATATATTGTATAATACGACTTGTTGTTTATATTTGTTTTGTTTTATTGTATTTATATGATATTTGTATTTTTATAATTGAATTTTTGCCATGAAAATAGCTTTGAATGCTGACATGGCATTAATAAAAAATAATCTGAATCTGATGTAACCAACTAGGCTACATCAGATCAAAAAAATAAATAAAATACCACCACCACTTTTGAAACGGCACGAATGTACCAATACAAATAAATAAAACATCTTCAGTTAATCAGCAGAGCATTCATTTTGTTCATTTGTTATAAGAGGCGATCTAGCGCTGATTTTTTTTATTATTATTTTTTTTTATCAAGTGATCAGTGGCGCGGATACCGTGTTCTGTTGTGGCGTGCGTGGTGCATGGTCTTCACTCGGACGCGCGCTTCAATCCATTGTGGACACTCTCTATTCGTTCCGGTGAAGGAGAACTCATGTTGCCACTGCAAGCTCCGCTCTGCGGTTGTGTGCCCGTGCGCCGCGCATGCAGGTGGGAAAAAGTCGTGCGAGTAATTTACCTCACGTGATCGGCTTTTTTGATCGGCGCTTTTGGGGTTCGCCGATCAATCTATTTTTAGCCAATATCGGCCGATCATGATCGGCGTCCGATCAATCGGAGCATCCCTAATTCTAATAGACAAGCCTCCTACAGCCTCCTCCACTAACACAATGATAACAAGGCATCAAGCTGAGAGGCAGTGGACAGGACTGCTCTGTGAGCTCTTGACATTGAACTGGACACTAGCGTTGAAGATGAAGAAAGAGCTTGGCAATCTGAATGCAGAAAGGATTGTGTCCTGCTTATTGAGGAAAGTGAGTGAAGAGGATATACAGAATTGTCACAAAAGGCTTCCACATTGCTGGGAATGTATCATTCTGTAACTGCTAACTTGACGGTGTATGTAAATCCACACAGGGATATGGTTTTGATTAAGGAGGTATAAATGTATTGAAAATGCCCCTGAGTCCGTTAATTGCATTTTAAAGCCCCTGGTGGTTCAATCAGAAAAATAACTTGAGACCATACTGCAGTCAGAGAGAATATTCCTGTAACTTAATACTAGTGGCTGGAATACTAATACAGCCTTTTTCCTTGGAGAGAATTTACTACCTTATAATTCCCCAATGTAAAATATGCTTAATGTCTAAGCACACTAATCACTAAAGGTGAAGCTTAATTGAAATGACTGCACCGCATGATCAGATAACAAATGAATTCCTGATTACGTATCATACTTAAAATACTGCCAGGACAGACACTTGTGTCGGTGAAGTTACTTTAAAACTCTATCTGGATGAGCTACAGGCTGCTCATAATCTAAAGCAGTTAAACTACAACAAAGCAATACTTTTGACAGAATAGTTAGCAATACTACAATACTGATAAAAATAAAATACTGAAAATATCCTTTTAATAATGTACTGTGTTAAAAAAAATTATGTTAGGGAAAATATCCATAACATGAAAAATGATAGTCTTTAAAGATGATACGAGATTAAAAAGCGCTATACTGGGTATCACATGACCATCATGGTTTTTGAAAAAGAGCCCCTTTTTAAATGTAAACCATTAGCAGTGACATTTGGCAGCAAAACATTATACGTCTACACACTGCATCCTTAAATTGATGCTTCATGACACAGAGCTTCCAGTTTGCATAGGCTGCATACAATAATGTGACCTATGATATTTGACTCTTTGAGACACATACATTTTATAAATGAGGCCATGCATAGTTGTTTGCTTCGCTAATAATGTCTAATTCTAACACAATTTCCAGATCCCCTATAGGAAATTGAGCCCGAAGGCAAGGAGTCCAAAAGCCGCACATGTGTCGCAAGCAGATTCCACATTAATCATAAATATGAAACATGGTAAATAGGGTTTACTTGTGCAGGGCTGCACACATTTGTGTAATCTATGACACTTGACTCTTTAAGGCACATAAATTTCAATAAATAAGATCATGGATATTTGTTTCTTTCGCTATGTCCTCTAACACGATCTCCAGTTTTATTGTGAATAACTGGGGTTGAAGACCATGGGTTCATATATAAGCCACACATGAGTAACATAGAAATTGCACTTAATCAGATATATGAAACATGGTAAATGGAAGGGGTGGGGGGGGGGGGGGGCTGTATTTTCCACAGGGGTAGCTGTGGAAAATATAGCCTATTAGTTATAATGTGACAAACAACAGAAATGTAGCATTGCTAAACGCTACATCGCAGTTGTTTATGTCATATTATAACTAATAGGCAACATTTTCCACAGATACCCCCCATTAACCATATTTTTGTCCTACATTCAAATTTACTTCTTGGAAAAATACCTTGTTACTGGAAATGCTACTGTTTTTGAACAGTTATGCTACTGAATATTAACAATATTATTGATCTGACTGTACATGCCATGGTTGTATAAGAATGGTACATGCCATGGTTGACGATGGTCTTTTTTTTTTTGCAGAACTGCTTTATAGATGAAATTAATTTAAAGGGACACTCCACCCATTTGCACTAAGCTTGCCATTGTTAGAAACCCAGTCATACTATTGATTGGTCGTGCAACACTCATTTTCCCCTGAGACGAGAGAAATCCGCTATTTACCTTTTTCACTTCCTCCTACAATGACGCAAAAATCGTCAAAAATCGTCGTCATCATCTGACAAGGTAAATATCGATGGAATTGCGGTTTTCACAAGCGCGAGTCTCTTCAAATGGTGTGTTCACACCGAACGCGAATTTAATTATTTGCGCGAGTGGATTACATACAAAGTCAATGCAAAGACGAATAGACGCATCATTCGCGCCGGGAAAATTTGAAAAATTTGAACTCGAGCGAATGTTCAAGCATCTAACTAGACGCGATAGAGGCGTATTTGATATCGAAAGCCAAATGGTTCAGAATTCGCGTGGATTTTATCGCCGTGTAAATATTAAAACGCCGTCTTCATAACGCCGCCAGGCGTTAAATAAGCGCCGTCAGGTGATAAGTTAACATCACACGCCGTCACGCGTTAAAATAACGCCACTCGCCGATAGATGTTAAATTTACGCCACAAGCCACTCAAAATGCAGATTTGTGAGCTCATCTACATGGCCCCTCCTCTTCTGAGTTTGAGGACTCTACGGCAAGTCGGAGAAGACAATCCAGTTTGGAAGAGAGCGAAAATGGCAAGAATTTGTTTTCGCGGTGTAAACACACTGATGCACTTTCTGTAAAGCTGCTTTGAGACAATGTGTATTGTGAAAAGCGCGATACAAATAAAATTGAATTGAATTGAATTAAATGACTATGATGTAAATGAATTTTGTTCAAGAAAAAATAAAAACAAGAGCTTAAGATCCGGCGCAGCACCAGATCTAGTCTGGCTCGCCCCTCCCGTTACCAGAGACAAGAAAAATGTCTGTAGAGTCAAATAATTTCAGACGTCTAACTGCGATTAGGAATAGCATAAATGCCCCTAGATTTCCCTTTATGCGATCCCTTAAATTCCTTCATTAAATTATTTTTAAATTATATATAACAAAGTTCGGGAGGAGCACGTTCAGATAATCAACAAAATCAACACGGGATGAGTTAATCAACTCATTGAGTGAGATAGGATTGAGTAAGCCGTTTGGTTTATTACTATTAATCTCGCTGTCTTCACGAAGTGCTGAAATGTCAATCACTACAGTATCATCATGACATGGCCCAGTCAGGAAAAGAAGACCCAAAAGTGGGAATTTGAAGCAAATCAAACTTTATTTTTATGGGTTGCCTGTCTGAGTGTGCGACTCCCGGCCTAATGGTGTCCCGCATTAGCCTAAATAATTCGTAACATTAAGCATTTAAGTTAACTGAAAAAAAGCTAAAATTAGGCTGAATAAAATGGGCCTTTAAATAATGGGCATATACATATTAATTAAAAAATTTAACGAAAATTAAAAATGTTGCCTTGAAAGATTGAAATAAGCTGAATTTGAAGCTCTAAAATTATGAACTGGAAAGAAATAGAAACTTAAACTAAACTTATATATATCTAAATTATATATAGGCCTAAATAATTAAATATAGCCTAAATTAAACGTAAATAGCCATTTTAATTTTTTTTTAATGACAAAAGTACATAATGAAACTGCTTCAAATTAAACTAAAATTACCACGAAAAATAAAACTAAAACTAATTCAAAATCAAGATATAAATAAATAAATAAGATATCAATAAATAAATAAAAATAAATAAAAAATAAAAATAACTGCAGGTCTCCGCAGTCACGTAGCCTAAATGAAAACTATGAAAGCCGTGTGACCGGCCAACTGATAAAAAAAAAAAAAAAGAAAGAAAGAAATTATTCCCTCTGATATTCTGTTTCGTTAATAAAGTTTGATTTGGAACATATTCCTTCTTCATTTATTCATTTCCTGACTATGGCCACAGCCTACATTTCAGCATTTCGTGAAGACAGCGAGTTATAATGAAGCGCTTAGATCGTGTGAATTGCACGTTCAGTTGAATTTGAGAACTTGTATGCTAAAATTTGCACTTACACTTACAGCTCTGATGTGTAAACCTGTCAAATAAAAATCTGAAATGTTGAGATTTGCACTTGCAGAATCACAAACCTGCATTTCTGAATTTGAAATTATTATAAAATGTAAACTGTAAATTCCAAAAGCAGGTCATTGTGCTATAAATGTAATATATTTTCCGGAACATTTTTGCCTTGTGCTGCAAAGTGCATTTGTTTATATATCTGAGTTGATTTGGGCTCAAAACACGAAATGGGCAGAGAGTTAATGATGAAAGACATCAGGCCCGGATTATCAGAGTAAAACCGATTGAGAGTAAAAGGCGAGTGCAGTCATTTACAGTGTGTTTACGCCGCAAAACAAATTCTTGCCATTTTCGCGCTCTTCCAAACTGGATTGTCTTCTCCGACTTGCCGTAGAGTCCTCAAACTCAGAAGAGGAGGGGCCATGTAGATGAGCTCACAAAACTGCATTTTGAGTGGCGTGTGGCGTAAATTTAACATCTATCGGTGAGTGGCGTTATTTTAACGCGTGGCGGCGTGTGATGTTAACTTATCGCCTGACGGCGCTTATTTAACGCCTGGCGGCGTTATGATGACGCCGTTTTAATATTTATACGGCGAACCATTTGGCTTTCGATAATTTGACGCTCTATTCGCGTTCGGTGTGAACACACCATAAGGGGTTGGGTTCGAGATCTTCTGGATTGAAATGTAAACTGCACACCGTCAGATGCTTTAGTGCTTCAATGGCTGTGTCCTCTCCGAACTTCGGGTTATTGATAATCCGTAGCCACTTTTTGCACAAGTCCAAATCTTTGGGTAATCTATGAAAACTTACTCCGTGTATTTTCCTTGTGCTAGCTGAACATGCAAGTGCACACCATTTCGAAACAAAAACAAGGAGTAATATAATAATTGGTTCGCAAAGTAACTCTTCACTAGAAAATGTGGGAAATGATTTCCAGGCGGTAGCGTAGAGGTGGGAGTGGCCTTGGGAGCTGAGCATTGCAATGCACTATTGGGATTGTTGTCTACAATCCACAAGCACTAAAAAGTCATTTTCTGCCTTTTATCGGCCAAGGAGGACCCAAATTAGAAATGTATGCTACTATTCTTCTACATATTTCACCCACTTTCAAGTCATGTCTCCACCGGTGGAATTACCCTTTAATAATATATGATTTTTAAAACGGAACTGAATTAACACTGAACTGACTTCAGCTGAACAACAGCCGAAATGCATAATTTTCCTGTTATCACTGTGAAGCTGCTTTGAAACTATCTGTATTGTATAAAGCGCTATATAAATAAAGGTGACTGACAAGACTAGACTGTTACACTTATGAAAATAAAAAAAATGTAGTTAATAGTTTTTACGGCTCTTAAAAACAAGGCTCATTTTGTCAAAACATTACACACAATTCACCCATCCACAAACACAATTTTGACATTTTATGGCACGTTTATGGTTCATACAATCTGATTCTATTTAAACCACTTACACTGCTGTGCTCAATCTTAAACACAATTTCTACTCTTCTAATGATATAGTTTGGGTTTGATTTTTAGAGATATTGTTTGAGTAAAGGATATGATATATTGACCAAACACAACACACAAGACACTGCACATTGATGAAAATATTTATTTCTCTCCACATTGTAAAATCAGTCAATACACCCATGCATTTCCAAAGGTTGCAATTTGCACTGAAAATCAGAACATATTCTCAGTAGTACATAAAAATAAATATCTTTGTCTCGCTGGATCTGGCCATAGCACTTTGCCCACATCACAGGCTATGTCCTCTCTCACAAGACAGAGAGGGGAGAATCGTCTTAAATGGCGAATCCATCTTTGCACAGACCCTGCATCAGTTAGGTCACACTCACAGGCCTCCTTCATGACTTGAATGAGGGATATCCTGACATAGGGCTGGAGATCGTAAACCTTCCATCACCATGCCAAAAAAAACCCTCCTAAATGGGGTTAAGGAGGGAGAGTATTATGGTACGAGGTATTGGAGTAAAAATTGTGGATACTCATGAAACCAGTTTTGGACCAGGGCAGATCGGTGGAAAGATACATTGTCCCAGATGACAATGTATCACATCCGCTCTGCATCTATTTGGTATTCTGCTGTGACAATGTTGTGTGTAGTCTGTCTAAAAATATGAGTATGTGGGCCGTGTTGTAAGGCTGGTGGAGGACCCCATTCTGCCTGATTACAGCGAACATTGGGGGACATTCAAAATATCTCTGTGGGCAATGATGTTTCTCTCTCTTCTTACTTTTGTCAGGTTAAACTCAGCATCATAGAATTAAGATACATTAATATGGGATTGGACCAGCATCAATTAGCTCTCTGGAAAAAAAGAGAATATTTTGTAGTTCAGCATGGGCCTACTATAAATGTACATTTTAAAAGGTTCTGTGTATTCAGAATACTAAAGTGTGCATTACTCACCTGCACATATTCACGCCGCAGATCTTTTACCCTTTCAGAATTTCTTTCAAATGGCACTCAGTAGAGTTGTTTCATCTGTATGTGATGTTTTTGAGGATTCACCACAGTGTTGATAGAGAGACCTGATTGTTTTTATTGAAAACTGTGTGGTCATCAAGGATGTTTGTTTCAATTTCTATCTATTCCACCAAGACCTATCGCATTATTGCTCTCTCAGTGTCAACCCTTTGTTTACAACGTGGTCAACCAAGGTTGCTCGAATCACATCTGATAAATGTGGTCCTCGTCTTCTTTGTTCATGTCCTCCTCCAGGTATACCTCTTCCTCTCCCTACCCCTCTTCCTTCAAGGGCTCCACCTCCCATCCTCACTCTCCCTCTTCTTCTTACTGCAATGTTGCCTTCTATTTTTGTTGAAGACTGGTAAACTCACCCATTGCTTTTCTATAGAGCTTTCACCTGATTGTTGAGTTTACAATTGAGCACCTACATATTTGATCAATTGGTTCATAGGTGTGGTATTTAGGAAAGCAGTGCCTTGAAATGACATGTTAGATTTCTGTGTCTAATGTAGAGATGAAGTGTGTTCAGTGTTTTGCACAAAAGTGTGAGGCTGAGAATAGTTTTGGTTGTGCAGATCTGGGGCCTCATGTTTAAACGTACGCACAAAATGGGCATAGAAATATGCGTACACATTTTTCCACTCACATATCGGGATTTATTAAAAAAAACTTGGCGTAAATAAGTGCGCACCGTAAGGATGCTCTTGACTGTGCGTACGCACTCTTTTAGAAGAGTATGTGTTTTGGTGACACCAACTGGCCCAAATAGCAATAACTATTTAAAATGAAAAACTTCTAAATAATCCTATTACATCACCCAATAAATCAAATTGCATCAACCTGAATTATCATTAAAAGCATTCTTAACCAGGTGCAAATACTATTTTTCACCGATGGTGAGGTGGATCTAAATGTCTTTTTGGTCACTTTCAGACACAAAATCGAAAGAAAATTAAATATGTACAGAGAGATAATACAAAAATAATTTCACTCACCAAGCCTGTCACTTGAAGCAATTATAAATGTCCGCGCCAGTGAGCGCGTTGGGCCGTTTAGTGAAACTGACGCAAATAACAGTTTAAATAAATAAAATAATGATTTAAACTGTGTTTAACTTCTGATATAAACATTTAGATTAAATATGCCATTCAAATTAATGGAGTTAAACATTTAAACATGAAATCATTACTGAGAAGTTATAACATTTTTTATATTCAATCAATATTTTTGTTGTGGATGCGATGTTTTTGAACACTTTTCCTGTGGCGTGCTGTGTTTTAATGTTTTAACCACAGAGATAATTGCTTATCATGATAATACCAGATTGTCTGAGAAAATAGTTTCGTGCAAATAATGCCCAAGGCCTATCTGTTTCCATTAAAAATATAAATCAATTAAAAATACAATTGGCCAGTGGAAAAGATTGAGAAAAACTTTCTCTGAAATGTAGCCTATTTTACACTATTTTTTTTTTTATGTATTCAAAAACAAGGCAAGGATAGGCAACTACTTGATTTGTATTAATGTAATGTGTCTTGTACCGTTAAACGTTATCACGTGGATGAATAGTCATATGCAAATGATATGCAGATGAGAATTTGCATAGTAAAACTAGGTGTTGTGAGCTCCATATATGGTTATTTCGGGGTGGAGACGCACGTGCGCACAATCTTCCGCTGACTGGGATTTATAAAGTGAATTCTGCGCAGGTTCTGGCGTACGCACGGTTTTATAAGTCTGAATTTTTTTTTGTGTACGCCATTTTTGACTTTCGGGCGCACGTACACTTTTAGTAAGGATTCTACGCACAGTTTTATAAATGAGGCCCCTGGGCTGAGATTTTGCTCCTTGAGTGTCAGGTTTCTCTAACTGTGTGTTATTAAGCTACTTAGCTAGAAAAAGTTACACGTTTACCTGGCAAGGTACTGTCCAGAAGAGGGTAGCTCATGTTTATTGGGCTTGTCAAAGCAGTTGACCATGTTCTGGATGAGTGCCAGGTCCGGTCTCACCATGGTCGCCGCATACACAGCCCTGCCAATGAGCTGTAGGGTATCCCTAATGTAGAAGTTCAGGGGCTTGCGATTCACCTCCCCATAAGCCAGAAGACCCAGGGGGGAGCCAATGGAGTGTAGAGAATCAAGACTAAGCGGATATCCCATGATCCAGTGCATGGGGGGCAATGCCACACTCAACTGGTGGGCACTGCGCAGCACTGTGGCAGTACATTCAGGGTCGGAGCTGAAAAGCACTACTGAAGACGCCGGAGCAGAAGGAGTCCTGCTGAGGAGCTGTGAGAGGAGCTCCATCACCTTGTCTTCGCCTGTATTTTCCTCGAGTCTGGACAGGTTGAGGGTCTCCCAGAGGTGCCAGTGGGCTCCATCCAAGCCTAGGTGACCCCACTGTTCAAGCTCTTCCAGCATTACTGTGTTCCCACCGCCCGGACAAAGAACTGCCGCTCCACCCTGCCAGCCTCCCTTCAGCAACACCGCTAAAAGCAGCTCTGACAATGCAGAAGGCGGAGTACGTGTCATCATCTGCAAATGGAAGCGGTTCTGAAACCAGAGAACATACACAGTTACTGTAGGTCTAGGGCTGCGTGATTTATCGAAAATAAAACCACAACATGCGATTAGCAAACCACAAAGGCTGTGACATGATTAAATATCTATATGTGAGGTTTGTTTTTATGGTTTCACATGCTGCCACATACATATTACTTTTTCCACTTTGTGTCGTAATAACAAGATGTTATATAGTTTGAACAATATATTTTCTCATAATAACGATATGTTATGTTGTTAAAACAATATATTTTCTCGTAATAAGATTCCATGTCATTAAAACTTTTTTTCCCCGTAATAACGAGATAATGTGATGTTATACACTCTGGAATTTGTACAGTCTTTAATCATAATTTATGTTTTATGAAATACATAATTCTAATGCTGTGCAGTGTGATATGTTGTTTGTATTCCATTCTTGCATGTCTTTAATAAACAAAGATGGTCAGACAATGAAGTAGGCCTTTAAATAATGAAATATGTGTCGCAATAACATGACAACATTTTTATTTGTTTCATCATACCCATTACCCGACTAATTATTATAAACTCTGGTTGATGTGAAGTATCTGTGATTAACTGTACATCAATAAATCACAACAATCCTGTGCTATGGGCTACAGCTGAAGTTTCTACTATTTCTACTATTCCAACTTTTTGAACGTGGACTGTGATAAATGCCTATTACTCAAGTTGTCACATCACGTACAAACTATGTGGTTTTAACAATTTTTAAAAGAAAATATGTTTCATTGGGAAAAATATATTGTTTTAATGATAGCATCTCGTTATTACGAGAACATTTTAATACTCGATTTTTTATTTCAAAGTGAAATCTCACAATAGATTTACTTACAATCTAACTCATAGCTTCACACAGATTCCTTGTCTTTGTTGTATTGTTTTGGTTGTTCCTGTTGTGTATACTTGCCTTTCCACTATGTACAGCGACCTTGGGTTTGAGAAAGGGGCTATATAAAATAAACTTATTATTATTATTATTATTAATAGTAATATTTCTAATGTTTTATTTTTCCATTCATTATTAATAATCATTATTATTTTTATTCATATGATATATAAATCACAAAATGTTTGGCCAAATTGTACATTCCTAAAATCAATCACAGCAAACCTGAAGCGTTAAAAAAAGATTATATAATATAATAAAATGAAATAAAACACATTTTAAAATCACAATTGCAACTTTTATTAAGGGAAACAAAAAAAGTCCCCCCAAAAAAAGTCGTGTACCCCTAGTTGGGTCTTCACACGGACTCATCAAAACAAAAAGCAAACCCCACCATAAAATACATATATCTTCAGGTTGCAAATGCGTATTGTATTCCCTAATGACTATACATTTGAATAAGAGGGAAGTCTGGAGAGAGTGTTAGATCTCCTGTGACTTCCAACTCCTAAAGCTGCCTTATAGGCAAATAGAGGAATATATTACTTACTCTGAACTTATGATGACCTCATACTCAAAAACCCTGAAAACAACACTCCTTAAGATGCACGCAATCTTGGACGCAAACATTTGAATCACTTGAATGAAAAATAGACACTAAAACAGTGAGAAAGAGCCGTCAGCTCTCATCCGAAATAGCTCCTGGCCATCTCTACACAGACTCTCTGCTGTTTTTGATGTGGACTGACAGGGAGGCGTGCATGAATGTGCCGTGAGAGTGAAAGATGGGATGCTTGGGTGTTCTGAGAGGAAGAGGGACTGTTTGAACATGGTGGGGGGCTGCGAGCGAGCAGCACAGGGCCGCTGCGCTGAAGAGGAGTCCCCACGCAAAGTTAAAACCTGTGTGACTGGAATAACATTACCGCCAGCGGCCCTGACACGCGTCCCTGTGACTTTCACTGCTACTTAGGGCACACATAAATTAGCACGCACACTGACGACTCCATGCAGTGATGCCAAACAGGATGAGTTTGAAGACAAAATATAAAAACACACCGTTCATTTGGAGTCGAAGTTCTGCTCTGCTGAAACAAAAGAATAGGACTTCAAAAAATAGAAATGGACCAAGGGGGTCCCGGGATTGTGCTGCGTACATATGGGAGCTTAGATAAGAAGAGAGAACAGGGCTGGCTTATCTTTTATTTACCAGAAAAGCCAGGTGATGCCAGGTGAATAGCAAACAAACAAACAAACAAACAAACACCTTCTATGTGAAGGCAAACCTTCAGCCTTGAAGCCTGTCATAGCTCAATCGATCTGAAAACAGCCACTCCTCCAAACAATACCTGTGCTCGGTAGGACATTAGCCTTCTCACATCTAAATGGATCCACAAGCTGACAGCCTCTGAACAGCATGAGCAGTTTGATTTGTTCTCTCGGTCTTGGAGGTTTAGCGGGAAACGTCTATTTCCATTTCCACTTTTCCCACACCTTGCGAGCAATTTTAACAATCTGTCTTAACATCAGGGAGAAATAAATGGGTGCTATTTTTTAACTGACAGCTCATAAATGGCCCAAATCTTGTAGAGTAACATTTCATTTATATCCAATATGGCAACATACAGGTTTTGCGGACTAATACAAACAATAGTGTGGCCATCAAATTATCGTTCAGGTGTAGAGAAGGACGTTCTGAATCTATCTGTCACTCTCACACAGCAACGGCACCTGATCCATAAAAAAACAAAAACATAATTGAGCTGAGAAATTGGAAATTACTGTCTATCTTCCTGAAACAGATGCTAAACTCTAGTAAAACCCAATGATTTCTGCTCCGATAGCTCATAAGCTTGTGCGGTACCAAATTTTTAAATTATGTTTCATAGCTTCTGCATTTAATTATGAAAAAAGATAGACGATTCAGCAATACCACTGCATAATGATGATTTGCAAAACCACATGAAGAGTTCAGATGCAAAAGCCTCGAAGTGCCATCTGAAATTTTCTTCTAGAATGATCATTTTTATCAAGCTTGTATATTTAAGGTCAGTAATTTTACTTAAATGGCAATGAAAACTACCTATTAATTGTTATTTAAGTGAAATTACTGAACTTAAATATACGAGCTTGATAAAAATGATCATTCTAGAAGAAAATTTCAGATGGCACTTAGAGGCTTTTGCATCTGAACTATTCACATATTTCTCATAAATGACTAGTCAGTAGGTTGTCTGAATCACTAGCTTATTAGTCAGCATTAAATTAATAGTTGAAAAATGAAAAAATTGTCACAATTTATTCATCCTCATGTTGATCTAAACCTGTATGACTTTCTTTCTTCTGCAAAACATTAAAAAATATATATTTTGAAGAATGTTGGTGTAAGGGTGGATTTCCTGCAGGGGTTCAAGCTGCAAGACTGCCGAATGACTAAAGAAACGTTATTAGCAAGATGGTAGAAAACTGTACATTTCTTGTCTATTCCAACGACGTAAATAAGCGCAGCTACAATAGCTTAATATGTGGGAGAGCGTTGCTATAGACTCTATAGATATAGAGAGTTACAATATTGTATTGCAATTTGTAGCACTTCAAAGTCAATAACAAATCAAAACTAGTTAGCACATTAGTTATAATTGAAAAGGTTTAATGACAAAATAATGGTTAAGGTTACACTTAAAATAGATGTATGAGATGATGTTAACTTATACCAATAATCTTACCCAGCATGAAAAATGTTACCAGAGAGAGAGAGAAAGAGAGAGAGAGAGAGAGAGAGCGAGAGAGAGAGAGAGGGAGGAAGTAAAGAGAGAGAGCCAGAGCATCCAAAGAGGAGAGGCTAAAAAGAGACAGAGCAACAGTTTCAATCTTCTTTTATCCTTTCCGTGACCATGTGACTAAAATCCAAATGTGAGACATTCAAACTGACCAATCAGATAATTACAACTTCCCCAATTGTTCTAAAGGTGTGACAATTCATCAACCCCCAAAGTACAAACATGCACAGGCCTAGATCACTATCAGAAACCTCTGTGCCTTTAGGAACTCCAAATGGCCCTGGTGGTAGAAAGAGGGGGTGGAAAACAGTAAAGCAAATGTCTTGCCAAGCAAATGTTCATTTCAAATTTCTTGGATTATTTTCAATCCTACATTGGTAACCAAACAGTTGTGGTGATAATTGACTTCCATTGTATGAAAAAAAGAACAACAAAAAAACCACTTGAGACATTGCTCAAAATATCTCCTTTTATGTTCCACAGTATATGATGAGAATTTTTATTTTTGGGGTGATACATCTCTTTAAGAAAGGGCGTATTATCTGATTTTGACTCATTTCCACCACATGGGTTAACATTGCAATTGACACAGGGTAATAATCCTGAGCTGCCCGTGACATGAAAAGGTAGAAGAAAAACCCATAGAAAGAAGTCAATTTCACACTATTGGTGCCCTGGTAAAATATCTATCATACAGAATAAAAGGAACATTTTGAATGGTATTAATAGTGAAAGAAATTTTAAAGAACCAGATGGTCTTTGACAACTAGCAGCAGGGCTAATGGGTCCATGCTAACCAGCCCAATCTCCAAACCTTGGGTCTTGCCTACAGAAACACCTAAGGGAACACAACAGAATGAAACAGAAATCAGGTGTCAAGACGCATTTCTAAACCAAAACTATTTTTAACTTGACATGCCACATCAAAACCACAACATTCACGGTGCAAAATGTGATGCAACAGCCTCAGATTTTTGTCTGCAACTCTGCATGTCCCCAGAACAACGTTTAAAAATAGTGGAGACCGCACAGCTCGGTAAATGGTACTCAAAATGCCAGATATTCAAGAAATAATTAGGTTAAATATCTATAACCTTTAATTCCACAAAAACATCGGTCAACACAAAAGTGAAGAGTTGGAATTCTGCAAACAGTAGAACATTGGTCACATCAGGCGATCTGAAGCCTCCATAGTAATTGTCTTGACAATTAAAGCTGGACTTGTTACAAGAAGCAGTGTTTTGATACCGTACTTTAACGTGAATGAATTCAAAGACCAACTTTCCGAGGCATGATGTTTGAAATGCTAACGTCATGCTAAAATTCTTTTAAAAAGTAAAAGTAAAAAAAAATAAAAACTCTAGACCTTGTCAACCTCACTAATTCAGAAAATTATTTGTAGGTGACTAGTAAACTCATCCCTATAATCTGTAATCAACTTTATATCCACAGCACTGTGCCAAAGTGCTTTAAAGTCGTACAGAAAACTGCTTATCTAGATGTAAAATTCTGCCACACAATGTTTTGAGGAGAGAAATATGATGGCAGAGAGAAATGCAAGGAAAGGTACATCAATACTGCTTGTTCTCTATTAAGAGTGACAGTATCTTAATTAAGAAAGACCTGTTGGAACTGGTAAAGATTTACTAACGTGTGAATCATTTCAAAACACTTACACAGTCTTGAAAAAAATTAAATAAATGCTTAATTACCGAATGAAGACGAGGCTCTCTTTATGGTTCTGACTGACATCTGAAGTGGATCTTGTGGGGATAAAGAAGGGATTTATGCAATGTATGATTATACATACAAATTGTTTGGGGTATTATGACCTGAGGAGTGATTCATGCTGATGTATCTAGACTATTTATGCAAATCAGTCTAAAAAAATGATTTAGCATAATCAAAAAAGGGTGAGCAACTTGTATGCGATGAAGAGAGTAGCTATCATGCATCATAAATGGTTCATGTGGCTTGAAAGTGATGCTTAAATAGGCTCAGTTTGCCATACTGAGTGGCGTCCCCTCTGTGTTTAGTTAGCCACATCATTAGGCATAAGCGTGTCTTAGCAAATGTGTGACATCCCAAGTCTCAAACTGTACCCGAGGCTCACTTCAGCAGTAGATAAGCGGAGAGATGGCAGCTCTTCATAATCTCTGCATTATCATCAAAGTGCTTCATGTCTTGTTTTACATTTTTGATCTGCTATGATAATTAAAAACATGAAGGAAAATAATAACTTCTGATGCACACTGGTGTCCACTACTAAAACTAATCTTTAACCCATCAGGGTATGATGTGATATCCAAGCCAACATGGATGATGACCTTTGACCCTTGCCCATAATTCTGCCCTCGCTATACGTCTTCGGCTGCATCCGAATATGCATACTTCCCTACTATATAGTTGGTGAAAAAACAGTATGTGAAGAGTATGTCCGAATCCACAGTATTCATTAAGCAGTAAGGAAAAAAGCACTTGGATGACCTACTATGTCCAGCGAGATTCTGTGTGCATCCAATGGAAAACGTATTATTCCATGAGGCCACGGAAGAGGATTTGTAGATGTAGTGAAGCGATGCAACTGACGCTGGTTGGCCCAATGTCAATGATAATGACTAATGTAGTAAAATTAGTTTACATTCATACTAAACACATTCACATATCTACTTTTTTAACGGTCAGGAAGTATTTGTTAAAAAGAAGTACTTTGAGAGAATGCCATTTCTGACACAGACTTTGTGTTTTTTATTTATGACATCAGATATTCAACATGGCTGTTGCAATATCTACTATTGTTCATTGGAAATTTATGAGAATATCCTTTCAGCTCTACTGTGACCATTTCTATGGTGACTATTTAAAATAAAATAGATCTAAGAAAGATCTAAGAAAATAAGATCTTAGAAATCATTTATTTATGCTATATAAAGCATAGAGAAATAAATATTTTATATAATTTAATAATACATTAGCAATTTATGCCTCATAAGGTTAATCAATTGCTTTAGGGATTAGGAATGATTAGAGGTAATCAACTGAATTGTAGAAGTATTGTATATGTGTCAAAGGCTATGACTAAAACGGCACTTTAATTTTCGTGTCTTAACTGTGCATATGCGGCACAGGAATCAAAACTTTATAGTGTAATGATGAAAGGGAAACATAATCCAATAAACCCAAAGCTCAGCTCTTTCAGCGGCTGCCAGTGTGAGTATTTTTGCCACAAACTGATTGTTTTTTCTCTCCAAGGGAGGAACGTGTTTTTTGTTTGTTTGTTACTTGCTACTGCTTGTTACTTTTTTTTTTTGCGTATATATCACTACATCACTGTCTGTGTGCACCGCTGCGCACAGTTTGCATCTGAAGTATAATGGTATTTCTGTGTTATTAAATGTTAGCTGCCTAGACTCTGACCTGTTATTAGTCTTGATAACATTTCCAAATATTGTTTGCTCAACAGTGACCCTAATATGACACTGCAAAAATGTCCCATTCCGTGAGTGAAAGGAAAGCCCATAAATGTATAACTCCATAGGATAGAAAACAACAATGTAATGAGGCTTTGAAATCAAAATATTTTTTTTACACTTTATAATAGGAGCGATCACTCACATTAGGCCTGGTGAATAGTGCAAGGCGCACTCCCACTGGGCAATAAAGTAATATTTGAAAATGAAAGCCATTTGGGGAAATGTGAGTTTATGAATGAGGTGATTTACCAAATGATCCTGTCCAAATTCACCAGAACAGAATCTTAAACATCCCACAGCACATGGCAAAGCAATGAGTCCTCTGTGAATGTGCGAAAGCTGTCAGACAGAAAAACACGAAGTTTAACCAATACTTTGGATATTAGTTTGACGTACTGTACTGGCAACAAAGGCTGGCAAAATATGCGTGGTTCCTGCTTGGAATTAGAAATATCGGTAACACTTTACAATAAGGTTTGTTAGTTTACATTAGTTAAATACATTAGTTAGCATGAACTGATACTGAACTGCACTTATACAGCATTTATTAATATTTGTTAATGATAATTTCAACATTTACTAATACTTGATTAAAATCTTGTTAACATTAGTTAATGCACTGTGAACTAACATGAACAAACAACGAACAGCTTTATTTTTGTTAACTAACATTAACAAAGATTATTAAACACTGTAACAAATGTATTGCTCATTGTTAGTTCATGTTAGTTAATACATTAACTAATGTTAACTAATGAACCTTATTGTAAAGTGTTACCAAAATATCATTTTAGATATTCCAACAGTGAACTTCAAAATGTTTTAGGGATAAACTTTAGCGGCGGCTTTTCGTGCGAAGAAAGTTACAGTTAATTGCGGAGACAGTCCTCGAGCCCAGGAGCTGTGATTTAGTGCTGTGCTTAAAGCCATAAATGTTGACAAAGCAGGATTGCACTCAGTAACTCTCAAAAGTCTGGGTCATCCTCACAAGGTTTGGTCACAGTTGCATTTAAGGAAGTATTTTATGCTGCATCACTGCACCAAACTATTAATAATATTAATTCTACCATGGTTTGGACAAACAGTTTGTTTATAATTTAAGCCATGCCAGCTACCACGGCTATATTCATGATGAGAAAAAAAAGTGAAATATATAAAAAGTTAATAAATAAACGATATGAAATAACAAACTAAAAATGTAAAAGTAAAAAAGAAACTTTCATCAGAGGTTTTTAAAATGTATCTTTGATTTAAAAAAAATTATATAACTAAATCTGGTCTCACTTTATTATAAAAGAATCATCTGAAAAATAAAGGCTTAGACTAAGCCAGGATTAGGACTTAGTTCAATTAGGACATTTAAGTAGCTTTTTTTAAACGTGCCTTAATAAAAAAACATTACTGGTGTGTATCTTGAGAAAAAAAAAAAGGCATATTTTAGGATATGTCAGTGCAAGTTGCTTTCAGTTAAAACAGCTCAAACATGCATTTTAGTCTGGGACTAGGCTAAAGCCTTGTCAGTGAAACCGGGAGAAAGACATCATATAACATCAAAACAGCTTCAGCGATAAAGGACTCTGGCAAGAGGGGTATAAAGGAGGATCTTCAACCATTAGCACAATGTTCTGGCGATTCGACAGCGATATTTGGACAAACAGAAACTGACATATTAGACTGCAGAGACTACAATGTTTACACTTTTTAGGCCTACTTAGTTGTGTCTGCACAATTAACAATAAATGTTTAACTTTTTTAATTTTTTTATTCACATATAGGCCTAAATTGTGCACGTTACACCCCTAACACTGATTCCGTCGTATAATCAGACTAGACTGGAAAATCATATTTATGGGTCCTTGGCATGAAAAAAGTTGAAAATTTCACTGAACTTTAAGAGCGAGTCATGGAATGAATGTTACTTCAGTACAGAAGACACAGTCAGGGTTTGAAATCAACACCCGCCAAATGCGGGTAAAAATCAACTGTGGTGTGTAACGCTGTCAAATCACTAGCCAATTTGGTGGGTTACTTATTATGTTTACTCACTTTGCTGGGGAAGTTCGTGAAAGCCAAATCTGTGCAGATTTAGCGCAAATACTCAACTAGTGAGTCATCATGATCTATTAAATGTAGCCTATTGCGCAGAATCTGCGCATATCTGGCTTACTTGTACATGCACGTCACTACACAACACATAATGGCATCCTTGTTCATTTGCATTGAAGCAAAAGCGAAGATTAAAAAGCATTTGGTTAACAGAAAAGACATGGTTATTTTCCAACATCCTACATTTTTTTATGTTCTTTTTACTGTATTGATCTGTCAACCTAAAATACATGTTTGGTGATGAGGATGAAAGAGGGGGAGATTGCTGGATGACAAGATTTTGTTTGAATAAAGAAATCCAAATTTTATAATATATATATATATATGTGTGTGTGTGTGTGTGTGTGTGTGTGTGTGTGTGTGTGTGTGTGTGTGTGTGTGTGTGTGTGTGTGTGTGTGTGTGTGTGTGTGTGTGTGTGTGTGTGTGTGTGCTGTCACGTAGTTAATCTGGTTTATTTCTTTTATCTTTTGGCTAGTAGAAGTTCTGAATGGCCGGTAATAAACATTTAGTAGCCAAATTAGCCGGTGAGTGAAAAAGTTAATTTCAAACCCTGGACACAGTACACAGTACAAAGATAACTCTAGCTCTAACGCTACCTGCCTTTAGTTCCAAATGATAAACCTTCTCTGGAATTCATTGCCTTCGCCCTCAGAGCAATATATCCACCTATATCCTGGAAAACCACTATTTTTTCGCTGAATTTTAGATCATCTTCATATTCAGACATCCTGCTCCAGAGTTTTATACACTTCCCAAAGCCATCAACTAGAGGCCTTCATCTCACCTTAGCCTGATAAATTTCTACCCACCAACAGTTTCTGTTTTTTGGCATTCCGACCTCCTGGAAGGATTCAGGCCTGCCGTGTTCAGACATTGATTGAAAAATGTTATTCTTTCTGAGCAGAGACCATGTAAATGTCAACCAAAACTTGAAAAAGGATGACTGATCCAAGCATGAAATCATCATTATCTGCAAAGCACAGACCGATAGTCTTTGGATTAGGGAAATTCAGTGATGACAACTGCTGCTCTTTCCAAAACTGAGGAGTTATAACATGAGCTTAAAAGCAGCCAATGTAAAGCTACGGTTTTAATATTGAAACGCACTAATAGAAGAAACAATATTTTGTTAAATCTTCAGTTTATCACAGGCCATTATTATAATGGGATTTTCATCCATTAGTATAAAGTCATGATATAAAAGATGATATCATAGTTTCTAAGTGACACCATCAACTTACATGTAGCAACATTTCATAGGTCAGGCTTAAAAGGGTTACTTAAAGCATTCATTTACCCTTGAGTTAATTAAAATTTTAATCAAATATTAATGGATAATAAATCATAAATGGATTAATGTCATTAATTCTGGGACCCCTAACACGTCATGCATCATATATCAGGATCTTTTCTGAAGACCACAGTGGAGCACGCTTTACCGCCAGCCAGGCTTTGAATCAGATTTGAGTGAAGATATTTTTGCATTAAGCCAGAAAAGATTATTCTTTACTTGTGATGTCCTTTGCACGTTTCAAACACTATCAGTCAACATTCTGAGAGCAGCTTTGCATACGAAACGTCTAGATGAGCCCGGGCCGAATGGGCTGCATATGCCAGGCTGTATAGAGAGAGGATTTCAGTGCATTTCAGGCTCACTGTGGATGGATGCTCTCGCTGCCTACTGCTTTCCTTGCTAATTGAGCAAATCGCAGCGTACGCCTCACGGAAGTAATGCTAATGAACTTCTTAGCGATCCGAAAGTTTAACACGGCTCTGTACATTTATGTACATCACAGTTAAAAGGATTTTTGAACAGAGAAGAATTCAGGATTCAGAGCAAAATGTTGGTTTGAACAAATCACTTCCATGCAGGTGTCAGAGGCCGTTTGGCATCTAATCTGTGTCTCTATTTCTATCTGGGGATGAGGTCTCCCATGGCCATCAGTGCATTAATAGCATTCAAACTCTTGTTACAATTAAACAGAAAACTTAAATGTTAACCTTTTCTTATCAGGCTGACTTAACAAAAGTCAATTAAGTAGGAACTTTTTGGATGAGCAGTCGGGACATATAATTAGATTTTCATTATACTTTTATTTTGACTTTAGATAATTATTTAGATAATTTTCTCAAAGGTATCTAATTATGATATTAATATAATACATTTTATTTTATCAGTGCTCTCTATAAATTTTAACTTTTAGTGTCATTATATAATTAAGACAAGAACTAAAAAAAAAAGTGAAATATATTTTGTGTATGGGTAGCTTATTACCAGTATTAGGGGTGTAACGGTACACAAACATGACGGTTTGAACTAGCATACTGTCGACAGTAAATGCCTGAGATAAATGTAATGCTACATGAGATATTATTCTTGAGCTGTTTTATTACTATATTTCTGCAGGTGAAACACTAGTTGAGAGATTACATGTAAACATATCAATCGATCACGTGTCTCTTTTTCTTCTTTTGCACTTTTTACTAGTAAACAGCGTTGTATTACTGCATGTGCCCCCTTCTGGTGTGGATTGCCTGTGACCATCTGTATTCGTCGTTTGACTGCATTTACAGAATCGTGACATCCATACCGTGACGGTTCGGGACGAATGCATGTACCATTACACCCCAAATTAGTATGTAATATTTATAGAGACAAAAAATTACTTTTTTGTTCATTTGGATAGATGCTGAAAGTATTTACTTACACGCAGATGCAGAACACACGTGATAGTTACTCCTTTTGGTGTGTTCAGGAGCAGTTTTTTGGCCGAGACATAGCCGACAAAAGGCAACAACACAGTCAGCTTTTGTCGCCGCTAGTTCTTTGACGTAGGCTTGGTGTGTCCCGGGCTTTAGATAGGTACTGTCTGCTAGAGCCCGGGAGGATGCAACACTCCTCATGGAGTGTGCACGCACTCCTAAAGGGCACGGCACGCCTTGGGCCTCGTATGCCAAAGCAATGGCATCCACAATCCAGTGGGCCATCCTCTGTTTGGAGAAAGCCTTCCCCTTCTGCTGTCAAAAAGAGCTGCTCAGAGCTTCTGAAACTCTGCGTGCGGTCCAAGTAAACAAGCAGGACTGGACACAGCCATGACAAGGTTTGGTCTGCCTAATCCAGAGGCAGTGATTCACCACTTGGTACCCAAAAGGGATAATGGGAACTTTTGGGCACGGAGACCGGTCAGGGTCTCAGGATCATGCAAGAGTAAACTGGACCATTTTCAGGGCACGTTCCGCTGACAGAGGACTCTGTGTGGACGCTGACAGAGGACTCCGCTGACAGAGGACACCTGCAGGTCCCCAACCCTCTTGATGGAGGTGAGTGCGGTCAGAAGCGTCATCTTCAATGAGAGGGCCCTAAGCTCGACTGACTTCAGCGGCTCAAAAGAGCTCTCTGTAGTCCCAGCAAGACCACAGAGAGATCCCATGCAGAAATAAGGCATGGCATAGGAGGATTCAACCTCCTGGCGCATCTGAAGAACCTAATGATCACTGATCAGGTCATGCTTCCCTAGAGACTTTCCATCCACTGTGTCGTGATGTGCCGTTATTGCGGCCACATACACATTCAAGGTGGAAGGGGACTCCACTCCTTTGAGACTCAAATTCAAAGAAATGCGGTCAGTTAGTGCTTAGGAGAAAATTGTTGTAAAGTTGGCAATATATTCACAGATTCTTTTCGGATCATTATTCGTGAGCTAAACGTTGTTAAAACACAATTTACACCTATTTACAATCATAGTAACGTAGACAATGAGCTATACAACCAAATGTTCCTCAAAACGAGCTTTAAGAACTGTGTCCCTTGCTCCTAGTCCCAGCAAGACCACAGAGAGATCCCATGCAGGAATAAGGCATGGCATAGGAGGATTCAACCTCCTGGCGCCTCTGAAGAACCTAATGATCACTGATCAGGTCATGCTTCCCTAGAGACTTACCATCCACTGTGTCGTGATGTGCCGTTATTGCGGCCACATAAACGAGCTTTAAGAACTGTGTCCCAATTCAGGGGCTGCATCCTTTGAAGGTTACGTCCTTCAAAGTGCATGGACGATGCAGTCTTTAAAGGACGCACCGAGACTTGTTTAAAGGGGAAAGTATAGCCGGTTGCGTAACCGCGGTTCGACGAAGGCTGTCCCAATTCAAAAGTCCTTCGAAGGCTCCTTCAAAATGCGGCCTCCAAATTCGGCCTTCTTTTCCCCGTGAATGCAGGATACATCAGAAGGATCCTTCGCAGCCTTGCCTACCCCAGAATTCATTGCATGCCGGAGACGAAATTGCCAGATTACACTTTTTAATGTAAGTATTGGATTTCAGTTTAATCGAGTAATAATGTATCAAATAATAAAAATGTAAGAAAAATATATAATAAAGGTTCAAATGTTGACTTATTACCAGCATGTGATTTTATATAGGCTGGTTTATACTCTTTAGACTTTATTATGTAGCCTACATAAATTGACCATGGTGATCATTTTTAGATTTTGTTTTTAGGCAGTTATCATTTTTAAAAGTCCAGTACAAATGTTACTGCCGCTCGTCACAACGGCTGTCACCAGTTGCTAGGCGACAAAAACCAGATCATCCCATTGAACAACTCCCGGGACACAGCTAGCAACAATTTGTTAAGGTGACAATACATTTTGTTAGTGTCATTTTCCAAATAACCAGTGGTGGAATGTAACAAAATACATTTACTCTGTATTTACAGTAAGTATAAATTTGAAGTAGAGAGCTGTCTGAATCACTGCCAGCGGGACATTAAACAGGAAGTGTCTGTGTATTTGCAGGGGAACGCAAAGTTTCTCAAGGAAACACAAAAGATTTGAAAAATAATTTTTCTCCCATCCCAAATTTTTTTCCACCATCAGGTCCCTTTAAAACAACAGGCAAAAATGTATGCTTTTAAGAGAAAAGCTCTGTTTGGTGCATTTAAACTGAATTTTTTCAGAATAAATAGCAGGCCAATATCACAATGGTAATTTTTAAATAATCAAAAGGAAAAAGTCATTATCACAATTAAAATATGACTAATTGTGCAGCCTTAGTGTATAATACTATTATCTATAACCCTCATACAGACCCCAGTTTAAGAAAAGTTAGGGTATGAAAGAAAAATCCACCTCTGATCAAAACAGATCATCTCACATAAATATAAAATCAATATGCAATGTCTTAATTTGCAAAATAACGCTAAGAGTAAAACTCAATACAGAAAAGCAAACCAACAAATAAGAAAAGGACAAACCTACAGTAAGTGAAAAGAAAAATAGGACATATTATATGTAAGTTAATATAGGAGCTATTCAAAATTAGCTTGATGGATTTCCAGTGGAATAAAATAAGATGTCTAGCGAATGAAGAGTTACAGACTGTGATACATGTTTGGCATAAAACTAAATCTATTTCTAACTGTAAAAGGACATTTCTTCAGCAATAGTTTTACCTGTCAATACTTTGCATTATCCACATACAAGCCACCTAAACCCTCATTAAATAATGATCAGTGAATGATTCACTATTAATGGCAACCGATGTTCCACTGTTTCATTATGCCTGTGGATTCAAAGGTGAAGCTGTAAATAAACACAGGCAGGTGACGCCTGCTCCCTTTAGCCCTTTGTGTCATCTATATGAGGGGAAAATAATGTTATAGGAGATGTCAAGGCAATGCAGGTCATGTTTTCCGATTCCCTTGAAATGGTAAATGGAAAATGAAAAAAAAATGGAGAAAAAAAGATGAAAGTTAACAAGAATTCTGATAGCCAAGCAATGTGCATTTAGGGGACTGGACAACCTTGCAAGAAGGTGCAGGGAGGCACAAAAGGTAATTCAGCACAATGTCTGCAATCATCAGCAACACACAGCCAACAGTAAGTGAGTCTGACAGAGCTGAATAAACACTTCCACACGGCTGTCTCTGTGTATCCCCGGTTAACACAGAGTATCTTTAGAGACAAGCTCCATATTGCACTGCAACTGCAAAAACATTCAAAGCTAGAGGATGACCCAGCTTCAGGCACATTACAAGACTGGGGAACCAGTTATCCAACTGAGGGTGGAAATTAATGAATCTGTAGGTTAAAGATTTAAAGCGAAACTGTCGCTGTTATTTTTTTTCTTTCACTGGTTCTCAACTGGCATTAAAAACAATAAAAGCTTGAATAAGTGTTATGAATCTTAAATTGCTCATAAAATAAGTTGAATTAAAAGTGCTGTTGTTGTTGTTTTAAAGAATATTCTGGGTTCAATACAAGTTAAACTCAACCATCAGCACTAGTGCTATAATGTGGATTAACAATTAATTGCCTAAAAAATGAACTTTTTGCTTCTTTAAAAAAATAACCAATATGGTTTACAGTGAGAAACTTGATTGAGGCCAACTCATAAACATTAAAAATGTTTCAATAGTGTAGTAGCCATAACACGTAAATACAATCATCGTTAACATGATTTTAGTGTGACAAAAATTCACTAAACTAATCTTTTGTTTTCTTCCAGATTTGTTCATTGGTTTTAAACTAAGTCTTAACAGCAGACATTAGCATTACTACCCATTTCTGTTCTGATATAACTTCTGTTCAAATTATATAAAATTTTACTTCGTTGCCATGAAAATGCAATGCCTATATTCTTAAAACAACCATAAAATAACAAGAACAACTTTACAGCTCAAATAATACAGATTTAACAGGGAAAAAAACAAATGTTCTTTTATAAATTGATAAGCTTTATATATAATTAAGCCATGTTCGCTTCCATAGAAATGAACAGGGCCAATCTCCGTTTTTTTAAAAAGTCAAAATAATTTTTAGTGGTAGACATCATGCAACAAATGCTGTTGATTAAGCTTAACCTGTTCTATACCCGGAATTCCTTTAAAGCCCGGGACACACCAAGTCAACGTCAAAGAACAAGCAGCGTCGAAAACCGACTGTGTTGTCGTCAGCTGAGTCTCATCCAAAAAGCTGCTCTTGAACACACCAAAAGGATTAAAGGAGACTTTCAACTAGCACGTGCGTTCTGCACCTGCGTGAAAGTCAATATGTGTCTTTATCAGCAGGTCAGTCTATTTTCATCATTCAAAAAGGGAAACCGAAACTAGGACTGCAGATATGCAAACCGTAAATAAAACAGCGCTTGCTTAACATTTTGAATATCAATCACGCTGATCTCTTTCTTCATTCCAACTAGAGCCAATCGTGAGGAACACACCGAAACAACCAAGCCAACTAATGCTCAAAAACTAACCAACAGCAGGCCGTTGGCTTGGTGTGTCCCAGCCTAAAGTGTAGGGGTGTGTTTTATAAACCGATGCAAGAAATAAAAAAGGCCAAATCTCTTCCACAGAAAGTAAAAATCCTCACTTACAGCTTAACTGAAGCGGAGGCATTTTTGTGTAGATGGGCAGGAGACTGTGCTCTGATCAGAAGTGCATGCATAGTTACTAATAAGCATGATAGCAGAGCTGCGTTTGCGTGCCTCATGCATGATGGGAATGGTCACATCCTCTGCCTTGTTATCCAGCCCAAGTCTTTTTTCTATCAATTCAAAAAAGGGGAAGATAATTGAAACATACTCACGAGAGAGTTGGGTGAAAGAGATAAGACAAAACTAATGGAAATAATAAGGAGGAGAGGAGATGGAAAATTACTTACAGAGAGACTTTGACACACAGAAAGGGAACTTTGCATCAAAAGTACCCATAGTGCTAAACTGTAATACCCGCTTATGCAAATTTCTCCCCTATTCAGAATAGATGCTGTTTGCAGGTTCCCATGCCAAAACGAACAGACGCTGCTGTTTCTCTCTGTGTGTTTTCTTAACCGGCTCTGTCATCAAAGCAATCATCAGAGAGGCTATGAGATTGCAGATTGAGATATAGAATATAACCAGAGCCAAGCTACAGAGTGGATCCTTCAAAGGAAAATTGATTTAAAATGTCTGTTAACTAATAAAAAGATCAACAGACAGTTCATTGTTTTGCTATGAGCAGTAGAGTACGCTGTGATTAGGACAATGAAAACAGAAACAATATTCATTCCTTGACAAAACAAGAATTATCCACTCTGGAGAGGCATCTTTGGCATTCAATGCAGCCTGGTCAGCGCTGTGCCCACCGTAATGCTGCCAACAGCCAAAATAAAGACAATGAATCATTTCTGTCATGAGATCTGAACGCCAGAGAGATTTGTTCAGTGAGACACCGTTTTCAGAAGTGGGGTGAAAACTCAATCACGCTATATTGAGAGATCAGGCACCACTTCAAAGCTCACCTCGGGCAGAGAGAGGGTTGAATTTTCAAAGAAACATTTTAGAGTGGAAATAAGTTATAAGGTCAGGGAAGTGTCATTTGGACCTCAGGGTGCAATCGTGCCACTTATTGGAAACAGACCTTCTGATTCAATTAAACTCTCATATTCTTTGCAGGCACATCAAAATGGATAAAAAAAAATAGTTTTTAAGTTGAGGGCTCCAAACCAGAGCATCCAAAAAAACATTCCTCAGCTTACAATTGGTTTTGATGGGTCAGAGCATTCTCGGCTTACAGTATATGGGCATTAACCCAAATCCAGGCGGTATTAAACCACAAACGCGGCTGTGAATTAAATCGCATGAATGTGCTTGGGTGCTGTAACATCAAGTGCCTGGCAACACTGAGCCATCTCGGCCCCATGAGCGGCGGCTTGCAGAATTCTTCCTCACCTGGCTGATGCACCACGCATCTTCCAGCATCCTTACTGTCACAGACCTCAGCGGTCCATCTGTGCTTATCTCAACCCTGCACATGTGGGAGATTACAGACCATCTCCTCCAGGTATTTCACACTTTATTTACACCCTCTGCCTCCATAATGGAACGATCCAGACTGCAGACAATCACAGCAGCAATGCACCGATGATCTGCATTGTACCGGTTGGGAATAGGTGGTGACTTGCGTGCATGTGTGCATGGCATTGTATCAACAGAAGGAGTGTAGACCACCTCTATGGCTAATAAATGCTTGCTCTCCAGGTGCTTTTGGAAATATGAGTGCACAAAAATGGGTAATGTTGTAAGGTTTACTTCAGCTATGCATTTTACACACTACACTGCACATGCACATAACAGACAAGAAGGTTTTGTGCTCATTTTCCTGAAAATGCCATATTAACACAATATGATGGCACTCCATTTTACAATATGAGTTCTGATAATGCATCTACTGTTGCATCTATTTCTTTGACTAAGGGGCCCATTCACACAGAATGTTTTTTGCGTTCCACTGTGAAGTTTTTCTATGTAAACATGTGCTACACAGGTGTGTTTGACCATTGTGCTCCTGTCTCTTGCAGCTTCTTGCACATGACACTGCGTTCTAAAAATGTGGTGCTCAAGATAAAAAAAGGGAAACTTTTAAACTGCACTTCATCTCACTTGTCAAAAAAAACTGATCAAACATTGATTTATACAGTAACAAAACAAGTGACTCTCTTAATGGGCGAGTAATTGAATTGTTCGCTCAACTGATGCATTCAGGAATGAAACAAGTGACTGGCTGCATCGGAAATCGCATACGTCCCTAATATATACAGTAGTAAGGGAAAAACAGTATGTGACAAAAGTAGTATGTACAAATTCACAGTGAAAAAAGGAGGCAAAAAGTACCTGGATGACCACCTCCTTCCGGTGAGAATCTAAAGTGTGCATTCAATGGAGACTTCACTATAAACAAATTATCATGTCACCTACCAGCGTCAATTGTGTCTCTTCACCACCATTCATAAATCCTCTTCTGTGGCCTCATATGATAGTAAAGTGTCCATTGAATGTATGAATGAGGTAGAATGTAGTATGTCTGGATTACATTTATACTACACACATACTTTCTTAGCAGTTGTAAAGTAATTACTTACTCTCGAGTACAGTAGGTACTTATTTTCAATAAGCGATTTCGGACGCAGCTAATGTATTTTTGAGCAAGTCATTGAATCATTCACTCAAGCTATTTGTTTATAACACTGATTCATTCGGTAGTGCCACTACTGTCTGGTGCTCTGAGACACACAACAACAGATTCTGCTGTGGCTTCTTTTCACACTATTTTCACAAGTGGAGCAAAAATACACAACTGACAATGTTGTCTAAAATGCATATAAGTTACTTAACATTATCTTTTTTTATTGAACTGTTGTAAATATATTTTGCTGTCTGAATATCTGAATATTCTGTAATCTGATGACCGTAGTCATGGTCCTCTTCTAACTTAGTGGTTCTCAACCCTGATAGGAAGACATTCAAAATGTGCCCTGTTGAGAACCACTGCAGTGGTTTAAATTTTCCAAAGGTTACTATTTTCAGTGATTACTGCAAGACTGCAATTGCAAAAGGTCATGCTATAAAATAATGAGGAGGGAATCTTCAAGATAACTGTAGCTTTTTCACAAATTAATGTCTTAATTTAGGTGTACAGTACATGGATAAGGTCATTCTGAGTCCACTGTGAATGTTACGACCTGGATTTTAACTCAAAATCAACATTTGGACAGTCCCGACGGCTCTCTTGAATTAAGGATTCATTAAGCCTAATAACCTTCCAGTGGTTGTCCACTGGTAAGCTAACAAAGAGGCATAATTGAGAAAGGCCTTTGGATTAGAATGTGATTTCATTCAAAGGGACAAAATTAGTTTTGCATGTGCTAATCTTCCTTTTGTGCTCAGGAACATTTGCTATAGAAGGGAGTCAAGTTAATGAGCACTCAAGCATAGATAAGCAGAAGAATTTTCCAGAACGAAACATGCCCAGCATATTTGGTCAGCAAACAAAATAATTTAAGAGACACTAAGAATATGGTAATCTACCCTGCGTTTGATTTTCTGTGGGGCGAATATAGTCACGGAAATGAAAGAAACTATTTCATTTGAATCAATCAAATTGCAAATTCAGGCTTAGTGCTCAGTAAAAGACACCAGTGGATGGCCATTTCGTTCTAGAGAGCCAAAAGGGGAAGATATTCAGCAAGCATGGAGAAAATTACTTTTGAAAAGCATTCAGACAGCATAATATCCTAGGGGCGGTGTCCTAAAATATATGAATATCCTTGTCCCAATACTGGCCAGGGAAATTTATAGGATTAGATCTATATTTTAATTTGTTAAAGTAATTTGGAAAGTTAACGACTCCACAGTGATGGCATGAGCCAAGCCTTGCTCTGTCAAGAAAAAGATGGGCACTAATGATTTCACACTTCCTAAGGGCTGTGTCAAAATGGAGCAATCAAAAACATTTTGCTAATAATTTTCATTAATCACAGAAATGGCCTTGTTTATGATTTCGCTCTGGCTAAGAATAACACAATATATGAAGCAGCTTTTATGAGCAGCCAGGTTGTAAATGTACAAGACACAAAAGCCTTTTGACTGACACTTTATAAGATGTAGGATAAATCATGCTGTTATGAATGAGCATCTTAAAAGATGAGTCTCACTGCTGACCCGCTGTTCAAGCCTCTTTATGCAAAATCAGGGGTGCCTTTGTTCCTTTGTGTCCATATGCTGGCAGAGTTTGACGGGAGGAAAATCTTTTGAGGTTTCCCTGCCAGGAGAAACCGCTGCAACTGGCTGCACTGCTGGAGACAGAAACAACTGGTGCAACTGGCATCCACTCTGGTTGCTGCTTAGAATACTAACGAGAGTCAGCACGCCTCAACCCTGAGCCCTAAACAGTGTTAGGATTGTTCAACTAGAATACATCAGGATAGCTGTGTCCAGGCCCTGGACAAAGCACCTAAAATACATGCAACAGCTCTAACTCTTAAATATTTTGTCCCTGATTCTTTCTATGTTTTTTTTCAGCATGTAAAATCTGTTTGAGAATAGAGTTTTCTGCCCACACCCTGCTTAGGTGACAGTAGACGTTGTAAGACTGTGTGTAACAATATAGAGGAATTGGGACAACAGCAACAAAAACTGGTTAATAATATAATTTGTGGTCAAATTAAGGAATGTCGCATGACAGAACTGGTATCATATGGTATCTGTCATCAGGTTTTCTTCCATCTTCATCTACTTTCCACATGCATTGCACAAAATGTGCCAAATGTAGGTCTGTACTGTCCCAACTGTGAGAGTGAAAAACACACAAATAGTACATGCTTTTATGTATTTCTGTATTTGTTTCCAATTTTCTGTTTATACGTTTACCATTTTTAATCGAAATATTTAAAAGAAAATGGGGTGGGAAGTGGTTAATTTCTTAAATGCACAAAATTGTGTTACAACCTACCCCGTTGACTACAGCACTCTACTTTAATTCACAGTTTAGGGATAAATTGTAGATTTAAAACTATGTGTAGATTTATAACTATGTTACATGTTTCAGACAAATGTTGGAACATTATATCAAAGTTTGACAGTGCAAAAAAAAACAGAGTTACAGACGCGGAAACTCAACACTTCGTGGTTCTCACGCGCTTTTGGATTATGTTGGTTTTGTCTCAACAACGACTGACCGTAGCAACAGGAAGAATTAATGATGAAAACTTAGGAATTAGGAAAATGCACCGAAATTAGGAAAATGCACATTCGAGACCGAAAACAAGTCCGACAGACGCCAAAACATCGGAACATTTTGGCCACATCTTACTCAAAATCTAAGCAGCACTTTGGATACAATTAAATAAAATGAGTTTGCTGCTCACCTGTGTCTTAAGAGGTTCACCCTGTTCAATGATGCTGATGAAAGGTATTTCCAAAAACGAGGACATGAACTCCACTTGTATGAGCTCCTCGTGGCTCTGAGGGAACGCAAGCACAGCCGAGACTCCCTGCACAACGATATCCTGACACACGCACCTGAACATTGACTCTGGGTCTCCATTGAGGGGTTCTCGGGACAGTACTTCCAAGCTCAAATTGTACGGTAAGAAGTTGTTCCCACTTTGCCGGAGGTGGACCAGGGCGCGGTTGAGGGCGCCCTGTATCCTGGACTGCTGGCGGGTCGGCAGGAGCGCACCCAAGCGCACTGTGTGACCAATGCGTGCTAGGATGTGACAGGGCTGGGGATGCAGATGACAAGGGTAAATAAACATCTGGAGAGCGACCTGGAGCCCGACATGAAGGTATGTCAAGAATCTGGAGAGCACTAAATTCATCCTGCTCCTTTCGCAACTGGATTGAGGTTTCGTCACAAGATGGCATCTCTCTATTCTTGTCCAATTGTTCTTGTCCTTAATGGTTTTACGAGTGCGCGGATGTAGCCTCGGTTAAAATGCAAGTAGTGCAACCATTCCGTCTACTCCAAGTGTTGAAGGCGAGGAGGGGGTGTGCGCGCCGTTGAGGGAGGAGGTGCTGTGCCACTGGAGATCTTCAGCATCACCGAGCTCGGAGGGAGATCAGTTGTGGCCACGCCAGGTTTGGTAGAAGATCAAATTATGACGAATTAAGCTTCCCCAAAGGTCACTTATGCAACATTTTTAAATTGTCTTCAAATCTTAACTTCATGGAAAAGTAAAGGGCCACTTAGTAATGTTTGCTTATTAAAAAAGTTAATCACATAACGAAATGAACAGCAATAAATTACATTTAAGAGCACTTTTTCCAGAATTTTTGATTTTATTGTACATGGAGAAGGTCTCCCCCTTTTGGCCGCCGCCATGTTGACATCACATGACCAGTTGTGTCATGCAATTAAGCAAGTTACTGCTATTAAAAATGACAGGAATAATAATACATTTACTTTATATTATGCTTTTAGTCAGTGCTTTTTACAGTGAATGAAGCATGAACACAATGGTCACAGCCACCACAGCAAAATGCCATCTTCAACCAGCACAAACTATCAACACTGTTCAAAATAAGTGAGATTAAATTCAAGAATGTCCATTATTTTGATAATAAGATAACATTTAGTAAAGAACCTTCATGCATCCAAAAATGATAGATGTCAGTTTAAAGTCCAAAACCACTGGATCTATTGGGATGATTAAGAAGAGCCCGCTAAATGTAAAGCTAAAGCAAAAACAGAGAGCGCACTATAAATTGAGATTGCAGGTGCAAAACTCTCTACACTCCAGAAGCTGCCAAGCAAAATATTTTTCACAGTTAATGATTTCAGTAAAGTCTTAAAAAATAGATAAAGAGGTGACTGAGACAGTAATTGCAAAGTGAATTCAGACAGTTTGGCATAGTTCAAGGACAATACCCCCATTCATAAATTATTTAAATAAATAATAATTGCATGGCAACACGGATGCTCTGTTCGGTATAATTAATTTACAGTGGCCTTTGTTTGGTATTGAACAATAATCCAAATATATTAACTTGTCACTCTGAGCACAAAACTGAAATGAAGTGTAATATTTTTTTTTGTACATCAAAAATGAGATACAATACAATCCTTTGATTTAACCATACCATTAGTTTATTCCAAGTCATTTTACATTTTAACATCCCAAGGCCATCTTTACAGAGCATTTTAATTTAGAACTACGCAGGCATTTTCCCACAATAGGTGGTTAATATGTTCATTAAAATATTTTTTTCTCCTTTAGTAATTAAACAGAAAATGTATATCTGCCTTAAACTACTCATTGCACAATGCTTCCTTAACAGTAATGGAGTCTATGGAAAATTATGCACGTGCAGTCAAGGAAGGAATGAACGTGCCCTTTTCACCTCTGTAAATGCAAGAAATATGAACAATGGAAGTTTATGTTAGAAGAAAATAGTTATTTTCAATAGCATTGTCATTTTATCACTATGATCCGATCCTACATAATTTCAGTGCATTTTTCTTTCATGCATAGTTCATTTCCTATCTGACATGAAACATTAGTACTCCAATGCATGAAACTGTTTTTAAGCAATTACTTGTGCATTTTGGAAAGCTTTGCACCCTCAAATCCATTTGCTGGTAATAATACCTTGGATGTTAAAGACTAATTGAGGATTAGAGACCACTGACTGAGTAAAAAGCATATGAACCATGTCAAAATTCAGCAGCATCTCCTTGTTTAATAAAACTTCTGACATTTTATGTGTGCTACAGACATCACATAAAATTATGGTTTACTCTATATGGCCAATATTACAGTATATGTAATCTCTTTCAGAAACAAACAATATATATAATTTAATTTCGTTTCCTGTTCAAAACCACATCTCAATGAACAATGTCTGAACAATGTCACCAAAAACCATTTGTCTTTCTGCTTAATAGGCGTATACTATGATGTCCGTCTGATGTCTGACACTAACATGTAACCAGTGACGCTTGCTTGATTGTTTTTTCAGCTCCAGTGCATACAGATCAACATTTAAGGATTTTTCAGAGATGCAGGTGATTTGTAGGGTAAATCAAAATCGTTTCACAAGACACAACTGTCCTGTCCTGACACATGGATGGCTCCGCTTGATTTTCAGCAGAGGTATGCGACTTTCTTTTATTCAGACTCACGCGGTGTGGATAAATATTCATATACCCAATGTCCTTCTGATTTTCTTTGAGATGGCTCGTACACTCTTAGAAGAAAAGGTTTTATGTAGAGCTTTTAAGGGTTCTATCAGGTGCTTCATATATAGAACTTTTTATGGGATCCCATAATTTGTTTTAAATCTTTTTTTCCCCCTTTAAATTGTATGAATTAAACAGCTTGTAAACATATTTTATCTCTAGAACAAAATGAAATAACCCATTAAACATAAAAGTATTATGCAATCATTTAAGCCAGTTCTCCCTTACAGAACCTTTTGGCAAAAAGGTTCTTTAAAGAACCCCATTGAACTTTTTTTAAGAGCATCTTTGGAGCCTTCCAATAGTCAATTGTCTTCAACTTGGTTTAATATATAATTTAATGGATTACACTTTAAGCAGAAACCAATTAAAACACATGTTTATCTCAGAGGGATTACACCTACCTTATGTGAGCGCCAATATAGATAATCCTCCTCAGTCTGTCCCTATGACTTCACTCTGTTATTGTGACATACGCATATATTAGGCATTCCTGCATTTGCACTGTTTGAGATGCAACAGTTGAGTCAATGAGTTCTGAAATTGAATTTTGAGAGGTACCTCAGAAAAAGCCTCTGAGCAGAAGCTCTGCAATTACAGCATGGATAAATGTAGCATCAGTGCTGTTTCTGTCGAACTGCATGTCGCAGCACTCCATAATCTGCTATAATTTTCTACATAACAACTCGTACAGGAGAGCAGAGCTTTTAAATATCACTGTTCGGCATCTGCATTCTCAGCACATCCTACTTGACTAATTTCAGCTCCATCTTTTGTGTCCACTAGACAGTTCAGCAGCATGCCGGATGCGGTGAACTATCGGGCCACTCTGCGCGAGAGGGAAGGAGCTAAAATGGATAATTCTATTAAAAATCGGAAGTGCTATATACTCATATGTTACAAGAGAATTTGCTGGAGGCAAAGCAGTTGATTTTCCTTACTGTGCTAAAATGAAGATCATTCTTGCTTTTAGAAAGCTTGGCACATCTTTCAAATCAAACGAATGTCTGTCTGAAAATGGGAACATTGTAAACCTTATCCCTCCACTGACTTGTGTTGGAGATGAAGAGTATTATAGACTTCAAATTAGGGTCGGGATGCAAAAATACTGAGCACAAGCCGGTTCACAGCAGGAGGGTATCTATATGAAAACTCATTTAATTTGGTCAAAGACTCCATAACCCCTCTCTCTGTTTTATCAGACTGAGCAAACATGGTTCTGATAAAAACTAATGAGTTTCATGCAGTTAATTAACTTAACAACACATTATTAAGGTGGTAAAGTACTGTGATTACACATTTGCTAGTCTCTAAGAAGTTGAGAGTTTGTGAAAACTTAGAAGTGCAAATATTAAATATAATATGATCAGAAAGCATCGCAGATCTAACTTTGGTTTAATAGGGAAAATTTCGTTTCTGGCTGTACTTTTTTCTGAAACACAAGTTGTGTCATTGCATTAAAGTTTAATGAGGGATAAGGTTCTGTATTGCAAGTTATATTTCCCTACATGCACTATGTAAATCCGTACAGCTCACCCTGCCGCTGGGTAGGTTAGTATTGCTGAGCTGGATTTATTTTTACCATGGTTCAGACATACTTATTATCATATCCACAGAGACAAGCCCTCACTGCTTGTGTGTAGACTATGTGCATGTCATAGGTTATAGTCACCATCAATTGAAACAACCTACTCGCTTCCCCTCTTTTTCCCTGCAAGAGTGTTGGGAGCTGGAGGAAAGGCTTTATTGATTTAGGTAGTGTTAGGGCAAGGATAATGTTAGGGCAGAAAACCTGTTTTACCCCATCAGTGATAAGTGAATTATCACAGGGATACTATTTAGTCATGTGTACAAGCGCTGTGTAGTGGCTAAGGGCTGTCGTCATTTGCTGATTGTGTTCTCAATCTGGGTTTGGCAGGTCATTGCTGTTTGTGTTCTAAGGTTACAATTACAGTTTTCTTTTCTTTTTTTTTTTTAATTACGAGGAAGTAACCCAGCTAATGGAGTCGTTAACTCGGTTCCAAAACCCATTGAGTTGTTCCTTCTTAAACAGAAGCCTTCATTGTAAAGAATCTCCATAAGTGACTGATTTGAAAAGCCCTGCTTCAAATGCCACACAACTATCCCACTGCACCAGAAACTCAAAACTGATTTCCAAAAAAAAAAATTATCAAGAGTTGACAATCACATTATAGGAAAATGAATTGTGTAACCTGGCCATTTAAGTCCCTTAACTACCTCTACTGTGTTATTGTTGCATATTGGTTGTTCAGTTACGCACTCTTTAGTATGGAGCGTGAAGTTACCCTGGCAACGTCAGCTATTGTTATTAGAGGCAGAGCCATCGAAAAACATTTAACGGCTCTGATTAGAGGTAGCTCGCATGCCCATCGCATGTCGGTAAACTGCCGTTCAGTGCTGGAGCAAGAGCACCTATCAGCTGCATTGACTGAATATAAAGTCTGAGTTCATGAATATTGCACTGTTGGTGACTGTGCTGTGAACTGTAACTTACATCTGTGAGAGAAGAAGTTCAGTAAAGCTTGTGAAAGAATCTCCTTGTCGTGGCTCATTCCACCCACGTTTCAATGTGCATTAATCCAAATCAACGGCACGACAATACATTTTAATTAAATTTTTGACACAAAAGCACCATTAAGTGGCCCATATGACTTATCTTTCAAAACTTTGAGGTCAGTGAGATTTGTTCTTCTTCTTAAAGGAATTAATATTTTTAATCAGCAAGGATGCATTCAATTGATCAAAGTGAATGTAAATACATTTATAATGTTACAAAAGATTTCTATCTATTCTATTCTATCTATAAATTTTGTTCTTTAAAACTTCATATTCTTCAAAGAATCCTGAAAAATGTATCACGGTTTCCACAAAAATATTAAGCAGCACAACTGTTTTCAATACTGATCATAAGAAATGTCTCTTGAGCTGACAAAATCAGTAGAATTATTTCTGAAGGATCATTGTGACACTGAAGACTGGAATCACAGGAATAAGTTACATAATTCAAATAGAAAACAGTTATTTTCAACCACTAACATTTGAATGGTAGCATATTATGCTCAGCATGCACTATAAACAGGAGTCATCTGAAGCTATAACGTTAGCTAAAAGCATTGTTTGGACAAAAGACTGAATTTTAATTAGCTCACCTTAACTAACATTTCATGAGTGAAGTAGCAATGTCTGATTTCGGAGTGAATAATTTGTTTGTGTTTAATATTTTTAATGATGCCTAATAATAGTATGGGTGGCGTTTCCCACAATTGGTGGCAATTGTTCTACGATCAACTACGTAGGCTGACAATGCTTTTGGGAAACACAGCCCTGAATGATTTGTCCATGACTTAGACTGATTCACTTCTCGACTTCTGACTCAATGATCCTGTCACAGTTGTCTACAGCTCATCAGACATATGAGTCAGTATGTTCGGCACATATAGTTATATTGTATCACTTCAGAAGAGCTTAATGTATAACATTCGAGTCACATACTTTATGATGCTTATGCCCATTCTTCATTACAGTTTTATGGTACGTTTGTATATTCTTTGTAATTGCATGGAAAAGAACAACCAATACATTATTCAAAATGTATCAAATATTGCATTAAGCAGGAAAGTCATATGGGTTTTGGGGCTACATGAGGGTGAATAAATGATGTCCGAATTTTCTTTTTTGTGGTGAACTATCCCTTTAAAATCCTGCTCCTCATTGACGCATATCTGAGAGCCTGCCCTTTAGATTCAGAGGTAATTGAGGTCGGTGGTAGTGTGCGTGAAAACAGAAGCTCCGCGGAACATGAATCTTGGAATTTCTCAGTCTTATCCTCGTTCCCTCTAATAGGGCATTCCTGAGTGATCTCATCAAATTGAGAAGCAGAACATATGTGGCTTTTGAGATGATTAGCCCACCAAGCATTTCATTAACCCGACCTAAGTGATTAAAAGGGGCAGATGCATTGATCCCCTTTGTGTGTATTATTACTTGGAAACCATGTTCATGCAAGAACTCCCTCTCCTTCATGTGAGGATTTGCAGTCACTGACCTTTGCAGATCTGGAGGTGTTGAGAACGGCCAGAGCGTTCAAGCAGAACACTGGCACGAGACGAGAGACGCGGTCTAGTCATGCCTGCTGCTATGTTTCCCCGACCTTTCATACCCCCATCTCTCACGTCCTCGGCTCTTGTGAGATCACAGAGAGGTGAGGTGCTTCGTTCTAATAATTCACATAGAGAAAAAAAGGAATCTGCTCTGTGTCACGTTATGCAGCCTTATGCAAGCATAAACCAAAAGCAGAACAATAATACGCTTTGACAGAACTTGACACAAGCCTTTTTCATATGGTACTGAGAAGCTTATGAGTGGTATAAGAGGACTGAAAAGAGCACATAATAGATGCTGTCTGCTTTAATGCTTTTCAGGTGTGTTCAGCATCGAGCTTTCACAGAGAGGCTGGAGTCTAGCTGGCAATATAAAGATAGCCGGAGAGCTATAGATTTTATGACAAGCATCAGTCTCCCAGTCTTGAATAATAGTTGAACTGGAAAGCTTCAATATTTTCAGATGTTTACCTTATGTATGGTCTTTCAATGATGCTAAGAACATGCTGAATCCCAGAGGAGGGTGCTGTTTGTTTCTTTCCATACATGACTGCTTCAGACACATATAGGCTTTGAAAATCAGGTGTTTAGGCTATGAAAATTTTACTACCAATGCTCTATCAATATATGTATAAATACATTTAAATTGTATTACTCTCATTTGAAATGATGTGCCTGTGTTTAAAATTCTTATTATAATTATAATTATTACATATAATTTGTATTGCTCATGTTGAATTCAATGTATACCTATGTGTTTAAAATACCAACAACAATAATAATACAACAAAGTGATTACAAATTGATAAATGACCATAAAATGTAAACTATCCTACTATGTAAACTGAACGGACTACTCCACAAAATATGAATAAAGCATTGCTATCTCATCCTTTTAGGTCAGCAAATTTAATAAAGTTGGACTGCTACAGCTGATTACATTTCTTATTAATGATGATCAAGCGCCAGATACATCACAAGACTGGTATATCTGCCTTCGTAACGCTCCATCTTGATTTTCTTCTCCCACTAATGCTTTCTGAAATCAAATTAGGAACAACCTGATTAATCTCACCCATTATTTCTGTTTCATAAATTCATGCACTTGGAAAAAACTGGAGTTGTCCCAAGAACCCATGCTGCTTTATTTATGAAAGTAAAAAAATATAAAAATAGTTTTTGTAAAGTATTTCAGAAGCCTGAAGAATTAAATGAGTAAAATGTGGTCACAGGGCCAAATTGAATGAATGTATATTTATTTCAACCTGAACCTCAGCCAAAATGTTACAAATGAACAGATTCACCAATTAACCAAAGTAATTTCAATAATGGATTCTGTTCCAAAAAAAGGAATCAATTATGAATTTGCAACATCCACTTTTTATGATGGCACTGGACTGGAAGTGGGGCTCATAAAGATTGTGTTGGATCTCATCGAGTCATTTTTAAACACATAAACATCTTGAGAGCCTATCACATCTCTTTTTCTATGCCCTGAGACCATAGAAAAAACTCTGCAGAAAGCACTGGGCTGTTTTTCTATCACCGCTCTTCTCCCAAAGCCCAAGTTCAAATACTACATTAAACAAGTCCTTCAAATTTCAAAGTCCGAGTCAAATGTTTCCGTGTATTTTACTGCCTCAATTTGATCCATTTGTCTATTACATCCTTGAATATCATCAGTCTCTGCACTATCACTAAATCATCTAAACTGCCTATTTAATGGGAAATTCAAATGACTTGAATCAGGCTGGTGAATAACTTCCTCTCCCAAATCTGGCATCATAGCAAGTTTAACTGATGGCATGGAATCAGACACATCATGAACCTGGCAAAAAAACAAAAAATCATCTAGCATCTGTGACCTATCAGTGTAGTCATTCCGACCTTTCAGCAAGACCAACAGAACTGAAATGTTTTAGACAGACTGACTCTACTTTTACAGCTTGTATTAAAGGAAAAGCTCACAGATAAATAATTTGTCATTTTGTTCTCATAAAAACAAAATAAACTATAATGGTTTATTCCTTGGAAATGAAGTAATAAACAATTACAGTAAATGGGTGGGCCTTTTATTTTTGTGAAAACTGATACATTTTTTCCACAATTCTTTAACGAATAGAAATTATTTTGTTATTAAAAAAGCTTTTATTTGAAATATAAATGTTTTGCAGCATTACTAATGTTCTTTACTGACACTTTCAAATCAATTTAATGCATCCTTGCTGAATAAAAAAAAAAAATCCTACTGATTCCAAACTTTTGCACAGTAGTGTATTTTAAAAACACCAAAAATAAATTTTTAGAAATAAAAAATTTATATCAGAAAATATATTTCACAAAGCTTATATTTAATATAACCTTTTGGGGTATGATGGCAGAATGTTAATTTCTAAGTGACATGCTCCTGTAATGAAGGACGAAAGAGGTAAGTCAAGAAGAAAGACAGAGGAGGACATTACAGTGAAAAGGATTTTTAACGTGCCTTACGCATGCTTGCTAAACAAGTGCACAGGTTACAAGCATGCACAGACTTCCTAAACAAGCACCTTTAAGTATATGAATACATTTCGATGTTCCCTTTGATGTCACTGTATCTTTGGGGTAAACATTGTTTGCATACCTTAGCAGGGTTGTTTCAGTAGGAAATCTTAACATGCAGCAGCCTTTTTTTCCAAGTGTTTGTTATGCTTGGCATTGCCCACACCACGCCACAGTCTCCCAATCCTTTGGTGATTAGGCGGTTGATATGGGCTGCTTAATGACTTCCTGCGTTTGTGTGAGACCTGAGGTGTAGATTTAAGCTCCTGACAGTGGTGAGGGATGGATGAAGAGATCGAGAGGAGCAATTCCTCAGCAGAGTGCTGCGTCAGGGGATTGCACTGCCAAGGACGGTCAAATGCTCACTAATAATACCAAGTCGTTGATGTAAAATTTCAAACTTACATGGATGTAAATCCAAAGGTTTGGTAACCTTTTTAATGGGTTTGGCTCATTTATGTCTTTACAAAAAAGATTAATATTTATAGAAAATGGATCTCAGGAGATAAATAGAGATACTTTATGATCCCAGATGATAAATTCAATTAAACTTTTTTAGCGAGACAAACATATGTATTTTAGCAAGACAAATTGTGTTTGTGTTTATATACAGTATATATACACACACACACAATTATAAAATAACTGTTATAATTTAATATATGTTAACATGTATTCTTGTGATGAGAAAGCTGAATTTTCAACAGCCAGTACTTCAGTCTTTAGTGACTTTTTTTGCTGCTCAAGAAACATTTATAATTAGTGTTTGATAAAATTGTGCTGTTTAATATTTTTAGTCATATTTTCACGGACAGTGATGAAGCAGACAGGTGGGTAAAATATAACTGATGTTTATTTTGAACAGAAGCACGGGAACCAGCAGATGTAAATGGTGAGTTGAACACAATGATGATAATGTAAAAAAATAAATAAATAAATAAATATATATATATATATATATATATATATATATATATATATATATATATATATATATATATTAAAAAAAATATATATATATATATATATTATTGAAAAATATATATTTTCATATATTGAAAATATATTTTTCACATTTTTAAAAAAATTATATATATATATTTCAATACTCATAGGGTTCCTGTCACATTTTGGATGGGCTCAAACTGACACAGAAAACAAATATTCCTAATTATTTTATATTTTCAGAAAGTGTGTATTTACCCCAGTTGTAATATTGTGTATTGTTATCTCAATACATTCTTAATGAACTCTCCTAGACAACTCTGGTATATGCAGCACACAATATGCAGCAGAACACAGAATGTACAATTACAATGAGCATTCTGAATTGTTTTTAATTTCAAGAATAAAAACATATATTGTGTCCTTTTGTGTACTTATTACAATATACACTTGCATTACAAGTGAAACAATTGTTATCAGTAGAGAGAAATATACACATGTTGGAAGCGTTTTCAGGCAAGACATGTTAATTAATAATACAGAGCAGCAGCGGAAGGAGGCAGGCAGTGTAATTTGGGTTTAATCTCTAATGTGAGGAAATGACATTCAAAGTTATTCTTACCTCAGTGTTTCCGTCCGCCTTCAACAGGAAGCTCAGGACTTACTGATATTAAGTCTTTCTTTTCTAAATGACTTAGAGCCTTGTGTTATTATTATCAAATATTGATGGACCATATTAAAACAAGAATATTGCTAAAATAAAATAAAACACTTAACAACCCTTAGGTTACAGGAAGCAGGAAGAGGAACTCCATAAGAGCAACATAGACGTCAGAGTAGCATGAAAGATTTTCTAGACGTTTTGATATGCTTGAGGAAAGATGTAACTTTTTTTTCTTCTTTGATCCGAGAATAACTTTAGTGTTGACAAGCGGGTAATGGTTTTAGGTTTGACTATGACAAAATGAACTCACGTCTTGCTTTCATATCGTGCCATTGGCTTTGGCTTCGTATGAGTTCCCATAGCAAGGATTACTGTCTCAGTGGTTTACAGTAAAATATTTCAACCAGACTTACTGTATTGTTGACTATGGATACCAACCTGATACTAGGGAGCTATCGCAGAGAGCCTGATGCAATCGTTTTGCGCCTGTCAAAGTGAACAGAGAACCAAACCTTCACGGTAAAATCCTGGTTGGATCTTCTCAGATTACAATGCCTCTAGAAGACGTGAGAACAATGAATTGCAAATAAAACATTTTCCTACGAATAAAAAATGATGACAATTTGCTTATCCACTCCCTGCTGGCAGAGATGTATAATAAGACATGTGAATGTTAAGCAGAAGAGGATATAGACCCTGGAATAACTGTTTAGTTATCCATGGCAGATTCACAGCGGTTTGTTGTCTCGTGTGCTGAGCGAAACAAATCACTTCATAATATGCAGTGGAGGATGGCAGCGGTAAATCTGAGGCTTTGAGAGAATGATGAACACACATATGAGTGCTCACAGACTCCACGGTGGAACTTGCAAAGTGCATCCTGGGGGTCTGCCTCTAAACGCCCACTGTGTCCTCCATTAGCAATGAATCGTAGTTAGTGTTCATTAGGGCTAAGATGCCTCTCTGCTGGTTGGTGGGAGCCACTCTAGTTTAGCATTGATCATGATGTGTTTGGGAGCTGGCTGCTGCTGAGTCCTACCCTCTGCCCATTGTGAGTTGTAAATGTGAATCTGGGAAAATCAATATGCCAAATGATTTCTTTCTAATTCTGAGCTGGGTGCCAAGTAAAGGGAAACAAAAAGGTGACACGTTGTTAAACGGTAATCTCTAAACAAAACATTTTGTTTTAGACCAGACTGGAGTGAAGGAGAAGTCTTTGCAGAGAGTTGTCAATAGAGAAAGATTTTACCAGACGTGTAGTTACAACATCTAACAGCAGGGGCTTACTTGTTGACCAGCAAAATTGTACCCCTTTCATTACAACCAACTACTATGTCCTTCCTCAGCAAGTGATTTCGCAAACCTGTTCAGTGCAAATCCCACTCTGCAGCCAGTTTCATTAAGGGTTAGGGTGCGGGGTATAGGGTATATTAGTATTTGTATAGCATTTTGTAGGCATCATCACAATGATTGACATGACCAATGAAATCTTTAGAGACTGCGGAGTGGAGTTTGCGCTTAACTTATTTAGGGGAAAATAATATCACACACAGTCTCCAAGTAGGTATGGGTTCAGACCGGAGATCTACAAAGTGGGGCATGAACTCCAAAATTGGGAAGAACCTCCAAAAGGGGGCAGGGTCTCCACATGCGAAGACTTACGCCACTGGTTCTGGCTTTTGTCATTGACTTATATTTCAAAATATAAATTCGTAAATTACACCGTTTCTGTTTTATCTCAAATAAAAAGTTATTTTTACATGTGGGAAAGTTGTACTTTATTCCTCCGTTCAAAGCGACTGGGGCATCCCGGGGCTCGAGATCAACTAAAAGGGTCCCATTGTCTGGCTCAGCAATCTCATTCCATAAGATCTTATTAACGGCATATCTCCTGAACTGCCATTTTATTTAGCACGCTATTACACAAATCCCACCCTGAAGTCAATTTCATTGGTTAAGGTTATGGTGTAGGGTAGGTTTAGGGGTTAGCACTTATTGTAGCATTGTGTAGGGGATAAGCACTGGGATTGAGATGACCAATGAAATCTTTAGAATCGGCTACAGTCTAATAAATAAACAAACACAAACATTAATGTTCATTGTTGCTTATACCCTAATGTGTGTGCCAAAAGAGTCAGATAACATTTATGAAAAGAGTCAGATGACCTTCAGGAGGAAAGAGGTCAGACACAATAAGCAAATGCTAGTGCACCATCACTCACAAAAGAGAATACATTTGAATATAATGAGAGGCAGTGCATGAAATTACACATTTATTTATAGGAGGACTCCTAGTGTCTAAATGCCATTTCATTAGAATAGAGGCTAAACTAATGTGCTCTACACCGTAATATAAGATGAATTATCAGTAGCATACAGTAGATCAACATTATGAGCGATGATGACTGTTTAATAAATCTCCTGGTTATGCTGCTTTTGATATTGACACTTTATGGTTGACATTTTCTAGTGCACTAAAAATCACACTTAGATGCTCTTGATGAAGATGGTGAACTTGAACTCTGCATCAGAGGTAAACCCCAGATCATTGTCAAGTCAATAACATCAGTTTTGATGGCACCTAAAATCAATCACGACTGAAGTGAAGACTAGTCCCTATATCTGCCAGAGGAATATTCACAAGCTGTTGATGTCTCTCAGCTGCTCACAACCCTGCTGTCCATATAAAAGGCATGATATGAGGGATGTAATTCAGTGATAGAGATAAAAGCCTCAATGATTAGATCACATGTCTCCTCCTTGGGTGATATAAAGATGCCCGGGTCACCCTAAGTGCTTACACATCACAACTCACTTATGCAATACATTTTGATCCTCTTGCACTGTCAAACCAGTTTCAGGACCCATTACATTAGCTTAATTTTCATATTCCAATGCTGCCATGTTCCTAGCCTGGTTAAACCAGACCATTCTCAGTTGTAACTGAGTTATGGTCTGGCAAAGCGTCATAGACAAATCATTTCCAGAGGGGCGTCACCAACGGACGTCGCGGATAGACTTAAAACCAATCAGAGCGATGAAGGAGATGACGTATGCAGAGCGGCGGAGAAACATCTCCGAATATTGTTCTTTGCTCGGTTTTTAACAAAAAGGAAACGTTCAAATCACTTAAAACAGACGCGATAGCTGATTCGAACGAGCGGCATTCATCTTTATAATGTGTAATGTAATCCATCTTTATCCTCTAATAAATGGAAAAAAAATAATAGGCCTAATGTAGGCTACAAAATCTGCTTCAAAATCCCAGCGCTGTCGTTATCGTGTAAAGCCCGCCCCAACGTTTCTGATTGGTGCCTTGATTTCGACGGATTGGAAATGGGCTTGAATGAGCTCTTTGCCAGACTAACTTTCAGAGCAAATCTAAATTTGCCGGAAGTTGTCTGGGTTTTGCCAGGCTACCATGTTCCTGAAGCAAATGATGAATTGCCTGAGATCTTTGTGAGGTGATTTCTACAGCCCCTCGAGGATCGACTGAATGACAGATATAGAGGAACAAGGGTGATTCTGACAGCTTATTACACCCGCAAGCAGGGGTCTAATAAGGTAAACAAAAGAAGTCCTACATATATTCAGTGAACAGCCATGAATGCAGGAAATACCAGATGTTATCCACTTAATTCATTCCTGATTAGACAAAGAGTGGGAGGACTCCTGAAATGAATGTAAAACTGCTATTGTTATTCAGGTTATGCAACGTCTCCACAACAACGAGGCTGATCTGGCAGGAATAAAGTGTAACTGAAGATCAGATTAGAACACGCTCAGAATATTAGGAAGAGGTCAACATAAACAAGCAGAGCTCAAGGTTTGATTGTCATTTAAGCATTTAGCAGACTTTGAAAATACACTTTTATTTATATATACATGGAAATTATTTTCATTGTATCATATTTTTCATATCTGTATGCTTAATCAGTGGATTTTGGTTAATTTGCTGTTGTAGGCTGGCTCTGGAACTTTGAAATAACTGAAATAATTTGACTTGGAACTAACTTACTTCATAGTTGTGCGTTTACTGGAAAGAAAAACCTTATAACTGCCTGCAGGTATAGGCCTGTCACGATAACAAATTTGGCTGGACGATAAATTGTCCAATAAATGATTGCGATAAACGATAATATTGTCGTTCTTAGACCATTTTCATCTAAAATAATGATAATGGCATAATAATCCAGGTACACCTTTTCAAAGATCAATAAACTTTTATTTCTAAAGACTATTTAACACTGAAAACGAAAAACATTTTAAATACCCACAATAACTGAACAAAACAACCAAAAACAATAAAAGCAATGGACTCTCAGTCTCTGTTAACAAAAAATGCACTTGAATAAATACCAAAAACAATCAATAAAATGGATGTAAACAAAATTGCACTTCAAAAAATATTAAACATTAGGCTCAGATACAAAGAGTGATTGACTTGTGCTGTCAATCTTCCTCTATAATACTATTCGAAATCCATTCATTTTACTTAATATTCGAATAATAAATGCTCAAATTAATCCTATTATTAATATTTATGACAATACACAGGCTTATGGATCGCCAATGCCACTATAGCATGTGGTTGTTACACGTTCTGTCCACTAGAGGGACATACATTTACAATACACATTTTATTCTTGCTGAATATGGTTTATGCTCTTCTGATGGGTTTCGGCTAATATCTCCGTGAAAACACCACCAACAATTCTGAAACTTATATCGTTCTTTTCAGTTCGACTTGACGGATCCAATGAGCTCGGTGCTCGCCGAATCCGTGGAGTTTTTTTGCGTTTTTCGCTTCACGGGCGCTTTGGGGGCCGCTTTTTACATCGTTAAACATTTACCATTTTTGACAGTATTGTTGTGATGATACAACGTGGATAACGTCAAAGTCCTTTAGTCGTTCCTAAGGAACCGAGAGTTGCCATGCAGTGTCTTTGGTAGAGAGAGAGAGACGAGGAAAATAAACAAGCATGTAAATGGGAATTATCGCGGCCGGAAAAATTATCGAGCTCATTTTTTTTATTTTATTTTTTTATCGTGCGATTAATTGCTAAGAATAATTAATAACTAAGACACTCCTTAGTATTCGACGTCAGACGAGTCCCCCTAGTGGATTGAGTGAGAGACATAGGCTACTCATTTCTCACCTAATGCAGACACACCTGTTGTCATGATATAATCCGTTATTTGATGTTGGATGATTGTTAAGTGGACTTTTTTTTATATCAGCATGGGATATCACACTCTTTACAAAGAAGAAGCCCCAAGAGAATGTACTGCACATCACCAAATGTCAAATATAAAAGATTAAAGAATTTTTCTAGCAGCGCTAGTGTGAAATTATATTTAGAAGGTACAGATCAAGAACCAGGCACATTTCAAATACCTGCATCATGTTTCTTTTCTTTAACAAAAGCCCTTAGGCTTCAGAAAAACTATTAAATTAGGGTGGTTTAAGGGGAAACTATCTCTTTGTAGCAACCAAGGCACCAAGGTCATACATAGCATCATAACTTCATTCTTTTGGATTTATCTGCAGCTTTCAACTGTCAACATCCAAGCTGGCAGTGATATCCGAGTCAGCTCTTTGATTTGTTCTCCACCAGGTCCTATCAAGTCAACTGGATAACTCGCCCTCCACAGACTGCATCCTTCGTCACAGGGATACTGTACTTCAAGGTTCAGTATTTGGACCCATATTTTTGACCATTTACACCAGAACACAGAACACTTTTCGATATTATTCTGATACATCTATATATTCTATGTCTATGTTTCTTCATCTGGAATCTCAGACAGAATCTCTGCATGCCTCTCTGATATATCAATCTCTGGATGATTTACTCAAGACTGAGCTCTTATTCCTTTATAGCCAGGATGTCCTTTATATTTCAGTCAGAGGTCACACAGTCAATGCAGCTCTTTCAAAGCTCGCCTTCATTGGCCACATTACAACAACTGCCAGGTCCTACCACTTAATGCTCCCTGATACAAGGAAATGAGGCCAACTGTAAACATGTCATGGCTACATTAACCAGCTATACATGAATATCTCAAGCTGCTAACATAGAAAAGGGAGTTGAAAAATTGAAAAAATATATATTTTAATATCTATTTTAAATAGATAAATTTGCATGTTAGATACACATATAGGCTAAATGTGTGTGGAATTTGTTTTATGTCAGTATCCACCCTTTAAAGTAGCTATATTTTAGAGACACACAGAAAAACAGTAAAACAGCAGATTGAAAAAGCATCTGTTTTTATTCTTGTGAAAATGTTTTTTTAAATGTATTTTAGATGAAATTCATATACCATAATTTAAAATATACATTTTAAATATATTTATTAGGCCTATTTTCTTGATACATCTTTTGTATATTTGATAATAAATTTCAAACTGTTCAGCCAAATGGGGTTTGGTATTCTCAAGTATCTTGGCAATTAACGTGATTTCTGCATTTTATTATTGAGTCACAGGGATGCTAAATTATAATTTCCCCCCTCTAGTTACTAAATGATGCACATGAATTGAGAATTCAACCGCCAGAGGGCAGCATATAACAAAAATCCAGCAATGATTGACTCAATCAGAGGTGCTGCACTGTTATCAAAGCCACATGAGCAAATATTACTCTGAGATAGGTAGTTTACCGTACTTGGCGAATTTATGAGTAATTTCTTCAATTTTACACATTATAAAGGCCTAAGCATTATTTGACATTACAGACTATGGACATGAAAGGAGAAAAAAGGGTGAAAAACAAGAGATAAGTAGTAACCTTGAGAGGTGTCTCAACTCATTTGATTGGCTGAAAGTTCTTTTGTGTCTTTAGTTCCACTATAAAAGCTCTGCTAACGGTACTCTCATTGCATTGGCTTGGAATAGTCTACTTCGCTGCATTGGGATCTACAACTCATCATGATTTTTACGCAATGGATTAACATATCTGGATTTTACCACCTATAAATTCCGAGAAAGTATCCTGTCTGGCTTTAGAATACCTGATTTCAAGAGGACTTTTTCTTCTGTTGGACACATTTTTGCGCACACTGTAGCCTACACTATGGCAAATACTTGCGTACAGTTCACTGGTTTTGTGATGAGTTTCCTTGGTTGGATTGGGCTTATCATCGCCACCGCCACTAACGAATGGGTAGTTACTTGTAAATATAACATGAACACCTGTAAGAAGATGGATGAACTGGAGGCCAAAGGTTTATGGGCAGACTGTGTGATCTCAACTGCCCTGTATCACTGCATCACGCTCACGCAGATTCTCGAGTTACCAGGTACGTGTCAAATAGTTCACTAGTAACAGTAATTACAACAGAAATTTTCTAGCTGCTTTTAGGATTCTTTTTTTCTTGTCGAAATAAAGATGAAAACCATTACAATTCAGTTTACAATTATAAGCAGCATACTATTTACGTTATTAAATAAAATGAAATATGATGAAATATGTAATATCTATTTGTTCATCTGAATAGGTTACATTAATGTAGGCTACGTATAGGCCTATTTAATTTTAAATCTGATTATATTTTTAAAAATAAAATAACATTTTCATATAGTATGTAGCTATTAAAACTATAGTAGGCCTATTTCTACATTAGCCCATCTATAAATTATATTTAGGCTAAATATTTTACATAGCCTATACAAAACAACTTTTCCTTCCTCCACTATTTTTTAATACATTTATTTTATAGTATAAATCATTAAATTACTATATGATTCATTGAATTTTATTGTTACAATGAATTCGAGAATTTAATTATTCAGTTCTTTTTTTTAAGCTTACATCCAGACGTCTCGAGCGCTAATGGTCACAGCATCGATTCTCGGATTGCCTGCTGTAGCGCTCGTGCTCATGTCCATGTCCTGTATTAACCTCGGAAGCGAACCAGAAAGCGCCAAGAATAAACGATCTGTGTTCGGTGGAATCCTAATACTGCTGACTGGTAAGCCTGTATTTGTATTTCTTAAATTACGGTCATATAAAAAAAAACTACAGGCAGATATAGGCCTACTGTTCCCATAGAATACATTATTTCTGAAATAGAAATAGATTGCTCACTCTTCCTCCCAGAGGACCCAACTCTAATCATTGGATGAGTTAGTTGTTTAACCCTTTGAGTGTATCTTTCTAGCTCTCCCAGACAGCAACATAGTGTCGCCCAGATCTGGCCCACATCTGGTACGCATGGAATCCACGTGTACCAGATGTAGCCCGGATCTGGGCCATTATTGTCTTAATGCAAAATATAACCAGAATAATCTAATAATATTGTTTTGCTAATAGTGTGTCTTTTCTTCCTCAGCTTTATGTGGCATCGTCTCCACTGTGTGGTTTCCCATCGGGGCCCATCACGAGAGAGGTTTGATGTCCTTTGGCTTCTCCCTGTATTCGGGCTGGGTGGGAACTGCACTTTGTTTGCTAGGAGGCTGTATGATAACCTGCTGTTCAGTGGACACCCCTGCCCCATACACTGACAACAACAGATTCTACTACTCCAAACAGGGCCCAGCCCATCCTGGCCCCCCCTCCACTAACCACGCCAAAAGTGCTCATGTGTGAGCTTCGGGATTACCGCTCAGATCAGATTCCTACTCTCTTCCCTTTCTCCACTGTTTTTTGTTTCAACTATGTCTATCTACAGTGGTGACTCTTATCGTACAGCTGAACTCTAACCCTTTGACTCAGCAGCAGGGTTAGTTGACCAGAAGTAACTGCACTGAAGGATTTATTGTTCAAAGGGTCTTCAGTACAATGTGCCATTTTAAGTCCTATTTTTATAGTGGGATACTAACAATATTACCAATGTTGTTTTTGTTCTAAATCTTTCAGTTTATTTCAGTCTTTTTGTACAGCTATCTTTTCATTTTGATTCATTTCAGAATTGCCGCCCAAGCCAAATTGCACCAAAGTAGTAACCATTTAGCAATATTATTTATTGTAATACTTGTATGCAGTTTTTATTATGCTTTTTTTTTGTAATAAACAATGTTTTCCATGTGAAAATGTCTGTGAAAGTGTTTTTTGATTGTAGATTGTCATTTTTATAAATAAAACCCTGTTGTCAAACACATGGTGTCTGCTGTCAGATGCCCAGGCAGGTGCAGTGCATCATCCTTAAACCTCTCATTCATTCTCACTAAAAGCACTCGAGACACATACAATTCAGGCACCCAAGACATACGTGTATCGATTTCTCTTTCTCCAACGAGAAGCTCGTCCCATTACGACTGATGGGCAACCATGGCTGGCAGATTAAAGGTTAATGGTCGCAATCAGCCATAAAGGAAGATTTATACTCTGGTTGCGATGAGCCTCCGTTTTTGTTTTCTGGTTGGGGTCCTTGAACTGAATGTTTCCTGTTTCACATGTAGGCATAAGGTCGAAAATGGCTGAATACTGAGGATATAAGCAACATGTGAATGTTTTTGTACATTATGTGAAAAATGGAATCATATTGAGCAAATTTAATCACTACAGTATATGATTTATGAAGGGTGCATTTTATATGTCAAATATTGCTTCTTAGGTCTTCACCGTTCAGTCTTTGGTTAGAGGTAGTTTGGGGTGGAGGAAATTCATTGGAAAATTGCATTGGTCTCTACAGTTTTTTTCTTTTCCAAATATGGCTGCAAATGATGACCTAAAAGCAGAGGGAGAGACAGAAAAAGCAGAAACTGACCTGAACTAGCAAGAAACAGGAAGTTGAAATGTCATGTTAATCCAGCCTTCATTCCCATGTTTATAACTTAGAGGAAAAAAGATGTTTTTTTTTCCTTTTTAAAGGGTCATTAAACAAAAAATGTGAATTAATGTTTAAAATGAAAATTATGCTGTACATGATAGAAATTATTTGGAGAGGAAAGTAGATAATTTAGGAATGTTTGGCCTATTTTGTTAATCCTGTGTCATGAACAAATTAGCCCCCCTGCATAAATGCCTAATGATTCCATTGGCTGAAAGGTGTTAGCTTGCCACATTGAGTGCCTGGTTAGAAAACCTACACACTTGGCTTATGAAATGTTGTTTTAACTATGTGAATATGACTGCAATTACCTTTAAAGTTATGTTGCTTATGATTTCACAAATCTATAGACCGTGAAATTAAATATCTCTTTCTTTAAATGCTTAGCATTCTAGCTTAGCGTACCTCTAGCCTGTTAGCATGCTAGCTTTATAAATCATATTTGATCATTTGTTAAGAACATGCAAATAATAAAATGTGAAGCTACACTTTTATATGTATTTAATTTAAAATATATTGAATAAAATCAACGGTTGTGCATGTACAGCAGACTACAGTAGTGCTACAATCAGAGAACCGATAGCATTCAAGATACAATTACAAATAGTGCCAACCCATTTGTGAGAGGGGACCTGATTGTTCATGACACCGGATTTGTAATTTGAAGTCAGCATCAGCAGGATGTGACATTTTCGTGAACTACAGTGCTCATATATGTCAGCAGTGTCTTTCAATGGCCAATTTTGAGCAATTTTTAAAACTGACGAGACCTGTACTAAAACGGGGCGTTTCGTGACCCTTTAGTGTTTTTTGTATAATTCAGGAAAGTATCTCATTTGAACAAACATGACAACTTCATTTACAAGTCAAAATTATTTAAAGTAATCATATTCTAATGTGGAAATACAGCAACCCTGATGCACTTCCTTGTTTTTCATTGGAAAACTGATACTACTGGGCATAAAAATGACAAAATTGTATATTTGTTACCTGATACTCCAGTACAAAATTGTTACTGATTATGAGACTGACCTTGAACTGACCAGAAAAGTCTGCAGTTTCCAGAATGTTCTGAAAACACCGAATGGCTTCTTACGGGAAAAGTCGATATCACCTTTTGCATAAGGATTATCTTTAACGCAAGTAGTGTGAGTATTAAAGCAACTACTGGGTATTGCATAAGCTTAAAAGTGCATAATATTTTTTAAATATGTGTTTTAAATATATGAGGAAAATATAATTTGACCACACATCATCACTGATTTACTGTCTTCCTTTCATCCAGGATTAGCACCAGGATATTTTGCATCAGGAAAAGGGGAGGCTTCCTCCCAAACAGATGACGACAAACAATATAAGGACATCACATTTAAATTTGATTCAGGCTGATGAGAGATGACACAAATGACGTCCTATGAGTGCCTCATAGGAATAACACTTATGAAGACCCTCCCACAAAAGGAGTGTGCTTCTGGTTGTGTCGATGTCTGCACCATACAGACAGAAGGGTCTGAACTGTATGAATTGAACATAACAACATGTTTTGAGATCTCCAAACCATATTGTACCACATCGACCACCATTGCAGCAATGATAATGGAACAGTACGTCCTGATCTGTTCATCTCATTCCTCTGCATAGCCAGCGGCGCCCATCCCAGAATGACCATGTTTGTTTTGTGCTCAGGTACGACCCTCGGATCGCTGTTATTCTAGGCTCACCGCTTCACCCCACAGGAAACAGAGCGGGCCTGCAATGCAATGCTTACACAAGCCACCCATGTGAGGATTTTTATTATTTCTGATTTCGGGTTGTGTGAGACAGCCTTAAAGCGAAAGGAAAACCAAGAGTCACGCTTATCTGATCTGCAATAAATGACTTTCATTGTTGCATGGAAGCAATATTAACATCTCATTACACAGTGCAACGGGAGAGCAAAACCACAAGTAGAAGAAACAATAAATAGATTCTTTAAAAAAAATCATTGAAACCAGAATACATCCACTTCATACCAAAATATACAGAAGAAACAAAGATCAGATTTGCAAGGGAAGCCAATCTCCACATTTCCTGAACAAATACCGAACAAACTATGATAGCAGGAAAGATAGTTCACAAAGTACAAACACTGTACCTTTTCTCAGAGACGAATAACAAATAGTAGCTATCTTGAAAAGCAACAGTGGAAACATTTTTTATTTTTTTTTATTTTTAATAAAATATTTCTATTATGTAGATTCTAATCTTACTCAAAGGGGTAGTTCATCCACAAATAAAAATTCTGTCATCATTTACTCATCCTCATGTTGCTCCAAACATGTATGACTTCTGCTTAACACAAAAGAAGATTTTTTTTAAGATTTTTTTTTCTTTTTCAATGGGGTCCAAAACAACATAATTGAATCCAGGTCTTCCATTCTACGGACAAACACTGGCATTTAAAAAATATATCTTACAGGTTAGGCGGTAAATAAATGATGACAATTTTCATTTTTAATGAACTATTTCTTTAAAACCTTGCCCTTCTTAAGTCTATTCTTATGTTATAACATTAAATTAAATATATTAAATCAAAACCCAAACGTCTCCATTTATGTTTTTTAGTCTAGAAAGAGGCCATTAAAAATATATGCTTTCGCCACTTTTCTTCAGAAGTTCGTCTGAACAGAGAGAACCCACAAAACACCACCGGCGGTGGCTACACTACCCTGACAGAGAACCTGAAGGTATGAAATGCCTGTAAAAAAATACTTCTCTTCGATATCTCACATCTCCACACTGTTATATGGTGTTCTACTCTACAGAAGTAAAATTGTGTCTTTTTTCTGATACAGTAAACGAAGGATGCAGACTTTGGCTTGCTTTGTAAACAGAGGCCACTGAGGACGAGGAGGGTTCGAGGATGTACGGTGGGCAGGCTGCTACCCGCGTCTCTCAGAATGCTACATTTGAGAGTTACATCAAGTCTTTCGACGGTCACCACACATGCAAATACTCACAAACATTGTTTTACTCTGGGCCCCGTACGTCTGAACATGCTATACATTCAGCAAAATGCCACGGCAACAAGAATCACATCATAGACCAAATGCAAGGAACAAAACCAACCCAGGCCCCAAAATGAAGCTCTATACGCTGTAACAAATGGGACTCAAAGGATACAGTCTGCAAATCATTTATGGCAACTCAATCTTTAGTTATTTTTTAACATTTCTTAATATTTGTCACAAACATAAGAGGGGAGACACATTTAAAGCAAAATGGCATGATGTGCTCAGTGTCTTCCACATGTATGGATTTGAGGCCTGGCTTGGTTGTTTTTTTGTTTTCGGCTGGCAGAGCTGTAGCACAGATAGAGTTGGTCTGGACAGATTGGTTAAACGCCACATGAATTATGGGAGGAGGGAACAGCAGAAGAGCACATCCAGATAAAAAATTCACAACGCTCTCCACCACATGCAAATTCCCCTTCCTTACCCTCTGTTTTCCTTAATCACGTTTTTCAACGGACAGACTGACCAGCCGAGAGACGTACTGTGGTCACACCGTGGGTGTTTACACAGAGCGGCCTGCTTGCAAGGATGAAGCGGAGTCACTGGCACATAGGATGAATGGATGGTCGGTTGTGACACGTGACAGCTGACAGGCACCTTCAGCGGGAAAACAAACCCATGGATATGTCGACATCAACAGAAATGACAAACAAACAAGCATGGACATCTTGATGGCCATATTTAAAGCACACACTGACAGATGAAGGCACTATTGCAAGCAAAGTCCAATTACTATTTGTGAAAACCTACGGTCCAAACCTCACTTGGGCTAGATGTTTGAGCGGAAGAGAACGAGTCCTTTGATTCTGCGGGGCCTAAATATTTATCATATCATTCCTCAGCGTATCATCTATCTTTGCTTCTCAAACTAACCTTTTTGTATGTGATAATAAAATTGATTAAGAAAAGCAGCTGCTTACTGAATAGCTAAAGTGTGCAAATCGCTTTAAGTGTTTTAAGGGCTTCGCATAAGAATTTTTCAGCTGGTTTTATATCGATCCCACATAAAGACAGTGTCGAGGCTAATAGAGTGGAAGTGATCTGTGAATGGACATCTTCCTGACAGCTGAAAGATGCTTGTCTTGGGAAAAACTGTGGGACTGTGATAACTAACAGGGCAGTAATAAACTACAGGCCAGATAATAAATTTCATGCTAGTTACTGTAATTTGGTCGGAGGGACTGTTGCTTTCAAGAGAAACATTAGATTATACATATTTAAGTGCTGAAGAGTTATAATGAGAATTAATTTATAACCGTAAATTAATTTAAAAACAAAAAAGACAAATTTTAGGTGCTATGTGGTTAAAAAAAGTAAGATCAAAAACCTTCTAAATGTTAAATCCCATCCTAAATGTTCTCATTATCCAATCAGTAGTAAAAAAAAAGGGCTGCAAATGAAGGAATAGAAGTCAAATAAAAATAATCTAGCCCAAGGGTTCTGCAGTTGTTGGCAGATGAGTACATTCAGATTACATTCTCATTCCAAAGGATCGTCCAAATCATCGTCGACCACCAGCGCCTCAAAGCCCGGACTAGGTTTGCCAGCTTTGCTTTTGGCCCTGCTGTGTGAGGAGGAAGAGGAGGTCCTGTGGTTGTCCACCCTGTCCAGGCCGTCAAGCTGAGGCTCGCTCTGCTCCTGGTGTTGCTGTTTCTGGTGCCCGCCTCTGCCCTCATGGGAGCCCAAGCTTTGGTATGGCCCTCCATCTCCAGAAGGATATAGATCGTCATCCACGGCAAAGTTGTCGTCCACGCCCACATCATAGCGCTGGTATGTGCTAGCATGGGCTTCCTCCTCTCGCGCCGTGATCTCTAGGGTGCTGTTCCACATGCCATAGCCGAAGTAGATCAAAACACCTGCAGAGACGAACACACAGAGACAACACAAACAGTGCACACGCGTACATAAGCTAATGCACAAATGTAATTGATCAGTGTTTTCCCTCACTTCATTGACAAAAGAAACATAAAAAACACAGCAAATGGTTGATAGCGGAGACATTAGAGCATGTGGGTCATTCCTGTCATGCAATAGTTTAGAACTGTACATTTTATTGTAAAATCAATATGATTGTGTTGTCATTTAAGGAAGAATTTCTTCAAAAAAGGGTTTACTATATTTTCAGAAATATGCTCTGGTTAAGCTCCAGAAATTAATCTTAGTTAATTATAACTTTATTATTTACACATTGTCAAAAAATTAACATTTTGTTTAATTTTTATATATAAAATTAAATTAGGTAAAGGAAAAAAAAGTAAGAATCACTTGCAATATTTTAATATTTTAAACATTAATTTGCAAGTTTTTGAGTAAAATACAAATATGAAACTACACTACTGTTCAAAATTATATGATTTAAAAAAAACATTTTTGAAAGAAGTATCTTGCTCGACAAAAGGCTACATTTATTTGATAAAAAAAAAACAGTAAAAACTATAATGTGAAATATTATTACAATTTAAAATAAATGTTTTGTATTTTAATATATTTTCAAATGTACCGGTAATTTATTCCTGTGATCCTTCAGAAATTATTTTAATGCTTATTTAGTGCTTAGAAAACATTTCCTATTATTATCAATGTTGAAAACAATTGTGCTGATAACCGGTAATATTTTTGTGGAAACCAAGATACATTTTTACAGGATTCTGAAATTATTTGGAAAAGAAATCTTCTGTAACATTATAAATGTCTTTAAATGTTTAGTCACTTTTGATGAAGCTTCAGCTGTAGTACCGCTTCGGTTACTGACCCCAAACCTTTCAATGGTATGTATGAAACCGCCCTGCATATCAGGAATGACCCATGTCAATAAGAAGCTGCCTGTATCAACATGCCCATTTAAAATAATATTGAAACTCACCCACGAAGCACCATACGCCAAAACGGATCCATGTGATGGTGGACAGCTTGAGCATGAGGTAAATGTTCACAAGCATGGCAGAGGCCGGGACGAAGGGAACGCAGGGAGCCATGTAGGGCAGGCGCTTGGGGTTCTCTGGCTGCTGAATGATGATGAAGATCAAGAGCGTGATGACCAGCAGCAGCAGCACCAGTAGCAGCACGGCCCACCACTGGCCATCAGCGATCTGACCTGACCCGAAGATGATGAGGGAGCAGAAGCAGAAGATGAGGATGAAGAGCAGAACGACGCAGCGAGTGACGACCCGGCCGGTGGCCACAGTGGGCCGGTCCATCTTGCCCGGCAGGCCGAGCCGAATGCGCATGGTGTAATAGCGAGGCCCCAGCAGCTTCTTCAGCTTCAGAAGGTACACGCTGTCCGTCTCATCTGACTCAATGCCTGAGGACATGTCCACGGTGCCATAGTTGGGGTGACTGGCAGTGTAGGTGGACTTGTCAGGCTTACCAATCAGCATCTCGTTGTCTCCCAGAGACGGCAGGTTCTTGGCTCCGCAGGTGTTTGTGGCAGCTCCTCCATAATCATCACCCTCACTGACCGGCGAGCAGGCTTCCTTCTCGCACTCGGCCAGCACTCCCTCCTTACGTTTCGAGTTCTGCTCGGAGAGGAAGTTGACGAATCCGTGGATGTCTCCTTCAGGCTGGTAACGCAGCAGAAGCACACACACCGACACTAGCGTGTAGGCTAGCAGAGTGCCGATGGACATCATCTCGATCAGGTCTCTCAGACTGACGAGCAAAGCCAAGAGAGCAGAGAGGAACCCCGACACCACACAGGCCACTGCAGGAGTCTCTGTGTACGTGCTCACATTAGCCAGGAACCTGAAAAATACAGATTGTGCACATGACACCTTCAGTCCTCCAATCACAAGAGGGCAGAGCTACAGGCGCAGAATTTGGATGTGGTCAAAAAAGCACATACATTGGAAGTGTGAAGCTAATCCCTCCTGACACCTAAAAAGACTTGATCACTGTGCACGAGATGCACTAAAACGAAAGTTTTATTTTTTGTCAGATATGTGTGGCTAGAAAATTTCTGTCTGTTTTTAACATTTTGGTAAAGTGCATTTATAGAGTACCGTTCAAAAGTTTGGGTAAGTAAGTTTTTTTTTTAAGAAACAAATTCAGCAAGGATGCACTAAATGGATTTAAAGTGAGAGTAAAGACATTTATTGTGTTAAAACAATTCTATTTCAATTAAATGCTGTTCTTTTGAACTTTCTATTCATCAATAAATCCTGAAAAAATGGAAAAGAAATGGTTTCAACATTGAAAATAATTTGAAATATTTCTTGAGCACCAATTCAGACTGGAGTAATGGCTTCTAAAAATTTAGCTTTGCCATCACAGTAATAAATTACATTTTAAAGTATAATAAGCTTGAAAACAGTTACTTTAAATTGTAGTAACATTTCACAATATTACTGTTTTTACTGAATTTATGATCAAATGATTGCAGCCATGGTGAGCATAACAGACTTATTTCAAAATCATTAAAAAATCGTTTTGACCCAAAACTTTCGAATTGCAGTGGCAGCATTATGTGAAGCACAGTTGAAATTCATTTACTACAGGTATTCCACTAAAAAAGGTTTTCTGCTCGAAACATCACATTTGCAATGAGATTAAAACGTGGATGTATTTGTAGTCTTTTAGAATTTTTAAATCATTTTTCATGCTTTTGAAATCTGATCACGAGTGTTGACATGAGATGCATTTGAGACGCTTTGAGAGATCTTACTTCCAAGTGTAAATGCAAGTGTATCTTGTCTGACAACTTTTGAACACCTGTGATGGGTGTATTGATGTTAATACCACGTCTAAACAAGGTGAAACATCCAAACATTCATTTTATCAAAGTCTTACCACATATATCCATTATACGGCTTTGATTTTAAATGTCAGGGCATTTCTTTTGAAACTGCATGACAGGAGCCTATTTCTCCAGCAGAGAATGATATTTAAAGGGCATTTTAATCATTTGCAATAATAGAGACATACTCATTAAAGAGCATCATGAATCATTACTTGACCCTGCAGTTAGTCTTTCGTTTTTTCGTTTTATAGTACCTGAAGAGCAAACCATCTCCTGCCATGGCGTAGATGACTCTCGGCAGTGGGAAAAGAGAGCCCAACAAACTGACTGTCAGTCCTGCAATGGATCCGATGGCCACTATGTATTTGGCAGTTTCGAAGCCATGTAGAGAAAACATTTCCATCAGAGGAGCATCTGTGTCAATTTCAGTGTATGGGACCATCAGGGTGAGGATCACACTCACCTGTGAGAGAAGAAGAAACAGAGTGTGATTCATTGACCTTACAATTATACAGTTTTTTTAGTTTTTTTGCTGCTGAGCTTTAAGAAATGCCCCCATCGTAAATGTGTCATTCAAACTGTTGAAATGTAACAGTCTGAAATGATCAGGAACATTGTTAAAAATAACAATTATCTTCCAATTTTTGAAACCTTCGGAAGGAGAGACAGCCAGAAACAGTACAAGGTTTGACAGACTTTTCTGTATAAAAAGTCTAATAGAACTAGGATTAATATAATTTATCCTAAAGTTTCTGAAACCTAATGGCACCGTTGGTGTGTTTATGTTTCCAAATATCTGGCATTATAAAGTTGCAAATGTACAGAAAAAGTTGTTTTTGCCATTCACTTTTAATAAATGGTCTATTTTTGCTGGGTAACATTGGGTTCTTAAAGTTACAATCTGTTTTCATAGTACAATGGACTCATTTGTATCAAAAGATCAAGGATTATTTGATTAATCATGACACACCATGACACATTTAATGCATTTCAGAAAATGCAACAGAAACAAACACACATTGGTATACACACAACCACAGACTCAGACAGAGAACCAAAGTTCCTGGGCTAAAATTAGCCTCTGTGACAACAAAATGAGATCTGGAGGGGTGAACGCTGCTAATTAACAAGTTTGCTTCTCATCAGACAGTCCTGTAGGTGTGAAAATGAAGACCCGTTTTAGTAAAGGCAATTTTGTTTCTGCTAAAACCAAATAAGACGTGAGAAAAATTGGAGACAGATAAAGAATAAAAGAGGATCAAATAGCAGAAAACAGAGAAAATAGAAATAAAATGTTTCAAAAATTGTTCTGAGATACAGGAAAGAGGTCTGTCGGTGTGTTAACACCTATTACGTTTCTATGACAACCTGCTACAGACAGACAGCATAGCACGGTGATAAAGCTGGAGAGCTTTTAATATATTCAGACACGCTGCATGAAGAGAATAATCAATGACTGTCTGTGAACAAAGAAAGGAACAAAGTTATGCTACAGTATATGATCTTTCGAAATGCATCATTTATATTCTTAAATGGAGAAGTTTAAGTATAAATAAATAGACTGTGAGTGACATACCAAACTTAATAAAACCTTTATCACCTGACTCAAGTCAGCGTCACACTCAAGTATTAACGATGAAAATGAACAAACTTGAGTGTTAACTGGAAAATCAAAACAGCCAAAGGATAGCAACATGTACAATTTTCAGGTTTAAATGAAAGAAAAGAAAATCCCAGATTTTCAATGTGGTCTCAGATTTTGTGTATTGTGTATGAACCCAAAATGAGTGTACAAATGGTTAATGCTACAGTATATACTCACAGAGACATAGGCAGTGAGGCAGGTGACCAGAGAGGCAGTGATGGCATAGGGGATGGATGTGTTGGGACTCTTGGCTTCTTCTCCCGTGGTGGCTATGATGTCAAACCCAATAAAGGCATAGAAGCAAGTGGCTGCACCCTGCATCACCTGTTGGACAGAGTACCATACCATACCAACTTTATTTGTAAAGCATATTTAAAAACAACTGAGGTTGACCAAAGTGCTGGACATTAACATAATTTCAGACAAAGTTGTAAAAAAGCAAGCAATTAAAACAAAACAAAAAAAAACTAGAAAACTATACAAGTTACAACTCTCAAGCAGGTTTAAATGCCAATGAATAAAAGTGTGTCTTAAGTCGTAATTTAAAAGAGTAGTTGATTATAGCTACAAGACAATGCAATTTTCTCTTCATTGTATATGCTGAGAGTCACTAACTGCACTAACGGATTGAACTTCAATAATTGATTTGAAATGTACTTTACCCCTGACCAGCCATAAGGCAGGAATCGTCCATCGTCCCAGTTGCTTACACTGACGAAGAACAGGCCTGCAATCATTATGAACACCCACACCACCAGATTGATGACATTCAGCACATTGTTGAACCCGACGGAATTCTTCACACCCAGAGCAACTATTATTGTGACCAGGATAGCTATGACCAGGGCCAAGAAGTCTGGATAGGACTGCTCCCCTTTACCTGAGAGGTAATAAAGGAGAAATTCACGTCACATGGATTTTGAAACATAACAAAAAAGGAATGTGTTGAGCCAATTTGTATGCTGGCATTATAAAATATTGTTTGAAATGTTCAACCAGCTTACAAAAGTTTTATGGTTATTTAGGCAAGTAGTTTGACAGACAGACAGATAGATAGATAGATAGATAGATAGATGTCTCTCAGATGACAGTAGTGAGTTTAGACAGTTGTTTTCACAACATGACAACAGACAGTCCTCTGTTGACCCCTCAATGCAGTCATGAATAAATCATGTATTTCTAAAAATATTCAACATACTAACTAAGCCTTAAGCGGCAATGACTATGAACCATAATGTGTGCAGAGAGACACAGATGGAGGGATATTAGACTCTTAGAGAAAGAAAAATAAGAGATTGTACTGCTGTTGGCTGAGTAAGATAATGTATTTTGACACAAAATGCCATGTTTTGTCTGGGTCAGACACAATAGTTTATATGTAATGTCTGTCTGCAAACCAAACATGCTGAGCAGAAAGCAAATATCATCCTTTCTAGATTACCCAAATACTCTTATTTGATTCCTCCATCTGTAGTCTGAGGATTGACAGTAGATGATGTGTCGTTTTGAGAACTCAACAAAGTTGTTGTAGGTCAGGGGTTTTGATGGAAAGGACCCCAAAATGTCCCCTTGTGAGGGACCCCCTTCCGAAAATATAAAGGCAGTCATAAATTTTAACGTATAAAGACCCATTATACAATGTGAGGAAAAAGTATTTGATATTATAAAAATAACAATAAATAATTATTTGTTATTACTGTACTGAAACCAACTATTAAATTTTTTTTGCAATATTATGTGTAAAACAATAATCAGGTGTAGCGTTAGTTCTGGCAGGTCACGTCAGTCAAGCTTGCATCAGCTGACTCTCAGCTGATCCACGTCTATGACTCACGTCATACACCTATATGAATACAATCCCTATCACAGCATCCTTATATAAGATCCATTCAGAAGTATCAGCAGCTTTATCGCATTGATCAGGAGCTAATTACCCTCCTCATCCCCAGCTCCTCACCTCTTTGAATCAGATTAATTTATCTTTAATCATATTTTACACAACAATAATAATATCTGCAACACATTTTTGTTGGTTCTGTTCGGTTTACCCTAAGGTGGGTTATTGCTGCTCTCCAAGAGTTCTTGCCCAGAACAGAACCATACCGCCAATCCAAACTGTGTGCTAACTGGCAATCATCTTTGACGATAGTAGTCCTGACAGAATAAACATTTTCAAAAGGTACTATTCATTAAAGTGCATAATCAAGTTATTGCATAATCAGCAATCAAGATACATAGAAAAAGCATTTTTCACATTAATATTTAGTATAATGAAAAAATGTCAAGATCTAGAATTTCCTTCAAATAATATCTGCTTTGAAAATATATTTTTCCTAATTTTAAAAGCAAATGCCCAACCTATAAAAAGTGCTTATTTTTCCTCTTTGGAGCAGCTGTTTCACAGTGCAACACAGAAACTGTTTTTTTTTAACAAGCTTTCTTAACATTGTCATTGTCACCAGACTATTGACTGTCAAAGTGCCTCTTCTTTTCTGCAGCACCATTAACTCCAATCTACTGATAAATTGAGCCTACTGTAACTTCTGTTGTAATTACTGTGGGTGTGTGTCAAGACTATTAGTGTGTCAGTTCAGTTCAGTTCAAACTGCAACATTCAGTGACATAAAATCAACCGGATTTGTGAAATAAAGGTTTCCTGGTTGCAGTATTGAGATTAATGCAGGTCCCAGACATTGATGATTATTTTCTAAGCATAAACATAACAGTGTCTAAAGTTCATGTCACTCACCCAGGCCGTTGAGTGTTCCTATATGTTTGATCATGAAGCCACTGATGCTGTGATTGGCCAGCGAGTCAAACATGCTGCTGAGTGCACTGGCTCCTGCAGCTGTACCAATCAGATACTCCAAAATCAGATTCCAGCCAATGAAAAAAGCCACAAATTCGCCCACCGTCACATAGCTATAAGTATAGGCCGATCCTGTGGTTTTAGGCACACGCACACCAAATTCAGCATAGCACACCCCTGTGGAGAGATAACAATGATTACTGTGACACCTGTACTCTTGAAGGTTATCAATAAAAGCATGAACGTCTCTAACTGGTTGCTGAGATGGAATCGTTGATTTTTTTGGGGCTGGAGTGTCAGATCAGTTCTCAAATGTCAAACACATAGAACCCCAGAGGGCCAGATAACAGGAGTAAAATCGCTCTTTACAAGCCGGATCCCTGTAAACCCCACTATAGTGGTAAAAAGATAAGGATTATCTGTTTTTACATTCAGAACCAATATGTACTTTCTAACATCAGCGCTGTAGAGCAGAACACAACCCTTGAAGTTGACATAATGTAATGAACCGTGATCAAATATAGGACTGCACTTGAATTTATTTAATGACATACCAGAATGGAGCCAGTGTTGTTTTTTCTTTGTAACAGATGAATCAATCACAATAAAACCAGGAACATGCAATTAGCTAAATAAATAGGGTTCATTTCAATTTCATATTGACTTAATGTTGTATCCGTTTCTTGGACAGGCTAAAGATTTTATTGTGATTTGTGTTCATTTGTCCCCCCAAATACATAAAGTGAAGGAATACACTGCCATTCACAATTTTGGGGTCTGTAAGATTTTTTTTAAAGAAATTAATACATTAATTGAGCAAAGATGCATTAAATTGATCAAAAGTATATATTATATTTCAAATTAATGCTTTTACTTTTTTAATTTCTATTAATCAAAGAATACTAAAAAATTAAATACACAAAATATTTAACAGCACAACTGTGTTCAAAATTGATAAAAATTAGAAATGTTTCTTGAGCAACAAATCATCATATTAGAAGAATTATTTCTGAAGGATCATGTGACACTGAAGAGTGAAGTAATGAGGCTGAAAATTCAGCTTTACCATCACAGGATACATTTGAAAATATATTAAAATAGAAAACAGTTAATTTTAAATTGCAATAATAATATTTCATAATTGTACTGTTTTTACTGTATTTTTGTTCAAATAAATGGCGAACTTGGTGAACTTAAGATACTTATTTCAAAAACATAAAAAAATCGTACAGACCCCAAACGTTTAAACAGGAGTGCATATCATCTGTGGCACAAAAGGAAGTTAAGAATTTACTTTAAATATAGGTTAGATTTTTGTGAACATTTTGAATGAAACACAGACAAAGATGATAAAAAGCAAAGATTTTTTTCATGACCTGTTTTGCTAATATTTACCAAGGGTGTCAATATAAGTAGTTTCAATATTAAACTCTTTTTCTGTTTCCATGGGTAGAAGGGTCAGCTGCACACAGGACAAAATATTCCTTTCATTTTCCCCTTCCCTTTCATTTTTGGGTTCTTTATGTTGGTCTCCACAGGGAAAACTAAATGGATTTTCCTCCCAACTCTATTTTGGTTGCTGCATGCTGTGCACAGCTCCAACCTGTAAACCTAATGAGCCAGTTCACCATGCATCATCACCACACGTCAGGAGGCAGGAAGTTATACACGCGTTCACTCAGCTTAAGCCTGACTCAGGATCAGTGAATACAAAATTATGTTACCCATAGTACAATAACACTACCTAGACCACGTTTCACTGGGGGCGGGTTTACAGGAATATGACAGACCTTTTTTTCTGTGTTTTTCTCTTTTGTGTCAGATTGACTGGAACAGGAAGTCGGGGCGGCACTCACCTGACAGGATGGAGGCTACGGCAGCGATGATGAAAGACACAATGACCCCAGGACCCGCCATTTCCTTAGCCACCAGTCCAGAAACCACATACATGCCCGTGCCTACACAGCTTCCCACTCCCAGAGACACAAGGTCCACGGTGGAGAGAACGCGGGCGAGTTTGGTGCCGTGAGCCCCTGTGCCACCTGAGCTCTCCAGCATGGACTCCACCGGCTTCGTGCGCAGAACGCGGGACTGGAAGGCAAACCAGGTGGCCCCCCACTGAATCCGCCGTGGGTCCAGTTTGGCAAAGAGCCCACTCATCCTGGAGCCAGGTTATGGATCAAAGGCTTCAAGATATGGGGCTGATACTCTAAAGAAGTCTAAAGAAGCTTTGGGAGATGGCCTTGCAGTATAGGGGGTCACACAGAAACCAGCTGAGATGTTCACTGTCTTTCAGAGGAGCATCATTACTAGATGTTTCCACATGACCAGTGAGGGTGAAGGTGAAGCAACGCTGTGAACAAAATGAGATGATAATGGTGTGATCAATCATTATTCTTGACAGTCATGCTTTCCTTATACTGTAATGAAAGTTTTTTTTTCAAACTTTCTGTTCATCAAAGATATCTGGAAAAAAAACAGAGGCGGACAGAGTACACAGCTTTATTACTTGAGTAAAAGTACAGATACCCCTTGCTAAATTTTACTCAAGTACAAGTAAAAGTACTACAGTCAGATGTCTACTTAAGTAAAAGTACTGAAGAACTTGTTTTTAAAAGTACTTGAGTATCAAGAGTACATTTTATAAATATTGCATTTCTACTGCCACAGTGCTTACATTTATGCACAGAAAAGTCCTACATGGAGTTATGAAAAATGTTAATGTTAATACCTTGGAGAATGTAAAAGGAATTGAAATGAAAATCAAGTCATTTTCATCTTTTTACCATGTTGCTTTATTTAACATAAGAAAATTTCAGAAAATGTAAGTAGTCTGGCAAGGTGGGGCCACGGGTTGGCACATTCCCGGGACCTGCTGCGTCTTCATCCATTGTTTCGTCTCTTATCTAAATCTGACCATGGAGTTGCCTTTGGCGGAAAGCTGAAGCTGATTTCTGATAGGCTGTCTCAATCAGTGGCGCCTGCACAATCCTATCACGTTTGAGAGGGTAACAACAAATTGAGGGTTTTTGAGATTTTTCTTTTTTCATTTTTTTTTTTTTTTTTAGAAGTAGTAACGGGTACTCAAGGTTATGGATAGAAATGTAGTGGAGTAAAGAGTGCAATATTTGTCTCTCAAATGTACTTGAGTAAAGTCATGAGTACTCCCCAAAAATGATACTCGAGTAAAGTACAGATCCCTCAAAATTGTACTTAAGTACTGTACTCAAGTAAATGTACTCAGTTACTGTCCGGCTTTGAAAAAAACATATATCCCAGTTCCCACAAAAGTATTAAGCAGCACAACTGTTTTTAACATTGATAATAATCAGAAATGTTTCTTGAGCAGCAAATAAGCATATTAGAATGATTTCTGAAGGATCATTGACACTCAAGACTGGAGTAATGATGTTGAAAATTCAGCTTTACCATCACAGGAATGAAATACAATTTAAAATATATTAAATTAGAAAACATTTCTTTAAATTGTATAAATATTTCATAATGAATTTGACTATTTTTGACTGTATTTTTGATCAAATAAATGCAGCCTTGGTGAGCATAAAGTACTTATTTCAGAAACATTCAAAAATCTACATTCAACAAATTCCACATTTTTGAATGGTAAAGTAGCTATATATTAAATAAAAAATATTAATATTTAGTAATAATCATATAGATATATTATCATATCTGTACATGCATTATTAAATAACATTCATATAATTTTTCAATAAATATTAATACAGATAAATATTCATATATCTAATATATCTTTTTCACTAGCTGTGAAATATTGTGCTACATTATACATTTCTTATATGCAAAACTTATATATTACAACTACCTACAAAATTATGCATTTTGGACCTGCCTATTCATATAAAATCTGAACGGCCCTTCCAGGGATTTTTTATTTCTAACACAAAACCATTGGGTATCATTCTGTGAATTCTCCCAAAGAGATGCTTTTGCTGTTGTTCAAGTATGTTTCATTCGCATTTTGAAGCAAATCTAAGGCTGTTGACTGATAAAACATTTTTCGTGATAAAAGCCTCTTCATGCTAGCCTAAAGGAAATGTGCAGCCATATTCACAAGAGTTACATTTATACCGCCTGATTAAATACTAATGCAAGAGGCAAGAGCCCCTTCTTCCCATCAGCTATTCACTGATGTTTGTAAAAGAAAGGCCTGTTAGCTTAGTTTAACAGATGAATGAATGCTTTCTACAACGTAAAACATGAAGCACAATATTTCGCTGCCATTGTGGGTCACAAAAAAAAGTAGCTAAGAACTCAGTAATGGGTATATCTGTCTGGCTAAATGACACTTTCTCAGAGAAATCATCAAGCAAATCATTTATATGCTAACAATATGTCTCATTCGATTCAAGGCAGTTCTTGAAACAGAGCAGAAAATCAGCATATTATCAGATTTTCACAACTGTTTATGGCATGCGTGTCCATCATTCAAATAGACCTTCTTTATAAATGCACTTTCATGAGTGCCTGCTAGCTGTAGTGATGTTTCATGAGTCATTCATTTTCAGTCCATCCTGATAAAGCAGTTCAAAAAGATTAAATAAATTAGAAAAATAAGCGTTCGTAGGTGGCACTAAATGTAATGTTGTTTTGTTAGAGTTTGTTGATTTGATATCTTGAGGGCCTCTTGATAGGAAGAAGCTGGAGATAACATCAAGACCCATGTTGAACACCAGTGAAATGTGCTGATGAGTCCTGGTGTGCAGCCAAATAGGAACAGACAAAGAACACAACCCGGCCAGTTCATTCCTGCTTTTTTTCATTTCCTATCTGACATTCTCCTCTGAGCTTTTCTCTCTCAAACCTTTTTCATTTTACCAACACATTTTTTACACCTCGTTTTATAGTCCTTTCCTCCTCTCTTTCACCACTAGCACAATTCCATCCTATTTAACTTGTCAATCCTGTCACTTTGAGGGATTTTAATGGTTTCTCTCAGCTGTAATGATGCTCTCTCTCCTTCATCCCATGTCTAACTGTCTGCAGGAAGACAGTGACAGATCGAAGTGAAGTCTGTCCATCACAGTGACTCAAGCACATGACTCCTGACTAGGATAATGATTTGCCACAGGTGTACAAACCGCACAACAGGCTACAAAGACTGGGTCTGTCTGCTCTACCGATCTTAGCAAATAAATTACTTAAATGTATGATGGATGGATTGTGGTTTCAAGCAAAAACTAAGGAGATGTCCTACAAAATGTAAAAATAACGGTTATTTAAGGTTCACATGTCAGTCCACATTGAGCTAAACTGTAACATTACACTGATGCTGTTTGTCCCTTAAGGGTGCTAGAAGAGTATTCAAACCTGGCCAATGACCTTATGACACACACATGTATAAACAGTGGCCTGCAGTCCAGCATTGATATTATTCAAATAGACAAGATGATGCCTAATGTACGTACACAGCTCTCCTTCCACATGCATGTGTTTTATGCATTAACAGTAAAATAATAAATGCATGCGAGCAGAAAAGCATAGCACGAGGCAAAATACTTTTGCCAAATACATATGGTTTGTATTTATATATGAATAAATACATATATATGACTGGCATATACATTCATATATTTATTATATATTCAGACATATATGACTGGCATATAAATTCAATATCAATTCTTAAGAACTAAGAATGAGGTTGTAACATTCCTGCTATTCTGATATTTCTTAGATGATACTTACAATATATGTGCTTAAATTGTGCTTATGTCCACCTAAAATTTTAAACGAAAATACCCCCAGCAGCCCCTCGCGGACGACTGCTGGCTAAAGTAAAATACAGATACAAAAACAAAACACAACTAAAATACAGGCCTGTTCCTCTCTCGATCATCAACGTCGTCGCTCCTCCTTTATGCTTCCGCTCCTCCGTGAGAGATGCGAGACCGGTGTGCTTCACAGGTGTTGCTCATTAGCAATCGCACCACCGGCCTCGCGCCGTTCTCTCACGCCCCTCGGCCGTCCTGTTCGCCACAATTAGTAATAAAAAAAAATAGTTTTGGACAAATCATTGTTAAATGTTATTATACGTGGAAAAACTGCAAAGTTTTGTGAGTGACAACTACATGCATGTTCCATGTGTTTAGTGCACTAGCCTAAACCTGTGATGGTTGACATGGTGATAACCATAGCAACATTTTGACAAAATGCGGATGCCATTTTAACTTAATTGGTGTTAGCTATAGTGTGTGTGTGTGTGTGTGTGTGTGTGTGTGTGTGTGTGTGTGTGTGTGTGTGTGTGTGTGTGTGTGTGTGTGTGTGTGTGTGTGTGTGTTATTACAATCAAAAGTTTTCTACTTCAATATATTTTTAAATATATTGTTGAAAACAGTTGTGCTGCTTAATATCTCAGTAAGAACCCATGGTGTTTTGGATACTTTGATGAACAGAAAGTGAGAAAAAAAAAGTTGTTTACTGTCACTTTTGATCAATTTAATGCAACCTTGCTATATGTAAATAAAAGTAATACAAGCTGAATATACATTTCTTTTCAAAAATATTTTTTGGAATGGTACTGTAGTGTATATGACAAGAAAAGCATATTCAAAGTTGGTTGTGACAATCATGCTACACAGTATAAGCATTATATAATTTTATTAAAGAGCCAGATAACATAAACCAAACAGGTGGAGGTCAAGTTCATCTAAATCAGTCGTGGCTGTCATTTAGTAATCAGGATAATTGGGTAATTGTGCGGTGTGATCAGAAAGGGAGGAAGTGATGGAAAGTGTTGGAAAGTACAGGCAATGGAAGAAGAATTGATTTCCATTGTGAGATCATTGTGTGGGAAAAGAGAGAGGGCGTATTCTACAGCTTTTGTCGAGGAGGTCTGATTGATTGAACCGTTGCCAATGTGCATCTTATCTTATACAAACCTGCCTACTTGCTCTTATTCATATCTGAGGAATAAAAAAGCATCACAGAAATGCTTCTAATCACTGCTCTAACTGTACAACCTTATATGTAATAAATATTTTCCTTTTTTGTTCAGTTTCCAATTGATGTTAAATCATCTGATAGTATTTGCAGTTACATTTCGTTTGAAAACACATACACCATCACTAAACCCTAAATAAAACTTTGGGACCTGGTCTATCCACATCCTGATAAAAAATTCAGGACATTTTTATTTAGCTCCGGTCTAGTCATAAGAAATATGACATGCGCTCTGTGATTGGGTGAAACGCATTTTATGTAGAGCTGTTTTCAATGCTAATGTCCAAATGTTAGCTTTCATGCTATAGAGATTTTAATGTAGCCAATTCAGATAACATAATGCCAATATAACCTTTAAACTCTAAGTCTTACAATTTCAGGCAGTCTTGGAAAGCTTTCCTTTCTCGGGTTTTATTTTAAATCACGGATATTATAAAATTGACAGATAGAGACTGTTATATTTGAACCCACAATTCCAGATGAGAAACTGACACTCACCTGCTTTTCACACTACATAATTCTCTTGTTAATAACATGAATTTACAAGTCTCACCTTGTTTGACACTGCTGTTGCCTGTATTCAGAATGAGAGATGGAAATCTTCCATCCCACTGTTCTGCTGCGTTATACTTTAACCTTAGAGTACAAGATACAGCAAAACACAGCAGAGCTACGGCTGCAGCAGATCGTGTGCAGAAATGGTAGGCAGAACTGTATTGCTCAAATTACACAGAGGGATTCAGACTACATGTATTTCATAATCGCACAGCCCTGCCAATATACAGCCTGGCACAGTGAAACACAGAGAGCGTGTTCAACAGGCTGTCCTCAAGAGAGTTTATTTACTGTTTTAAAATACCAGAATTAGGATACCAGTCCTTGTTGGTGAGATTACAGACACTTGTCTCAAATGTAACTGAATTATGCATATTATGCATATTCAGGTGGAAGCATGCATATTACAAAATGTTTACAAGTCATATTATCAGTCAAACATTTCGAAAAGCTTAGCTGAATATAATTTACTGCAGCACTGTTTAGTGTTTAGAGTCTAAAACGTGGATCAGCATCAAATTAAATATTATAAATAAAGAAATACTGGCCTTCAAAAGTTTTTTAAAAATCTTTATGCTAACGAAGGCTGCATTTATTGGATCAGTAAAAAACAGTAATATTGTGAAATATTACAATTTAAAATAACTGTTTTCTATTTCAATTTATTCCTGTGAATTTTCAGTATTCAGTGTCGCATGATCCTTCAGAAATCATTATAATATGATGATTTGCTGCTCAAGAAACATTTCTGTTTGAAAAAGAATGTTAAAAACAGTTTAATATGTTTGTGTAAACCATGTCTTTACTGTCACTTTGGTTCAATTTAACGCATCCTTACTGAATAAAAAATATAAATTAATTAAACAAAATCTTACTGACCTTAAACTGAGCACCCAAAAATCTAAATACTCTCATTCTATACAACATAGAAAGAAACTAACCCACTTATGTACTGTGAATGAGGCTCCATTTAATTCCACCTGATCTGACTTGCTCTGAGCTTTCTTTTTGGCATGAAGAAACACATTTAACCTTTAAGCATCACCTTAAAATCACCTCACACTTCACCCAAAAATCAAATACGCACAAACAAAGACTAAATGTAGAAACTCCAAACTTTGATAACGCCTGTCTTCACCCACACACAGTCAGAGCTTTCCTCAGGGCAGTATAGTGCAGCTCCTCCCTTCTTCTTGCTTTCCCTTCTCTCCTCTCCTCCCCCTCCTCCTCTAGGGCACTGCACTGTTACATAAACTGGCTGCTGAGCAGAGTGAATCTGCCTGGCACGAACACTAACACCATTTCAGGCCATCAGATTTATTGCTGTCTCTCCCTCAGTATAACACACATCTCTAAGTATCAGGGCACAGTCAACCAAATTAAACCAAATATTACAAATATTCAGCACTCCATACAAAACTACTGTTTTTGCTGCATGATGTTGCTAACTGTTTGACATAGCAACAATATGGTATTAATCAGTCAGAAGGTGTAAATTAATGACAAACACTCCTATAAGACACTGGGTGATGAGTACAATAACAAAATCTAAAACATACAAACATTACCACTTTACTTTTTTACAGAACAAAATGGTTCCTAAATTGTTGCCAGGCAGTTTACTCTACACATACTGCACTTTAAAGAATGCATTTGGGTTTTTATAATGAAATGAGTATTTATTTATGTGTAGTTGCCCCGCAGCTGTCCAGATTGCATTATGTCTCATGCCAAATGGAGTTCTGCAGGTGGTTCTAACTGACGGAAAACCTGTAATTGTATTACAGCATGTACGCAAACAGTACGAGTGACATCACAATAGTGGCAGGAGCTTAATGGGAGCAAGCACAGCCCATTGAAAAAAAGCAAGTCATACCCATGAACTCATGAGTCAGAGTTCAAAAAGCATTACAGGTGGCTTTTCAGGAAACAAAACACATAAAATGCATTCATACATGATGCATAACTTTTGAAGAATCTTTAATGTCCACTAAAGTTTAAATTTGTCAAAGCTACACAGTAAAAAAAAAAAAAATCATACTTTTAACAGTAAAAAGTAAAAATTCTAGTGTTAAAAAGTTTTAAACTGCAAGTTACTTTACCATATACTCTATAGTGAAAATATTAATTGAATTAAACTGGACAATACATGTAATTTTGCAGTAAAATACAAATTATTGTAAAATATATGTAAAAACATATGAATTACCGTATTATTTAATTGCACTTTTACAATAATTAAGAAACATTTCCCAGAATTTCCGGCATTATGATTATCTTTTATTGAAATGATAATAATAATTATTATTATTATTTCTGGTATCAATTATCCACACTAATGTGTTTAATGTTCCATTTCATGTTGTTTAAAGTGTATTAACACTTATCTTCTGCCTTGTGATATGACATTTGAGCGGAAAAATTAATATGATTTAGTATAATACAGTGCATAAAGATATAGTGGGGTGCAGTTTAATAAAACTGACTCAATAAATCAGAATAAATAAGCTCAATAAAAAAACAGAATCAATAACACCAACAAAAACATTAAGATCGATTATTCAATAACAGCAGCAGAGACCTAATAACCTAATATAATGTAACAACCAGAGTGGCAATAATTTCCGTTTGTATTTAACTGTTTAAAAATCGTTCACAAGCAAAACTACCAATGATCAGACCACTTCAGGAGGTGGCAAACATGAATCTCTATACAACTAATTGCAACAAAGGACGATAAAGATTGCATGTCTTTCGATCAAGCAGGTTAAAGTATCCTCACCAACTATTTTTTAAGTAGTCGTCTAATATCATACTAAAAGAAACTTGATGTATACCGGTAAATCAGGACGTGTATATTTCAGCACCATGGTCAGCGTCGTTGTATTTTACACGCCCGATTATAAACAAAGAGCATCCATGAGTAACTGCCATCCTGTCATTGGAGATTAACCTCGTTTCACTGCCTAGAGCTCCGCTATAGACACATTCACAGGCGTTGTAATCAAAAGAGGCCATTGCTTATAAAAATAACCCAGTCATTAATATTAAGACAAGCCTTTTGCCTTTCTATTGCATAAAAAGCATGATATTGAAATGGAGACATTCAGTTGATAGTGATCTCACACCGCCCCTCCCGTGAAACACAACCAGCTGATACCAAAACAAAATGTTTCTTTTCTTCTCGTTTTTTTAAACATCAACGTGGGTGTTTAAATTCAATCATTGATGAATCAACATCGGTTAAAAAGTTAATTGCGATAACATATCGCAGTTATCGCAAGAGAGTGGCTTAAAAATAACATTCATTTAATCCCTGTCCGCTTTTAAACCAGAAAAAGAAACTGAATATTAAAGAATCGTTTATGGTTTTTTTTTTTTTTTGTCTTTTTGACCAAGATAGTGTTTTTGCGCCTGTAAACTGTAATTTGCTCATATATGATTCTGATTTGGGCTTAAAGGGGTCTAGTGTACATCCTGACCTAGTGTCCTGGTTTGGTCAACACTTACCTTCCAGGCTGCTGCCGCTGTCCAGCTGTGCCGATGCTGATGTGCGGTGCTGCGGCTTACAGCGGCGCGATACGGTGGCGTAGTCCAAAGGCAGGTGGATCCCAAGCAGGATGCATTTCCGTTTGCGTATCATATAATGCTCATTATACATTAGCAATGATTTATCGTAACTCAAAGCAGCGCTGAAGGAGAAAAAATCATCATTGTAAGGATTAAGGTCGTCGTAGGGAGGGATACTTCACTGATGCTGCAAAAAGGGACGTAAGCTCGTGTAGTAAAGCAGGGGTTAAATTATTCAGACGCTGCCTCCACGTGATAAGCGAGCAAATTCATTATTTATTATCGCCGTCTACGTCAATGACGTTATGATATCATTGCGTGAGAGCATTGAGCCCTTTTTGCGACAGGCAAAACTAATGATTCGTCATCATTCCTCCATCAAAAGCATGATGGGAAGGAAACAGGAAGCACGCTCGCTGCATCCATTGAAAAGATGCAAAATCCGGGAGATGAAAAGTGACGTAGATGATGAACATGCGTGATAGTTTGTGTGTATCAGATTTACCAAAGAACATAGGCCTACTGTTGTAACATTTTGTTTTAACGTCTCTAAGTATCTTTGAGGAGGCTTATGTATTTAAAATTTTGATTTAATATTTCCATATTTATCTGCTACAAATTAAAGTTGTTCTGATCTATCTATTGCTTCATAAACCAAAAGCATTGTTTGTTACAACCTACCCTCCTCTACAGGAAGCATTGTAAAACTAATAGATTAAAAAAAGTGAATGCAGTAAATACAGGAACAGTGAACAATAACACACAGTACAGCAAATGAAATGGTAAACAAGTACAGAAATAGGTAAAAACATATCCTAATAATCCCACAACTGTACCAAAAAAAGCCAACCAGAATCCATCTTGCTTTAAAGTATTTAAAGTAGCAGACGACAAAACTGCAGAATCTTAATCCACACAACAGGCAAAGGCTCAAACACACGGCAAACAATCCAAACATGCAACAGGGCAGAGAACACAGGCAAAAAGGGTAATCCAGAATACGGGCAGAGAATAAAAAAATCAAGACACAGGAAACCAGGATAATGCTCAGAAATGCAGTGTAACAGCATACAAGACTTGGCCTACAAACACATGGCCTCTGAGTGAATGTGATGGGTCAGTTTCAGATCTTAGTTTTGCTCTTGCTCATTTTTTTCCTGGTGAAATCAAATCCCTCTCAGTTCTCAAGCCATGTGTATGTGATGATGAGTCTTTCTATTGGGGTGGGGGAGTCACTGGTGCTCTTTGCATGGCAGTCAAAAATTACCGTTATTTTTTTTATTTCAATCAAATGAATGTATTATGTTTTAGTTCAGTAACAGTAATGTTTTTATTTAATATTTTGTATTTTTAGGGGATTGTATGGTACTAAATTATATTTATGCTGTAGTTATAATCCATTTATTCACTTTTTGAGCATAGACCTGTAAATTGAATTTCCAATTTAAACTGTCGGAAATCTTGAATGCTTTGGAGCACAGACTTAAGTTTGATCTCTTTTCAAATACGAAACTTGGCAGATTATTGCTGTAGTGAAAAACGTTTTAAAAAAGTGAACTTAAAAAAGTTCCAAAAGTTTTTACTATATGAAATTCATCTCCCATTCATTTCCAATGAGGTCATTTTTGACCACAAGGAGCACAAGTGGGACTATTTTTTTCAGGACCATTTAACCTGTTCGAATCATGCATGATTTTTGTTTAGTGTGTTCACATAGCAACTGCCAACACCTTTACCAAGTTTCATACCATTCCAAATCGACGAAGTAAAAAAAAACAAAAACATGTGTAGTGTGTTCAATGTAGTTGGAGGAAGAAGAAGACAGGGTCGGCGAAGTTTGGGACTCGCACTTTATTAAAAACCCTCAAACAGCGAGGAAAAGCAAAGGGTGCGCTCGTGCGCGGCCGCCGTGACACTCTCGCTGCACACAGGCAATAAACAATAAAAAAACAAACACTCAGTCTTTCACTGCTTCACGCGTCGGCAATCGGGGTGCGAGTCCCAGGTCTCTCTCAGCTTCTCTCTCACCGCCGGCAGCTTATATGCAGTCTCCACGCCAATTACTGCAATCAGACACAGGTGTTCGTTATCTGCACTTGACCCACTTACTCACCGCGCGGCTCGCTGACTTCTCTCCCGCTACAGACTTCGCGGAACCACGCCCCCCTCGCCACAACATGTTTAGGTCAAAATGTCAAAATGAACTGAAGAGCAATATTGTATACTGTATGCTTGTGCCAATCAATATGGAATCAACTTGTTTAATGTGTACAAAGATTGTTGTACAACAAGATTATTAAAATGTCGATCAGATCAACAGATGCATTGACAGAAAATATCTTCTACCTTCCATCTCTCTTTTTGCCTGTCACAACCTCCTCTCTCACATGAGTGTCAATTTCACAAAATCAATAACATCAAAATGAACTGTCATTTATTTTCTGTGCTGCCAAACCATATTCAGCCATAAAGTCATGACAGTTTCCAAGCTCTGTGAGATGTTCAGTTTCATATGGAGGACGCTGAACTGAGCATTACGGCCTGTCTGCTAATTGGCAGCGTTCAGATGTCACCCATGGTCCTGCTTCTCTTTGAGGTGCAGCCTCGCCTCATGAGCGGGACCCTGTATCCCGCTCATTATCATTAGTGGGTCGCCCTGAGTGCTCAGATGGTGCCAGGCACGCCTGCGCCAAAGGATTCTAATGCCAAGCCTCCCTTGATGAAGAACAAGAAGAACCCTGACTATGCAAGCGGGGGACAGGCCAATCAGGAGAAATGACCGACCTTTCAAAAGGGTGATGAAGCCATGAGGAGAGTGCAGAGAGACAAAAGTAGGATGGCATTATTGAGAGAAACCACAATGGAAACTTTGCACCCATGTCTAAAGAAGTGTTGTTACTATTGACTTGATTTCTACAGATTGTCTTTGGTGTTTAATCTTTGGAGTGATTTATTTTTTCATTTTTTTAGGGATGCACCAATATGAAACATTCTGTCAGCTATAACAAAATGATAAATTACAGTATGAAAAATGATATTCAAATATAATGTACAATTCAATATTTGTTATTATATATATATATATATATATATATATATATATATATACACACACAAACACAATGTTGATTAATAACGCTAAATATCAGATAAAATAAACGATATTGCACCATATATTGCACATCTTTTTTTTTTCTTTCACACAGGACAGACTATAAAGGAGGACAGTTATAAAGAGCTCTTTTGCATTGTTTGCACATCTAATGGTACACTGCCTGCAGAACATTACTGTTGAAACAATTAATGGCTGTCCATAATCCTACAGAATGGAATATTATGAGGTTCTTGGTAATTATGATTTATTCTACAAGCATAATTACACTCTATTATAATTATCATCAGTCTCTTATTGAGTGGCTAGGGAGAGTGCAGTTCAAGAACTGGGTTTTCTTACAGTAAATAAGATCTCATCTACAGATGGACTTGCATTGGTTTTGTGTCAGTAACATGGAATGCGACTTGTTTTGTATACACCACTGACTCCAAAATCCACATAGCCTGTCTCTATGAAATCCATTAAAATGTAATAAAATGTTCCTGATCATTTCATGCTGCATTCCCACTTTTACATTCTCCTGCAGCAGACTTTAAGTAGTTCTTGCTGGTTACACTTGTTATTAGCATTAGCCAGGAATTTGCCACTGCTTTAATTTACCAAACCACAAATTCATCCACCACAACTTATAGACACTAACTCTAAGTTACATTACAACTACAACTATTACATTATAACTTCTGTCACGAGGAGCTTCAGGGATGTAGAAGAAGCAGTCTATGAGGCTAGGAGTGGAACAAAAAGGTTCAAAAAGAAAAGAAGCTTTTGGAGTGAACAAAAGCTATGTTGCTTGAACTGGTTTCCTTCTACTTGTATCTTGTACCTTTCTGAAGCCTGTTTCACTGGGGATCTCTATGGAAAAGAGCCTTGCGCTGTTTTTCAAGAGGGAGTTCGACAAGTCTGCTGTGATTGGATCTTTTTTTTTTTCTTTTTTTTTTCTTTCATCAGTCATCCAGTGGGAGGGCCAAACTCCCATCAGTAAAGCAGGGCACTATCTGGCACTAAAGTCATCCAGCCTGAAGCGGGATGGGGGGCTTATAAGGAGGGCTAATTAATGGAAACCCTGTAATTGCCAGGATAGTCAGAAAGATGATAATACCTCCCATTCTTTGATCGATATACATCAGCCATTATAATACACTTACAGTGCATTACTAATATGTAAATATGAAGATTTAGATAGTATGACTCTGGAATAGAGGATTTAGATAACACATAACTATAAAAGTCCTGAGCGGTGTATTTTAAAAATAAATGCATTTACTATAATGACTGATGTTTAAGGTCTTTTTTCTTTAATACCTAAAGAGCAGATTGTAAGAAAAATGCTCTGAGCTGGATGAGCAGAAATTGGTTCAAAGAGTCAGCTTTTATGCGGGAAGTGGCTTTGGAAAGTGGAAATGTTTTGATGAAGGCGTTTAATTGTGCCTGGCTGATTACTGTGTGTTGACACACTCAAAGCCTCTAGGTGTACTTATGTGGCAGAATCATTACCAAAATGTAAACTTGCTCAAATAGGACTGTCCGCTACAAAATTAATGTAAACAAATGGAATTACACAGAGGAAATTGTTCATTATTTTAAGGTAAATGCCCGAAATTATATGTTTATTTTTTATTAGTCTTGCATGCCTTGGTGTCATTATGAAAGATGTCGCGGGCCTATTGTTTGACTGGCTCAGATGAAACAGAATGATATAGGGAATATTACCCATGATGCCTGCCAAAACAGGATCAGACTTCAAAGGCAGTAGACAGAGAAGTACATAAGCAAAGTCTCACTTTAATATCTTGATTTCTTACCCTTTCTCCCCTATTTTGACTCTATTATTCTTTGTTTTAATTGCTTCCAATTCTTTGGTATATCCTGATAATCTCAATGTGGTTTCCATAGTAATGCTAGCAGCAGCGCATTGATGGAATTGTAGTTGCTGTGGGAACAGAAGTCGACTCACCTCAAAAAGAGATAGTGATTATATGCATGAAACTTCAGCCCTTTTATTAGAACTTAAAAATACTGAGGACACACACACACACACACACACACACACACACACACACACACACACAGTAAAAAAATGTGATCTGAAAGAATCATACTCTGTAGATACCGTATATTAGTTATATTAGGAAAGTAAAAGCACTGGCCAGTGGATTGTGCATTCAACAGCCAATATGCAGTAAAATTTAAAAACACATTTGGTGTAGAAGCAAAATTCACTGTAATTTAGACTGTACTAGGCCAATAGGTGTAAAAAAAAAAAGAAAAAAAAAAGCTGTCCAAGCAAATTTACTTTTGAGCTCAGGCCAGTTCTGATTCCCTCCTACAGGCCCTTTCATCTGCCGTCCTCATGGCATAACCCATCAACTGGACTGAACACTCCATTACGTTCATGTCTAAATCCCCAACCCATCCAAACCACCATGCACGTTTCTCCTACTCTTAAATAATGCAATACCTATTAAGAATTCATTTAGCCAGACTTCATTTGTCAGACTTTTGCATTTAATATCACAATATTATGGCATTGAAGATTTATTGTGTCATTAAAGATGGCAGTTTGCGATGGATTGGCGACATGGAAAACCTCTTACTGTATTACTCATTCCATACACAGTCTTACTCGAACATCTATGGGAAGACAATGTGAGTTAAGTTACAGTATGTAATGTCCGGCATCAGGTATACTTGCAGACCAAAAAAATGCTTTACAAAAAGTTTTTTTCTTTGATTTCTTTCTTTCTCTGTCTTTAATAATTCTTGCACAGATATTGCACAGATTACAATTCTCGGTAACACTTTATTTTGATGGTCCCTATTATAACTATGCAACTACATGTCAACTTATTCTAACCCTAACCCTACCAGTTTACTAATACTCTACTAACACTCTAATGAGAGTTAGTAGACATGTAGGTGCAACGTCACTTATAGTTAACAGACTGTGTTAAAGGGACCATCCAAATGAAGTGAAACCCAATTTCTTATATGAAGCCATTATTACTATAATGAAATAGAATTAGTGTTAGTTAAAGAGTTTAATGACAGAAAACGTTCTTGGATATAGAACTAACGGAGACTTAACATCTGCTTGTTTTCATTGTTAAAAAGTGTGTGTGTTTGTAAAAGAGGGGTTGATAACCTTTGCTTCAAATAAATTCAAATAAAACATCTTACCCAAATAAAAAATAATACCAAACGTTACTAACGTTACTAGTTATCCTTTAGAAAGATAATAATAACAACCTATTCAAATATATTCTGAAAAAAGAACAGAAAAAGAAAAGAAAAAAAAGTGTTTAAAGAATGGGTTGATCATTTCTGTTTTTGGACTGCTATTGGAACAGAGTAACAACAACAAAAACATCAGCACCTGCCGTCTATAAACACTGCACTGGTCAAACAGGAAATTAAACTAGCTGAGTAAACTCAGGTAATGTTAACACCAGCCTCTCCTAACCACAAATGCAAGCAATATGACAATATTGAACATATGCTTCTCACACAGCAACAAACTTCAACGATTCATTTTCCTCTATTTGTCAGTGAACACTAAATAATACTCCCAAAGTTATTACACACTAATCAAATATTCAGAGATTTTTTAGCCATTATTTTAACGGGTCTATTATTTGAAAATAATGTGGCATAGAGAATTGAAGGCACAGGTCAGATAGAGTGTTCTGTGCTTTGAGAATAATCTCAGTGCTGTCCTTGAATGAGCTCCAAACATGTTGCCAATTATATCTGGTATGAAAGGTCACTGGCGCATGGGGGGAAAAAAATAGAGATAGAGAGAGAGAGACAGAGACAGAGAAATAGACAGAGAATATGACATAAAACATAACAGTGTCCGAGCTGCAAATCATTATATTACCAGAGCATTTTTACCATGTTGGAGTCATGAATACTTAGTCTGAGGAAGCATGTTGGTCTGCAGGAGAGTATGGGCCGCTGTCTGATAGCAGTAATCACTGCCTCTATCATTATATATAAATAGTCAGTTTATAAGAGACAAAGAGAGATTTAAAAGAAAAGAGAGAGGATAGAGAGGGGAAAGAGATTTCCATGTACGGTCTTGCTAACAAGACCCAGCATGTCCATTATTCATCCCTTATTGTGAAGTTTGCATGGATCGTTTTCTTCAGCCTAACAGAGGAAACAATTAAACTGAAGGAGACAATGGATGTTTAATGACTCTTAAGAGCAGGAATAAACATAACCCTACAGAGGAAGATAAATACTGCCTGCTAACCCTGACGACTGAGCATTATATATCTGTTTACACAGCGATTTTCAAAGTTCAACATTTCATTTATAATGTGGATTACTGCCGGTGTGAAACAGAATCTTATATTAGAGATGTGAATAACTGGTCACATATGGAAACACTTTCACTTTCAGCTCAAACATAATCTGTCTTGCATTAAAAATGGGTAATTGAATATTTAGGTTGACCTCTGCAGCATCAACTTTGCTCGGGGCTTGTCATCTGCTCATCACAAACATTTTTCATGACTATCCCTATTGTGCCCTTCATTGCTTTCCCAATAAAAACCCACTGCCACAGAGTCTCTTTAAATGGCTGGGTCTCTTCAGATTAGCCAAGCCCATCCTCTTGTGAGTCGTGAGCTCCTGCAGTCTGAATCTGCTTTATTCTGCAGCATATGTTTGTGTTAGCACAGCTGGCTTTCTATGGCCAGGGACGTGCACCACCTCTTCAAGTCGGGTCCTGAACCTCCAGCTGTATCTGACCTCCACAGTGCCCATCAGCTACTGTCCTCATGTCACTGCCGCATCCTCAGGCCTGACACAACCTGAGGTGTGACCTTTCATATCAAAACACATTCTCCACACAGATGCAATACAGATTCAACGGATCAATTTCTAACTGCACACCATCTGGGCCTAAAAAGCGGCATATTCTGATCAAATAAAAACAATTGCAAGAGACACACAATCTCAAATATTTCATTATATTATAGTAAAGAGGTTCTAGTTGTTGCTGCTTTTACATTGGACATCAAATGGCGACCCAAACTATTACAAACTTTACGATGTATACACTGTAAAAAAAAAAAAAAAAAAAAAAAATCTCTGGAATTTTTTTTTTTTTTGCTGTATCGAAAACGTACCGAACCGTGAATCTTGTGAGCCGTTACACCCCTAATCTTTAAGCAGTTGCACTTCTTCTGAATGCACTTTCTTGTAGTAGTCCTACAGAGAAAAATTTAAAATGCACTTAACCTAAATGCACTTTGTTTTTATGAGAGAACATATCATTTTAAAACCTTTCTGCAGGCCAGTATAGGCCTGTACATTATTATTTAATGTGTACATGAGTGGGGTCAAGTTAAACTTTTTTGTTTGAATTTAATTTTATACTGTGCATTGTTGCAATGTGCTAAATAAATATTTGCATAATTTGTAATTGATTTATTCTTTGAAACTTTAATATTAATTTATGCAATGCCTTGATTTTAGTAAAGTTAGTACACAGTCATAGCCATTAATGCAATGGTACTAATAATTGGCATAATTTCTTTCTGTGTTTTGGTTTTCGGCCTTGGTTTCCTCTTTTTCGGTTTCGGCCAACAATTTTCATTTCGGTGCATCCCTAGGGCAAATGGAGGGAATTTGGCCAGGACACCGGGGTTACACCCCTACTCTTTATGAAAAGTGCCAAGGGATTTTAAATGACCACAGAGAGTCAGGACCTCGGTTTAGCGTCTCATCCGAAGGACGAAGCTTGTTACAGTATAGTGTCCCCATCACTATGGGCGTTAGGACCCACACAGACCACAGGGTGAGATCCCCGTCTGGCCTCACTAACACCTCTTCCAGCAGCAACCTGGTTTTCCAAGGAGGTCTCCCATCCAGGTACTGACCAGACTCAACCCACCTTAGCTTCAGTGGGCAATGAGTCTTGGGCTAAAGGGTGATATGGCTGCTGGCTTATAGAAGTAACTATAAAACCTTTTCAGTTCACAAATTAGTTTATGTTTGATGACCAACGTTAAATGATATATATATATATATATATATATATATATATATATATATATATATATAAAATAAATGATATATATATACATATATTATATATATAAAAGAAACATTCAAATCGTGAATCTATAAATAATGGCAGAACTGCAATGTACCAGTTTGAAATGCATGGAACAAATACTGGATTTATTAATATTAGCCATTTTACTAAATGATACATCCATTTCCTGCTAAATATGGTAAAGTTTGATTGACATCCAACACGAAAAATATGAAAAGCATTTCCTCCTTTATTTATTTATAAGTCTATTTATTTTGCTATTGCTAACAATGTACAATTATATGGTTAGTGCATTTGGCATTTTTGCATTTGGCATTGCTTTTCACTGCTCTCCTGCAATCCTATCAGCAAATTTACTATGGAGTGTCATGGTATTTATATAGTTGATTGGGATTAGTTGTTCATTATAGAGTCTGATGCCAGACGGTGAGACTCATGATCGAAGATTGACGACTCAACACTGGCTGGAAGGAGATGTATGAAGGAGATGAAATGAAAAACACACCATTGGAAAGTTAATAATGTGGAGCAGTGCTGATAATCACAGGAAAAGGAACTGAGTATCACTTTTTCTGATTGCTATGTGAGGAAAAAGAATATAGTGCAAAAAAACGTGAGAATGGAAGATCCTAAAGGTTGTGAAAGACTTACAAAACCACCATAGATTGATGACAGAAATAGAGGAGCAGAAAAAGAGGTAAAGAGAAAGGGATCTAGAGAGCGAGAGACAGTGGGAGTGAGAAATGGGCGTCAGAAGAAAAAACAAGCTATCATACCATTAGAAAAAAATGAGTTGCTTTGGCTATCTCATTTTTTCCTCTTAGGCCTTACTGGGAGTTGTTTTAAACTAGAGGACTCTAGTGAGTGGTTATCTATAGCTTAACACCACTGGGTTGCAGGAATGGTTGGAGACTGCAGGGAGAAACGATGACAAATGCAAGTAATAAACTGCAACTATACATATAACTGCACACAGTTATGATAGCGGAATTATAAGGCTTTTAAAAGGGAGGAGAAAATTATTTTCTTATCGTTTGTTGTTGATGTCAAATGAAAATGAAAACCCAGACAAAATTAATAAAAAAACTATGACCTGTGTATACCAGCATTTTATTTATTTATTTATTTATTTTTGGTAACACTTTACAATAAGATTCCATTAGTTCATGCATTAACTCATGTGAACTAACAATGAGCAATATATTTGTTACCATATTTATTCATCTGTTTTAAAGTTCATGTAAGCTCAAGTCTGTTACTTAACAGACAACTTTTAATTTGAATAATCTTTAATGATGTTGAAATTAACATTAACAATGATTAATAAATGCTCACAAGTATTTTTTATTGTTAGTACATGTTAACTAATGTTAACAAATGGAACCTCACTACATTAAAATGGATCACATCCACTGAAAATTAATATGATTTGTTCATAGTAATTTTAACACAATACCATCTATCATTTTTTGTTTACTTTTGCATGATAAACAATTCTGACATTTCTCGTATTATTATTACTATTACTATATTATATTATTATTATTTATTAAAAATAAACGTAATGTGTTCGACTGCCACTTAATGTCCTATATTGAATCTGGGTCTTGAGGTGCTGGCTTAGCCAGTAAAGCTACAGAAGCTTAAACGTACTAAACTAAAAGTAATGTAAAAACTGATAACAGAGTGAGAGGAGGCGCAAAGCCCGAAGACTTTAATCTGCCTGTTGTGGAATAAACAAGATTTAAGCCATCCATATGACACTCATTCATCACAGCAAACAATAGGCACACTGAGGACAGTTAATTGAGAAACGATGGACCATTTGTGAAACCGTACAAAGAATCCTCCAAACACAGCGAACATATCTTCAGACATGCGTGACGTTACATAACGCCTGACTTCTTGAGCGATCAGAGGCTTTGTTGGAGACATGTGGACCTCTTTAGCCCTTATCATGAATTGCTCATTGTTTGAATCAACGATACAGCCCGTGTCATCGTCCTGATGAAGGGAGTAGGTCCAGAGCAAGGCCAGCAAAAAGGGCTGTAATGTCAGCACGAGAGAACAGGAGGATGGGAACAAGGCTGGGGAGAGGGATGAAAACATAGCAGGCTGCCAGAGAGTGTGTTACAGTGATGAAGAGACCTGGCTGCAAAAACATCTGCTTGTTATTGAGGCCTTGAAATTGAGTCTACGCCATTGTTTTATTCCTTTAAAAGAACTGAAGGCGCAAAGCCTTGATCGCGATGAACTGCACAAAGAGGGTACACGGTGTTTCATTAAATAAAACCACTGTTGCACATGAAGGAACGCTATTGCAGACTGTTTTACTAGGGAGCTTTTCTGGAGGTGATATGACATAGCTGCTATTGTGGGTGAGATATTGTTACTGAAATTGACTCATGAATATGCATAAACTCACATTCAAACACACACACACAGAGAGAGAGAGAGAGAGAGAGAGAGAGAGAGAGAGAGAGAGAGAGAGAGAGAGACTTTTCTCAAACAGAAACCATTTTGCATATTAAGACACTGTGCAACACATGAAGGTGATTTCAGGTTTTTCTATTTACGCGGAGACAATTGGCGCCCACAATGTAGGCAAAACCCAGACAAAAAAACACAAATACCACAAAAAACAAAATGTCATTTGCAAGGCATAAAAATTCATGTAGGCTACATAATAAAAAATGGTGTTGGTCCAATATGGCAAATAACAGTACACTCAAAAAATGTTGTTATTATCAGAGAAAAAGGGTGTAAATATTCTACAGTAAATACCTAAGTTACCATTCCTTACTGAAATGTTGTTTTTATTATCACATTATAAAGGACATAAGTACTTTATGAATGTATTTTATTTAATAAAACTTTATTTTCGTGATTATTTATATACAGTACATTAACCCACATAGCAATTTTTCTCTGTCCCAGCTCCGGCCCACACAACCAGCTTTTGCTTGGCCCACATACCGCAATGAATGACGGTCCTAGTGTGGACCAGGTCTGGATTCCAGACAAGGGCCACACATGGGCCATAACTGGACCAAGTCTCAGCCAAGTTAATTACCCATAACAGATCAAAATGTAACATTTGAACCAAAACATAACCTTAAGTAAACCATATCAACACCAGTATTTAAGCAGAAAGGCCAGAACTGAGCCACACCGGAGACTGAAACACAGGTGAACTAAACCTGGCAGCCACAATATGGGCCACAGGTGGGCCATGACAGATCCGCAATATGGGCCACGACAGATCCACAATATGGGCCACAGGTGGGCCACGACAGATCCACAATATGGGCCACAGGTGGGCCACGACAGATCCATATCTCAGCCACCTGTATGACCATAGCTGGCCCTTTTCTGGTCTGGACCAGATGAGTTCCATGTCAGCCTCAACACCACCATAACCAAGACACTTACACACCCCTCCCAGATAAATAGTCACAACAAGACAGTATTCTGAACAAATATTTATTTTTTTTTAAATCAAAGCATTGGCATCTGACATTTTCCAGTTGTACAAACAACTATCTAAAATTGCACTCCTCTCTCAGTTCAGCAAAAAATTAATAAAAACAAAAATAAAACAAGTGCCATTTTTTTTTAAGTTTTCCATGATGTTTCACTTTAAATGTTACTTGATCATCCACGTTTCTGGTCATCAAGTTTCATTGCTTTGCCTAATGCTTGAACGGCCATGTTTCTGGTCACGAACAAGATTCACTAAACATTTAACACTAGAACATGATTCTAGTCATCAACAAGTTTCACTTCACAAAACACTTCGTCCACGTTTATGGCTAGGAACAAGTAGCACTCTTCAAATGACTCTGACACAGTCATGATTCTGTCACTGAACAAGTTGAACTCTGGACTGAACACCCATGCCTAAAGCCTGTTAACCAGTCACATTGTCCTTATGCACTTTGTTCTTCATCCTTTCTTTTCGTCCACCATCTCTGTCTGGGGCCAAATACAGCCATCTTTTAACGGTGGAATCAATGTCTTTCTCTGTGGCATCAGATGTTAGACGGTTACGTCTCACAGCCGCTGAAAAACACAAGCACACATGGTGTATAATTAACTTATGCATCATCAGGTAATGTGGATATTGAATAAAATGCAATATTACATCAAAACCTGATCATCACCGCAACAAACTGTCATTACCAGCAATGTCATCACCATCACCATACATATTTTTGCCAATAAACTATGTATAAATTACAAAAAATCCTATAATTATATATTTTTGACAATGTTGGACAGTCTGAATTATTACTGTATTAAAAAAGTTTTGATGTACGCCATTCACTTAAAATAAGCTTATATTCCAAGCCAGGGTAGACACTTAGATGACTATAATTCATCTTGCAAGTAAAAATCAACAATCCCATTAAGTTCAAGATAAATAAGATTCCATGTGAAACCAGAAAATGTTTTAAAAGCACTGATTTATCATTTAGCCTAAGTTTTATTTTTTACATATATTCAATGATGTGATGGTAATGACACATTTACTTGACATAGTTAAAAAAAATGACAAAAAAATCATAAATTCCCTTATCTTATGGTCTCAACCAAGCTCATAACATTGTTCCTGACTTGAGGACTGATCATTTGATGTATACCAATTAAAGTTAGTCAAATTTGGGATTTTAATTTTCAAAATTGCAGCAACCCAATTTGGCCCTTGATCTGAGAAATGCCCATTATAGTTTTACAGAAATTTGTTCCAACCACAAATACCATAACATGCAACCCTTGCATCATCTGCCAAATATGATTACATTTAAGTGACATTATTGACTGACTTTTTGGACATGTTAGTTTATTGTATTTAAAACACCTAGATTAAAACTGCGTTTAGGTCAACAGCTTACTATAATTTCGATAGCATGTTCACACATCAATTAATCATTAAGTCCGTGAAATGACTTAAGTAAACTTCAATGCTGTTTTCACTTACCAACTCTGCTGTCTTTTTCCCGGTTCAGTGCAAATTGTCCGTTACTGAAGTCTGTGCAAGACTGCAGCGCCCGCCCAGTTTTTCGACATACAGGTTCCGGGAGTATTTCCATTCACATTTTCTCTTTGTAGATTTGTTGCTTTAAAGCGTTATACGCCATGAATCATAACAACCAGCTAAAGCTTGAATCACAACGTGTACAATATTCGATCTGAAATAAAAAAATATTTGAAAATTTGTAAAAAATACAAAAAAAGAGACTATGTGTGTTAAAGCCAACTGGGTAAATAAAACTACAATCCCATGAAGCATTGCAAATGATAATTGCGCCTTTTGGTCAATTTTGCTCTGATAGGTCAGCTTCGCATTTCCGGGTTTTTGAAATCCTCAAAAAAACTCGGCGCGATCATGCGGATTCACAAGCCTTCAACTGCCATCTGAGGTGTTTAAAGACTCCATTTGTCCATTGTTTATTTCTTAAGAAACACGACAAATGCATAGAAGGCTCCATTACCTTGTATCTTACGTCTTAGTTTTTGTAGAAATAGGCTAACGATTGCGTCATACACGCGACTCTCTGTCGCACAGAAGAGAAATGACCATAGACATAATAAATACATAGACACCCTATTGGCTGCTGGAGCGTACGTCAACGGCGCCGCGATATCAAGGAGGGCAACTTGCCCATATCTCTCATAATGGGAATTGAGAAAATGCCTGTTTCGTGCGCTGCTTCGGGCTGTACAAGTCGCCACACAATTGAAAACAGGTCTCGGGGAATTACCTTTCACAAACAAGACTGAACATTTTTTTCTGGTTGTATTTGGTAATTATATAATTAGTAATAGTAACGTACACCAAGTGCAAACCACTGAAATCGTCTGATAAATGTAAACGTTATTATTGTTTTTATCCAGGAAAACCGCAGCTCACCCGTTTACTTGCATTTGTTCACAGCGCAGTCTTGCCCTCCGCAAAATGGCGGACACGTTGACGTATCGCAGCAACGCTCCAAAGTGGCCAAAAGGGCGTCTATGTATTTATTATGTCTATGGAATGACCGTATAGCCAAAAGTAGAAGCTCGCTCGCAATCGGGGGACGTGGAGGAATAAAGTCGAGGGAGAAGCCCATAGAGAGTTGTAAAGTTGCTCCTGCTGTGAGCTCATGGACAGCTAATACTCACGATCTCCGTCTCTGCAAAATTCGGAAGAGAATGATTCAGATTCCGCTTGGCACAGCTACTAGAAGACGTACAAATGTCAGTCATTTTGCTCACGTCAAATCTACGTCATCAAGCTCAGTTTGAGCATGCGCAGTGCGCTTGCCAATCAGGAAGTGAGTGCTTCTCATTGACTTCACTTTTCTCCGTTGAAGTCTGAGTCGATGTGCCCATTTCTTTTACTGTCTATGATACAAGCTATGTGTTTCTAGAAAAATCTGTCATAAATGGCAACACGTTTCTATCATTTCTCAAATAAATGTAATCTCTTTCAATCACAAAAATGTTCAATTTGTGATCATCTTAATTAACTAACTGGTAACATAGTAATCATCATAGAGTAACACATTTCATAGTTACTCTGATAAGACTGTGTGGTGTTGAAATTAAATTATGTTTTATAGTTTCATTTTAATCTGTCAAGATTAGGTATAATATTGAATGCAGGATTAAATCATATCTCATAGTGGAAAAATTATGAAAAGAAAAGTCCTGGTGTACAGGACTTTGGCTACAGTGTATGTATATACTATTCTACAATATATATAATATCATCGCCTGTCATATATGAGGCATGAATATAATTTTACATATAAACACACGTAATTAAATAAGCAACAGCTTTATGTTATGCATTTTAAAAATATATTTTCAAAATGTATTTCAATATATTTTACAGTGTTTCACATACATGTGAATATATTACCTTTCTGTATGGGAAAACACTGGGATTTTAATCAAAAATATTTGAAAAGGATTTTAAATGTGGCTCAAGATCGGCCATACATATATGGCCCACATATCTGTATTTGACATCTGGCCCATGTCTTGGGTGCCGTCTTAAATCCAGTGCCATCTCTGCCAAACCTGGGCCATGTTTGGCCCACATGCTGTATGCCAGTGCCGGATGAATGCCAGCTGTGCCAGACGCATGCCAAATCTGGGCCAAATTTGTTTGCTGACTGGGAAGGTATTCAGTGTTGCATTTTATATTATTTAATATGTTTATTGCATTATTTGAGTGATGTGTGTTACCCTGAGAGAAGCTCTTGCATCTATGGCCATGTGTATCCTGTGCAACCACAGCTGGCATCTTGAACTGTAAATTTAACAGGAACACAGACAAACACACACACACACACACACACTTCTTAGAGAGAACATAGAGTCCTTTCTGTTAAAGCTGCCATCGGCAACATTTTCTTGATCATATTCAGTGAAATCGACACTATAATCCCACAGAACAACATAAATAAAGTGGTTTTAGAAAAAAACCCGAGCTTCTAACTCCATCTGGAGCGTGTTATTTGTTTTGCAAAAATCCATCGCTCCAGGTTCATTGTGTCCAATCAGCGCAGGGGGGTGTGAGATCTGACTGTCAATCACAGGTCGCGCACCCCTCGCGCACGTTACAATCACATGCACACGCCTGAAGTTCGCCAGTAACGAAGAGTGATGGCGGAAAAGATTCCAATTCCTCAGTTAACCTCAAGAGCTAGGAGGTCAAAAACAACACAGGAAAAGAGAACACCTGCTGAAAAGAAAGAAGTAAAGAAAGAAAGTGGCCGTGCCCGTAATAAAACCAGGATCAACATCAGATCGGCATTTGAAAGGTGGAGAGATTTACGTGATTTAATTGGGTTCAAGCTGGATGCAGAGCTTGCAACATTTCTTCTTGACAGGTAATTGTGCTTTATCAACCAGTTACTTTATTTCTTAGTGTTATGTTAGTAATCTAAGTATGTTTGCCCAAATGTGTTGGTATGGATAGCTAACGTTAGCACTTGTTGGGCAGGTTTGTGGTGCACACACACTGACGAGCACGAACTCGGTGGGAGGGGTGGGAGGGTATTCGTTGATAATGAGGGAGGGGCACGAGAGTTGTAAACATTCAAAATTTTGCCCGAGTCCACTCAATCTGCCAGACTTGCCGACTGCAGCTTTAAACATATTGCAATAGTAAGTCACATCTTAATCTCCAGGTGCTCAAATCCACTTGTGTGGAAACAGATTATTTTTCTTCATTTATTTTCTCCCAGAAATACAGAAGGCTGAACAAAGACAAAGACAACAGCCCCTGTGAGTTGAGCAAATAACATTTGATTGCACTCTTCAGAGATTCACAAAAGACTCAAATAAAAATCCCACATCTGGATATTTAAAGTAACAATAGTCAGCATTGTCTAGAAATCAGCATGTAGGCTTGCCTTGTTTAGGACTCATTAGCTTCACATTTCACAAAGTAATTTTCCATTGTTCTATCATGAATTATCAGAGATCATATTTCAAATATCTTATCCCTGCGTGCTGGAGGATCGACTGAAAACACTGTACTGAAGGCTACCTCCATTTACCCAAATGCTCTTCTGTTCTTTGACTTTAAGCTCTCTGATGTACGAGGCACTTCATCTCTTTTCTCCAGCTACACATCATTTGCTGCAGACGGTGTGAGAGAGAGCCAGACTGCTATTTCAAAATGGCGGAAGGTGCTGTCAATTGAACATGCAAAACCAGATTTCATTAAGGACATTTTGAAAAGTTAAATGACAGTGAAGCTGCAACAAGCAGTTATCTAAACAATAAAATACTAATAAAACATATTCAACTACATTGAAACTATTTATTAATCCAATGTCATTTTTAAATACATAAATATCATACATATGGTTACATTCAAAGCTACATTTATTTGAATACAGTAAAAATAAATAAAAAAGCAGAAATATTTTGTAATTTATTCCTGTGATGGTAAAGCTGAATTTTCAGCATCATTACTCCAGTCTTCAGTGTCATGATCCTTCAGAAATCATTTAAATATGATGCTTTTCTGCTCAAGAAACATTTATTTTATTATTATCAATGTTGAATGTTTAGTCTGTCAATGCTGAACAAAAGTATTCATTTATTTCAAAAACAATTTTTTTATTTGAATTTAATTTATTTATTGTAGTTGTATTTGAACAAAACAAAGCTTTTTGACTCAAGGAACACAACTCAATGTTATATCAGAGAAAAGATTAGGAGTGAACATCACTTTGTTTGGCTTGGCTGAAAATATGTAAATAAAATGACAAAGCAATGATGTGTGCTAGGCCACTTATTGTAGGAAAAAGTCACTACTGAAACAAAAGTGGCTAATTTATCTGTGATACTACTTTTAAATAGTTACTCCTCAATGGAGAGTTTGTTTACAATCTCATTATTTTTTTTAATAGAGATTGACGTTCATAATTATGCGTAATTCTGTGTGATTAAATCTTGTAAATAGATCTTAGTGAAAATGACACGATCAAGGGTTGAATGAATGTGAGTCATTGTACATAAATGAGTTTCACCATGCTCCACACCCTTCTGCTGAGGAGGAAAAGAACTCATGTACTGCACTTGATCTATGTGACAATGAATGTGCACTGACATGAAATCACCTAGACAGATCTGAATGTCCATGCAGGCCAACTGGTGGGGTGGAGCAGGTGTAGCGCCTGTGTGAACTGCGAACGACATCTATGCTGGGAGTGCTGGGAAAAATGTGGCTGCACACCAGGAAAAACAATCCCCTGCTGCTAACAGCCTACAAATGCAAAACAATTGAGTGTCTGTGTACATGGCAACAATCTCAAGCAAGTGAGAACTGTGTGAGAATGTGTCACAGGGTTGACCAATATCCAATGATAGATGGATAGATGGATAGATAGATAGAACTTTATTCTATATGGTCTGAACCGTCTACAATGCCATTGCATATAAAAATATTCTCCATTTGAAAATATGAGATGACTTGTTAATGTTAATGCACCTGTGCACACATTTAGCCATTTTCCTCTCCTAAGACTCATCTAATGTTTTGTAACAATCACCCACACAAAATGAGGGAGTACAACAACAGAGTATTTTAGAATGAATTGATTCAGGATGTTAAACGGCACCGGTTATGCTAAAGTCTATAAACACGACTGAAACCTACAATTTATGTCCATTAAGGCACTGTGCTAATGCCAGCCTGCCAGTCCTGGCACAGTCTGAGAACAGTTTATGGTCTGAAATAAATTGCTTAATGCTGTCCGTGTGCATTCAGCACTCTACAGCCAGGTCACAACTTTTCAGGATAGACAGGGCACTTCCTGCACAGAAGGCGGCAAAGATTAGGAATATAACTCGACAGATTTAATGATTTCTAAAAAAAGAAATTACTAAAGATTACAAAAAAAAATGACCTGTGTAAAGTGTTTCCCCCGCAGGAATGGCTGGAGCATTTGAATTCAGGCTGTGACATAGCCATGCACTTCCACAGGCCCCACATATGGTTCATATTCATGTCATCAGGCAGATCAGTCGCAGAAGAGGAGAAACACTCCACCCCACGCAAAATTGCAAAAAAATCACATATCTCCCATCTTACTCTGGGCCCCTTTTTTTCCACAGCACAATACTGGTTCCTGACCTCATGTTGTTTCTTGTCATCTTGGAGATGCCTACACAAGCCCTCACAAATTATAATATCTAACACTAACTCGATCAATAATATTAATCATACACTCATCCTCCTGAGGCAAAAATTGGGGGGGAAACTAATACACAGTGTCTAATTTTGTATACGATGTATTTTAAGGGAAACTTGTCATGCAAAAAAATATATAATAATATATAATAAATAAATACTCATATCCTGCTTTGAAAATTCACAGTAATTTTGCTGAGTTTTTTACCAAGCAAAATAATGGTTATGACCAAAATTCCAAAATATCCTTCTAAAAAGCCCTGGATGTCATTTTTAAGATTCATCAGCACTCACAACTGTGGAACATATGGTCTCAAAGAAATGCGCACAAAAGGACAAAAAAAAACAATTGCTGGGACCCAGGAGGTCAACGTTTTCTTTCAGAGCATTTAAAGCTTTGATTTACACTAATAACATACACTTAGGTGATTTGACTGACAGGTTTCCCAAACAACAGTATTGCATAATGTGTAAAACTATGTGCGTGTTTTTTTAGAAAGGAAAATCTCAATTACACACGGTGCCATTTCTCCAGCCCGGGCGCACAGAACACAAAGCCCTGAGTAGATAGAAATCTCTAGGTAGGAGCATAAGAACGCTGTTAATTTCAAGTGCAAAACAAGCACAGGTTTCACAGCTGGTGCACATTAGAGTGAGACGTGGTGAATCAAAGGGAGGAAAATTGAGAGGGTGGGCACTGGAACATCGTGCAGATGGATAAGCGCCTATGCCAACAGAATGTTCCCAAACTAACATTCCTTCTAAAAATACACATAACGGTGATGGAGCGCCTGAGCGCCGCACACCAGTGACGCGTGAGGAGTCCGAAGCAAAGCTGAGCTACCGCTGGAAAAAAAAGACCCGAAAAGGTTTGCTACTTTGATCATTCAGTTACAAAGATCATAACACCACTGGAGCAAAACAGCAGTTGAAAGGGTTTGTGTTTCGCGCGAGAAAACTCGACCTATCTCCATCTTCAGGCCTCCAGGAGGAACGGCTTTGATCTGCCCGCTCTGCATGTTTCAGTAGAGATGACCAGCAGAGAGGGAAAACAGTGGAATCGGGGAATGGGGCCAGAATATGCAGGTCTGCTGGGGAGCTCGGTAAAGATCGTACATATTTATTGCACTTTTTTTTAAATTGCATTATAGGGCGTCTCAGCCCCTCCTTGCTTGTCTCAAAAGTACTGTGGAAAAGCATGTTTTAGAGTAGTATAGAAGGACACTTCCTGCCAAGCAACAACACATATCAACAAGTGATGAACATCAGACACATAAACCATCTTAGAAATGTCAGCCATGTTTTAGAGCTCCTAGTTTTCAAAGAGCATACAACAACAAAGAGGAAAGGTTTTTGGAGCACATGTATCCACTGGTTGGGGATTTGGTGACCTTAGACCAGGCTAGGGGTGGGTAACTCTTGTCATCGAGATCTGCTTTCCTGCTGAGTTTTGCTCCAACCCTAATCAAACACACCTGAACAAGCTAATCAAGGTCTTCAGGATTACCAGAAAACTGTTGGAGGCATTCCCAGCAGGAAACTGAATCTCGAGGGCCAGAGTTACCCACCTTAGTTAGACACATTAGACCTACGACAACGAATAAAGTTACACAAATAACTGCCACAAAACAGCAAAAGATAAATAGAAACACATAATACAACATAAAATGTTACACAAAAAAGTAACAGTCACAAAGTCACAAAAAAGAACAAACGTTTCCTCAAATAGTAGCTGAATGTGACCGATACATTGTGATTTTGTTTGACTATTTGTTTTGACTAATTGTTTGACTAGTTATAATAACTAATATTAATATATTATTAAAGATGAATATTTACTCTATTATAAGTCACAATATGTGTTTAACAAAATCAAAATCTTTTCAACCGCACCCTACAGTATGCAGTTCTCCTTAACATAAATACAAATAAAATTCTTACGCATGACACACATATATTCTTATTAAGGAAGGTGAAGACTGCAACTTCTGTCATAAAGAATTAGAGGTAATGGAGAGAATAAAGGCAGATTCCATTGGGACGTCCTGTTCAAAAGCCTCATTCAAACACATCTGTTCGGAGCAGTACCCCAGGGTCAGGAGGGATTTCACCCCAATCAAAGAATTCCTGACGTTTCTAATTCAATTATGGGATTTCAGCCCTCGATCTCTCTCACTCACTCACTCACTCATCTTTCTTTCTGCTGTGCTGTCCACTGCATGAGTCAGACATGAAACCTTCATGAAAGATCAGAGATGAGGAAAATATAATAAAATAATAAATAAATAAAAATGGCACAACAGTCTAATTATCGTAACGTTTTTATCAGTCCAGGTTTCATTTTCCCACACTACCGTGCTTGAAGATGTTTTACAAATACTGATGCAAACAGTCCGATTGTTTTCGCGCTTGACCGATGTTTATTATTCAGTGTCGACAGTGATGAGGTTCCCAACAACATTAGGAACAGTGAGAGATGTTTAGTCAGTTCATTCCGCAGCTGTCCGGAATATTCCAGCTGGCCTCTTTTTCCATGACTAAACATTATCTACAACATTAACATGAAGCACACTGCTCTGAAACACCTACTTGGAACTGCTTTTTTATTTTGTTTTCATGCTTTAGGAACAATGTCCTGGCTCAAACCTAAAAGAAGTGTAGTTGCTCAACACCCTCTCAATTTTCAACCTTTAGCACTTTTTGTGTGCACAGGCTGCTGCAGTGAGAAGGATATCTTTTATCATTTCAAAACATTTTTGATGTGTCTGGAAACTTCCAATCACCAGAGCATGTGCCTGCTGTACTGTGTAGAAAAGGGTTCCTAGCTCATTTTTGGGGACTGAAAATATACTTAGAAATGAGCTTCATTGCAAACATATCACATGTAGCACGAAAACACCTCCACGGGAAAAAATGCACACAACATTATTTTCCCCTCTCTTCCAAAACACCTTTCTTAGAAGGAGAAGCTGTGGAAAACCTGTGGAAAAAGCTGTTTTGTCCCTTTGAATTGCTTGTATATGCCAAGAAGATTCTTTTGATGTAGACATTAGCCCATTTGGTTAAATGGTCTCATCCTGGCCCTTATAAAACTCTTCTGGCATGTATTCACCCTCATGTTGTTCCAAACCTGTATATCTTTCTTTCTTCTGTGGAACCAAAAAAAGAAGAGATTTTGAATACTGTACTGGTCGTTCATTTCCGTGCAAATACAGTGGATGGGGACTAAAGCTGTTAGCTTTATAAAGACACAAAAAGGCATCATAAAAACTGCAAGTCCATATGATTTTCAGAGATATTTCTGATAAATGTTTGAGGGTGAGTAAATGATGACAGAATATGGGGCATTGAGCTAAAGCATATTGACATTTTCTTCAAGAAATGACAGCGCTTACCAAATAAAGTGAACCTAAAACACAACATCTGAAGGTATGTCTGAGTTATCAGAGTTATTCAGGCACTGTTTGTCTGGCACTGGTTGCAGTTTTAAAGTGGCGATGAAACGGAAGTAGCTTTGTCTGCTATAAATTTCTACAAAGCTGTGAGACATACCAATACAGTATGATTAATAGTTTGCTCAAAGTGGCGATGAAACGGAAGTAGCTAAATACTTTTGTTCTATGTTGTGATGTACATTTAAGTGAAACTGATTATCAGAAAAGAAATAAATTTCAGGTGTGGCCTTAGATCTGTCCACCGGTTGTTGATCTATACGCGAGACAACTGTAAAAAGGGGAGAAATTGGAGATTGGAGAAGTCAGACATGCATCAAGTTATGGCACTTTGATTAATAATTTTGTTCACGATAAGATGAATAACACAAATTTAGAAAATAGATTTATTGCTGACTAAGTCTCATCTAATTTTTGCATTTGTTTAGAAAAAATAAAAACCATCTTCAATTTTCATTTTCCGCCGGTCTTAGTACACGATGTAACTACAGAAGAGTCAAGTTTTAAATATGAAAAATATCGAAACTCTTTGGTCATTTTTTTGAGAGAGATGCTAACGGTCTAATCAGATTCAATGATCTATGCTAAGATATGCTAAAAGTGCTACCGCCAGACCCGGAGATCGGCTGAATGGATTTGAAAACGGTAAAACTCCACTGTTTAACTCTAGGGGAGTTGGAAAATAAGCCTATTTCCAAAAAAGTGGAGTGTTCTTTTAAAGATAAGCAGATTATCATCAGAAAACAAATGCGTAGAATTTTATGTTTTGCATTAAATAAGATGGGTATTACATTATCAATCGCAAAAAAACAAAGTCATCTGTCTCACTTTACACATGGGGAAAATCTCTCAGCGCCACACTGTGAAGCTTAACTGTCAGGCCTATATGTAAATTATGGAACATTCTGTTAATGTAATCATAAACAACGTATCTGATGATCCGTTAACATGACGCTTCCCGGGGTGATTACCTTTCGCAGATAAAGTGATGACGTTCTGTCAAGGCCAAGCAAAAATATGAACCACTCCCACGAGAGCAGCGGCCTTCAACCTGGGTGTACTGTATTCCGGAGCTGTTATTTTCTTAACTCTGCACGACTCAGCTCTTCAAACAAGCACAGAGCCTAACATGTGCGGTTGATTTTGACTCCATGAGGAACATTTCATTCAGTCTGAGTCCAAACAGAGTTCGCAAGGCAGTCCTAACTAGTTTAAAGTAGAAAAATAGTCTTACATACCACACTTAAGCAGTCTTATGTAAGATGCCCTTAGAAAGCTACAGGCTATTCCTCACCTGCATTTCACGGCACTGCCAAATGTAAGAATTACTGATATAGTTTGAACTTGGACCCTCTTCAAAGAGATTAGAGGTTTTACTTGAGAAAACATTGAAATATTCCATGTTTAATCACTCTCATGGGTTTTCTTTTTTTCTTTGCTCAGATGGAGAATTACTCCAAGCTATTCACAGGAGACGTTCAACCCTGTCAGCACTTTCTCCACACACTCGTCAACATGAAAATAATAAAATTATGAAAGAAAAACACGTCTCATGAAGAAAAAGACAATATAAAGTCTCAGAGATAGTCTTCACGTGAGCGTTTGTTGAAAGTGGCCTTGTTGAACTACAAGCTTTTATCTCTTTCTACGCACAAATCTGTCCTCCCCATGTCTAAGCGGCTTCCAAATGTAGGAGTTGTGCTGCTGTAGTGTTTTCACTTTGACTCAGTCTTGTTATTGACCTTTTTTGCAAACAGCAGCCCAAACCACATCATGCGAGTAAACCACATAGACTATCGCTCTATACTAGGGATCATTCCAAGTAGTAGCCTATGAAAGCAACAGTAGAAATGTGTTTTATAACTCTAGGATAAGTAAAAGATGAGACCTCTCACACCAAAATCAATCTGTGATATTTTTATGCAAATTCTTCTCAGCAGCTGATGGTTTTCAGCCATATTAATCTCATTAATATATAAAAGAGCACCAGTCAACGTCCACATCCTTTACTTGAGAATAGCGAGAGGCAAGAATTGCTTAGATTTCCAAATACCTGCACTACTCCGGGCTCTCTGCCACAAGGAAAAGTGCATACATCTTCTTTGACCCTGACATGGAGTTAAGCACATTTTCACATCAAAGACTGTTTTTATAAATAGGTACATTGGTGTGGATTGGTTAGCATATGCAAATCTGTGTGTACGCACGTTTTATAAATGAGGCCCCAGGACCACCTGTTTGCATCAGATTTATTAAGATAAACAGACAACATACCACTTATTTTAGTGCAGTTTGTCTAGAATGAGAAGCTTGAAAATAAGCGGGTTGTAGGCTGGAGTGGTGTTGCCCGAACCTGCACTCAAAGCCTCCTTTATGCTATTAGAGAAAGTCTGTCTCATCTGTTTTCAATACAGACAAGCTTCCATCATCCCCTTCTGTCCATACCTCTCTCTTCCCCCTGAAGACATGCTTATTGATTCGCTGGAGAACACAGAGCCATATGTGCTTCAAGGGCATCTTTTGACAGCATACTAGTGCTTCAGAAACACTTCTTACAGTGACCGAGAATAAAAAGGACATATTTATAGATGCACCGATATTAAAATTTGTAATTCAGGCAATAATTATTTTCTCATTATGACTGATACATGAAAGATAGCCAGCATACTACTTTGTTCAAATAAATAATAAATAATAATAAAATAAAACATAAAAATTCAACCAATCATTTCAACAGTTAGTTTAGGCATCACAGCAATATAATGTATATGAAATATGGATTTTCATTCTTAGATTTGCATTTAGATTAGATTACATTTAATAGAGTTACTAAACTATTACTGTTTTTAAAGAGTAACTTTTAATTGAGAGTGAGATGACGGCAAAGGTAATCCAAATTTAAAAAAGAGGAAATGAGCATGTGCAATAATCTTGGCCGATACTTTGCAAAGAGAAAATTGCAATTTAAGAAACTTTTTAAATATTCAAATATCAGCCAATAATTAGAATGGCACAAATATATGGTGCATCCTTATTTTTCATTTTTTAAATTAGTTTAGTTATAGTTACACATAAAAGTGCATGAATCACAGTGTTGTTATTGTTAATAAAAACTATATTAGAATTTATTGGATTTTGTTAATTGAAATAAAGCTGAAAAAATATTAAAAATATTTGTATAAAAATTAGATGAAAAAAAAAGTTTGCCTTGGCAACTAACTGAAATAAAAGTTTAAGCTGAAGTACTAGAATTACTCAAATTAAAACAAAAAAATAAATTAAAGTTCAACCGAATTATTAAAAAAAGACTAATATAAATGACAAAAGCACATAACAAAAGTACTAAAACTTAAACCAAATTTGAAAAGAAAAAACTCAGAAATAGTTTGGCATGTCAGTGGTAGATTTATGGCCCTTTGCTGCAAATGTAGAGTTACAAAAAAAAATGTCCCAAAATTAAGCAAAGCATTTTTTTTTTTTAACTGTATTAGAAAAAAAAATATTATTGTAACAGTAGGGGAAAAAACCCAGGGTTTTGAGGATGTTAATCAAGCAGAGACTAGGTCAGTAACATACCATCATGAATTCCTCCTCAGGAAATGCCTGGAGGCTTCTTCAAACAGGAGCTGCACTAGAGTTCACGAGGATCACATTGTACTACTGTTGAATACAGCTGAAGATCCAGCCTGAGCCGCTCTCAGCCCATGAAATCATTCTCTCCCCAACATCCTGACAAATAAAGCCTCTCGCCAGCTGAGGTGTTTATACACCTGCACAGACAGCAGAGAGAAGAAAAAGGATTTTAAGAATGTCTTGAAGATACAACTTAAATAACGCTGATTTGATTAAGCCCTTTATATAAGTGTTGTATTTAAAACAGTTTTCAGTGTGTTAACAATTATACATGCTTTGTCGGGTGGGCAGCATATCAAACAAGGCTTAAACTATTTTAACATACTTTACACGTACTACAGAAAACCATTTGAAAACGAAATATTTTAACATATCAAAGCTGTGACCTTGCAGTGGACCTTTTTTCACTGCTTCAACTGTCTTCCCAAAAAAATTAGGTACACGGATTCTCATCAATCTGAATACCTCTCCAAGGTGGAGCATGGATGTTTTGCCATTCCCAATTTCCACCCAAATATAGATTCAACAATCATACAGAGAGAAGAGAAGGGAAATTTGTGTTAAACCGGATGTTCTTCAGCATGATTTGACGTAATCCAAAGAACATATTCAATGGAAGAAGTTCACATGGTCGATGTCACAAATGTACTTATTTGATTAATGACCTAGAAGTATAATCTTTATTATTATTTAACGTTTATAATGTCATAAAAGTATTTTCCACATTTACAGTGCTGGTCAGAATTATTTGCCCCCTTGGTAAATATGATCAAAGAACCTTTGATATTTTATTACAAAAATGAGCAAAAATCTAACTTTTCATGGTAAAATAAAATAAATTGAAAGTGGGGGTAAAATCACATGAAATAAATGTTTTTCTCCAAAACACGTTGGGAACAATTATTTGCCCCCTTTTATTTAATACTTTGTACCAAACCCATATTAAGTGTTTGCTGCCAAAAAAAGCTGCTATTTTGTTTCATCTGACCATAGGGCCCATCGCGTCTGAAGTTCCAGTAGTGTCAGTTACTTTTCAAACGTTCTATTGACAGATGAAACAAACAAAAAAAGCTTTTTACACTTTACACTTATTATGGGTTTGGTTCATACAGGGATAAAAAAGTGCCCCATGTGTAAAATGAAATGCTGCTGTATCTTTAATGCTGTGGGCCTAATTTTCTTCCAGAGGTCCTGGACATCTTGTTCAGATACATGGCATCATGGATTCGATCAAATACCAATAAATAAAAAATCAAAACGTGACAGCCTGCTAGACATCTTATGACGGGCCATGTTTGGATCTTCCAACAGAACAGTGATCCAAAACCAAACATCAAAATCAAAACAAAACTGTGTCACTGAGCACAAAACCAAGCATCTGCAATGGCCATCCCAGTCCCTGACCTGAACCCTGTAGAAAATGAGTGGGCTGAACTGAAGAGAAGAAGCGCCAACATGGATCTGGAAATCTGAAGGATCTGGAGAGATTCTGTATGGAGGAATGGTCTCTGATCTCTTGTCAGGTGTTCTCCAAACTCACCAGGCATTATAGGAGAAGACTCAGACCTGTTATCTTGGAAAAAGGAGGTTGCAAAATGTATTTAATAAAAGGGGTTAAATAATTGTTCCCAATGTGTTTTGGAGAAAAACATTTATTTCATCATGTGATTTTCCCCCCACTTTCAATTATATTACTTCAATAAAAGGTTAGATTTTTGCTTTTTTTTTATTAAATAAAATATCAAAAGGATAAACAATGCAGATTTATTTTTTACAACCATATTTGATCATATTTACCAAGGGGGCAAAATCAAATAATTCTGACCAGCACTGAAAAATGAAACATTAATCACATATGTTCAAATTTGTGGCCTCAGCCCCCCCACGTATATAAAAAACAACCTTGTTTTTATCTGTCATGCTTATCATCTGGGGCTTCACCTTTCATGTTTCCTGGTAGCGCACTTCAAAAGGGAGCCTAATGAGGGGGTGAGGGAAGTGTCAAGTCTGTTGTGAGTGTGTGAGAGTGTGTGTGTGTGTGTGTGTGTGTGTGTGTGTGTGTGTGTGTGTGTGTGTGTGTGTGTGTGTGTGTGTGTGTGTGTGTGTGTGTGTGTGTGTGTGTGTGTGTGTTTCAGAGTCATTTTAAAAGCATGGGTAAAGTGATGTGCTTTACATGAGTCACTGAGAAATGAAAAAAAAAACACTTTTAAAAGAGTTTATCATCAGGGGGGAAATTACAAAAACTACTCCCTCAAATAAGGCCATACAACATAACACAAGTGCCTCTGTGAACACTTGACACACTGAAGTGATTGTGAGACAATCTGCACTCGTAGAAAACCCGTAATCAAATAAAACATATTGACAACATCCATAAGATAAAAGAAGATAATGATGTCACTTGTATGTTGTTTATTATTCCAAATAGAGAATTATGTAAACATTTCTAACTTGTTTTCATGTTCTAATGAGATCACTGTTTTATTTTCTCATACTGGACTCAACTAGAGCTGAAACCCAGTGTGTCCCAAAAATCGTGTTACTCAAAGTGAAATATGAAGACAAGTGCCAAGTCTTACATTATTCTGTATAGTAGTATTGTGGCAAAAAGCCTAGAAATCAAGCACCAGGGCATCTGCAGCGTCCTTTCCAAAGAAACCACAAGCAGTTATGAGGACACACTGACAAGTGAAAGGAACATGACTAATGTGTGCATACCACAGGAATGTACAGGATATGAGTTTAATCCTCCAGTAAGTTATGTTTTAATAAAAGGGGCATTTTCATATAACAGAGTACTGTGATTCCCTTGGTCCCATTTAAATCAAGAGTAATGACTTCAAAAGAAGCACAGGTTTAAAGACAATATCCCTTTGCTGTATATCAGGCCACACGTAATGCAAAGACTTACTGACATGATATGATCCATTATACCCTTTCAATGTTTCAATACTTTCTCCGTCTTTTACTGTATCACATATAGGGGTATGCAATATGGGTCATCGAAAATGTAACACACCTTTATGATTTCACAATGTAGCCTATTAGAATGCAGTTAGGATGGGGTTAAAAAAGCCTCAGTGTGAGTTTTTGTCTTAGATTTATATCATACGATATAAATTAACACGAGTTAATATCACAAGCAATATCACAAGTGAGGGTGCTGTTTTGTTTTTCCAAATGTAAGCACGATTACAAATGTGATGGATTAAATACAGTTCAATAAACAAGAAGTTAATATTGAGAATAACATTTTATTAGATATTGTCTGATGCTTAATTTCGCAAAAAAAAAAAAAGTTTCAAACAAATCCAGAGCAGAACCATTGTGTGTCTCTGAGCAAGAACAGACGCTAAAACCAGCCAAGGATATAGCACAAAATTAATCTCAGCAAATATAGTCTAATTATTATCATCAACAAAATCCCCACAAATATAGAGATATTTTGTCAATATCACACACCCCTAAGGCTATCATAGGCTACACATCAATTCACAAATGGCATTTATTTGATCAAAAATGCAGTCCAAAACAGTTGCCTAGTATTGTGAAACAGTTGCCTAGTATTGTGAACTATTTTCTATTTTAATATATTTTTAAATGTATTTGATTCCTGTGATGGCAAAGCTGAATTTTCAGCATCATTACGCAGTCACATGATCCTTCAGAAATCATTCTAATTTGCTGATGCTATTCAAGAAACGTATCATATATAATGTTATAATTATTCTTTTTTTTTAAAGTTTTGTTGCTTGCATCAGGATGAATACAACAATCAAAAGAACAGCATCTATTTAAAATATAAATGTCTGTAACAATGTTAAAAATAGGCTACTGTCACTTTTGTTCAGTTTAATGAGTCTAATTCGTTCATGTAGCCTATTATTACATTCTTTAAATAAAGAAAAACGCACTGGCCCCAAACTTTTGAATGAGTAAATATCCCTCAAAATGGGACTTAATATCATTTTAATGAAGAAAAACATGAAATGATGTATGTATATTTCTGTTTGTTTTTGCGACCCGACAGATTTATTGACAAATAGCCTGAGTTTACGGGATTAGCCTACGTGTTTGTCTGTCCTAGGAGCACTTGAAAATCAAGTGTTGATTTACGGTTGGATCTGAACTCTGCAAGGGAACAGGAACAGGACTGGGCACCCCTGATTTATATAAACTGTAAGTGATGGTGGGTTAACTTACGTTTCTGTCAGAAGTTAGACACTAGCCACAGTAGCCAGCTCCTTCCTATCTTCTTCGCCAACGAATGAAAAACGTTCAAAAAAGCCATTGCGGCAGACTTCCCGCGTCAACAGCACAGGTCAACACGCGCCGAAAGCCGGACTGGAGAACACACAAATGCGTGGAGTGTAACAAAGTGTTCTGTAATCATCAGGCTCCGGCTCCACTCCGCGTTTTCTGTTCCCTCAGTAGTACGCGAAACCCACTCCGAACATCCAGCATGTATAAAAAAGGGACGCTCTGGCCTTCCCCCCAAAATGGCCCTGCCATTCTGCTATTGTATAGCCTAGTCAACATTTGAAGTGGATCAAAACCTTTCATCAAAGTTATACATGAATTTTGAACAAAATGAACTTTTTTTAATCCACTTCATATGTTGACTATAGGCCTATACTGTATTTCAATAACATTTCTGCTATCTTAATATGGGTAAGACAGAGTATGCTGCTATTCTGAATTCAGTTAAAACACTCTTTTTTGTAACAGTGTCAAGAAAAAAAGAATTGCTGAATAACAATAAATTGTTGAATAAGTGAAATGGCCACATTTAAAAGTCTGAATCTATCTGGGAAACCAGCTGCTTGCAGGATGCAACCAAACCCCAGCATCAAGTAGCACAATGATGACTCATAAAATCAATGCCTCTAGGTGAGGCAAATACCATAACAAGAGGAACAGGGCTTTGTTATTGCTTTAGTTTGTAGTCTTACTCAGATGTCCTTGTTTCCTGTAAAACAAAATACCTCCTCCACTCTTCAGGATGACTGGAGTTTAAATCATGGGTCATAAGTAAACAGACCTCAGATGGCGGTTTTGAGAGCGGGGTCAAGGACAGCGTAATTCTCTAACAGAACACACATCAGGGAATCTTGCTCTGTTCATTTAATGACACTTAAAGTCAAAACTAGCTAAAAAATTAAAAAAGAACTATAGAAAAACATTCAATGATTTTTTTTTTAAAACAAACCCTTTGTTTGCTGGTTTGCTCATGTTAGAGGAGTTTTGGGCACTTGTCAGACAAGTAGACCAGCTAGGCTAAACAGATGAACACGAAGTTTGATGAACATTTTTATATAATTCTATTTCTCATTTAACAAAATAATAAAATTGTTAAAGATTATAGAGCTGATGCACCTTTTTATGCATTTTACAGTTTGAATTTTGTAGCAAAAGGTACAAATGGAAAACATTTTTGGTTAAAAAAACCCCCTAAAGATATAAATCATTTTCGTCTATTTAGAGCACCACCAGACAGTTTAATCATACAGTGTAGATGCCATCTGAAGTCCCTGCTATAATGGACACAAACAGCCAAATCTCAAGCTATTATAATACCCTTTTTTTGTTTAAAGAAAGAAACCACACACTCCTATATTGAATTTGATCATATTCACTTGTGAGAACAGCTGTCAGCTCTGCATGTACTATGTATGCATGTACTATGTACTCCCCACTATGAAACAAGGACTAAGCAAAAAAAGGACAGATTCTTCTGCATCTGGAAGCAATGTGCAGCAGAACATATGAGACCAGATTCACCCCTGGATTTGTGCATCATTAAAACTAATGGATGTTAGTTTTACATTATGTACATATAAGACCATATGGACAGAAAGGCATCTACATCTGCATTGAATCTACGTCTTATTCTGGCCCCTAGAATGACGTTCTTATTTCAGAGAAATGTAAACAGAGCACTTCAATTCACAATCCATCTCTGAAATGTATAGCAGAACATAATTTCTATATAGGAACCATTTGGCAATGCCTCAGGGCTCCTGTTAGCAGACTCGTATGTAAACAGGGGGAAAGCTAAAAGGAAAAAAGTTTCTTGACCAAAAACAGGTTGGGCAAATCTGGAGTGGTAGTTTTACTGTGCTTTACTGACATCTAGTGGCTATAGTATTTTATAAATATGAAAATACAGGAGACCGCTCAGGGAATTTAAAGGGGAAATGCAAGAATATAATGTCATAAGACTTGTGAAAATAATAAATCACATAAAGCGGTGTATCAAAGTCATGACCCCCAAGTTGCTGACTGAAGTCTCTGCCAAAGCATCTTCAAGGCTTGAAAAAAAAATCTTAATCAGAAGCACATTATTGAAAGCTAAAAAGCTTGCCAACTTCAGACTGGCATGCAAAATGCCATTTTTGTTTCAGCTTTCAAAGCTGGCACATGTCAATAAAATACCACAGAACTGACTGTTGTTGGCAGCAATTGGGCATAATGTTTAAGACGGTGTCAAACTTTGGTTAACTGAGATTCTTTATGAGTCAGTTGTTCATTGGAACACTGGAAAAACAAACACTGCTAATCCATACAAAATGCAATATTTGTAGCTATGCAAAGCTTTGGCTGCAATTGCTTATGGTTTGTGTTGTTTAGTTTTTTTCTTTGGAAGTATACCATTTTAATGAGGGGATATAACAATTCAGGCAATTCAAGAAAATCTAATTAGGTACACTACATTCACTAAGTTTGGGGTCAGTAATTTTTAAAATAAATAAATACTTCTATTCAATAAGAATGCATTAAATTGTGAAATGATAATTCAGTCAGTATATTTGTAATGTTAACAAATACATAAAAAAAACATTTCTAATGATTTGAAAAGATCTTTATTTCAAATAAATGCTGTTCTTTTGAGGGTTTTTTTTATTCATAAAAATATCCAGGGAAAAATGTATCATGATTTCCACAAAAGCTTAAGCAGCACAACCGTTTCCAATTATGAGAATACATGTTTTTGAGCACAAATCTGCATATTAGAATGATTTCTGAAGGATTGTGACACTGAAGACTGGAGTAATGATGCTGAAAATTCAGCTTTGCCATCAAAGGAAATTTCATTTCTATTTTAAACTATATTAAAACAGATTTTGAAATTAAACATTTATAAAAAAAAAAAAATTATCATCTTGGTAAGCATAAGAGACTTCTTTAAAACCGACTCCAAAGAGAAACAACAAACAGAACTAAAAATGTCTCATCCAAATGTCTTGCCAGGCTTGTTGCAAACTAAAAAAAAAAGTAAAAAAAATAAAAACACAAAAGCTTGTATGGTTTTCAGTTGAGTTTATTATAATTGCTCCCCTCATATCCCAATTTGTGGTTTCTTACAATTATCATTCAACTAGCCATATGAAAAACACTGAACACTATTATTTCTACTGCTTGTCTGATTAAGCATCTCCTAACAGTCTACACTGGTAATGACCCACATTTCTGTCCGTAACTCAGTCAAGCTGCTGAATTAAAGAAAAGAACCAAAAATATGAATCCATAAAATTTAAAAAAAAAAAAAAAAAAAAGCATGTAATTCACTCGCAAGCATGAACACTAATGGTTTGCAGATAGAGACAGAGGTATTTTACAGGGATACTTAGGACCAATACTACAAATAGCAAAATAACTGAACACTGGAAACCTGAGAGACTCGCTGAGATTTATATGCCAACATGAAATCTTTTCAATACTGTACAGCCATACAATACTTTCCACTTACTTGAGCTCTCAGGCTACTTTTTATACGAGAGCTAGATTAACAATAACAAAAACTAGTTGAAACAGAACACCCAACAAAGCTGAAAATACCTCATAAGAAAAAACATTCTGCCCAACCAAGAGTTCTCATTTTTTGCTGGTCCATTCTAGAGTATAAAAAAAAAAAACTAACACCAGGAGGAACCCAAATGCAGATACAATAGCAACATTCCCTATTTCTACATCAAAAAAGGAATTTGAGTAAATAAAATAAAAATGCTTTCTACTACAAAATACTATTTTTTATGAGCCAAATGCAAAGTGTGCCCTTAAAGTGGAGGGGGGGGGGGGGGGACTAATAAAGCCTTTATACCAGTAAACAAGCCAGGTGCATGTAAGATGCTAGAGAGCGTGAACTGAAAGTGTTGATATTGAAGCCCTTTAGTGCACACACTGTGCCTGTCTGTAAGTACAAAAAATAAGCTAATTTATGCAGCATAGAAATTTGTTGTATAGCAAAGCTACTGTAAACAGTTAGTTACAGAGGGCGCTCATTACTGCTGCATTACAGCAGGTTAGCCAGTGCAAAGCTCAAAGGCCCTTCTAAACATCTTCCCTTACTACTAAAAAGATGTAACAAAGGTATTGGGTTATTGCTTTGCTACCAAAATAAGTGTTCAGAATGGAGGGACAAATGCTGTAAACTTAAACTAAAGAAAAAGTTCAGGTGGAGTAAAACTAAGAATTACTTCAAAAAAAAAAGAAAAGAAAAAAATTTGCGATTCAGATCAACTACATTATATTTGGTCATTTGGTCTGGATTATATGCCAGTAAAATTTTAGTCTGTTTTCTGCCTTAGGATTGCTAGTTGCCGGCCACCCCAACAAGTGCCAAGCTGTTAGAGTGACATTCAGACAAATCCTAGCCTACATGAGACACACAGGCTTTGGCACGAATGTAGATGTACCAAATGCCGGCAAACTAGTCAGTGAGATTCATAGAGGTAATCTTCAATGGCTGCTGCCTGATTTGCAACAGTTTAAGGCCTGTCGGCATGAATAAAAAGGTTTCTGCAATAAGAAGAGCTTTAAAAAAACTATTCCCATTTTTAATGAATGATAAAAGTGCATCTGTATAATGAAAAAGGAATGAATGAGGGGGAAATAATAAAGAACAAGCGTGCAGGAAACCCTTTGTGATATGAAATATCCTGATTAGACAACACCTCATGAGACAGGTCAAAAGGTCCAGCATCTTTACTGTTAAACAGAAATGATTCTAGGTGGTTTGCGAAGGCTGTGGCTTTGGTAACTTTTAGAACTAAAATGTAATATTTGTGGTACAGAGGCCCTCACTCAACCAGCCCGTCAGCTTCTGTTCATTATGAGCTCATGGGCTTGATGGCAATGGGACACTCATCCCCCATGGCAGCCAACACAGAGACCTACAAGAGGGAAAGAAGTCACAAAAGTTAGCTATTTTTCAAAATGACATTGTAAAACTATACTACTTTTAGAGTCATCGTGAAATGGAAATTCACCCTATCCATTTTCATGCATTCATGTAACTCGAATGTTTAAAGGAACATGCCGACTTTTTGGGACTTTAGCTTATTCATCGTATCCCCCAGAGTTAGATAAGTCCATACCCTTTTCGTCTCTGTGCGTGCTTTAACTGTCTGACGCACCCGCAGCCATCTTTTAACAGTATACATATTGGGAACTATATTCTCAGAAGGCGAAGCACTGCTACTTGGGCGGAGTGATTTGCTCGCAGCACCTGAGAAGCCCTGTGGTGAGGAGCAGAGTTCACTCGGAGTGTTGCAATAATCACTCCGCCCCAGTGCTTCGCCTTCTGAGAATATAGTTCCCAGTATGTGTACAGTTAAAAGATGGCTGTGTCTCATATGAGCTTTTTATTTATTTGTACACACTGTGACTATACAAATCATAACATATAAATAGGAAAATGTTGGCATTATTTTGTCACTTATTGGGAGCAGTATGCTAGCTGGAGCCATTTACTTCCAGTCTTTGTGCTAAGCTAGGCTAGCGGTAGGCTAAACTAATTTATGTCTTTTGTTTATTTTTCAGGTTATTCGTGCATTAAATTAATAATAAATAAAAAAGCTGCCCTTTTGAAAGTTTCCACATGGCGTGGCAGTGGTCATATGGTACAAGTCAGAGTACAATTTAGAGTTTATAAGTTGTAATAAGTTCTACGAGGACATAAAGACTTTTTACAAGCCGGAATCTCATAATTACGGTAATTCTGACATGGTGTGTGGACCCATTATCAGCCACTAAGGACCAATCTAATGTCCACTAAGGGGTCCGTATGATCTAAATTAAATTAATAAATCCTCTTCATCTAAAAAGTCTATTAAAAAATTAACAGGCTCACAGTATATAAATTGATGTGAATTTGAAAAGATGTAATAGCTACAGACCAGAAATTCATCCCCAGATTCAAATTTGCTCTCTATTTCTTTGCCCAGATCCCCCTCAGGCAGCTTGAGGTCCTCACGCAAATCTCCATTATCCTTCAGAAGGGAAAGGTAGCCATCGGTGATGCCAACCAGCTGTGCCACAGGAAAGGCACACAAAAAAAAGCACATTAATTTAAAAAAAAAAAAAGCCACAGAATAGATCAAAATGGATACATTTTCTGTTAAGTGCAAATTCTTTAGCACAAATCATTACACTGTATATGTGAACATGGCTGATGAACATTGATAAATGAGGCCTAAGGTTGATTATTGGTTTGAACTAACTTGATAGTCCAGTCTCTTGATATTAGGAACATCCATGTTGTGGGTAGAGGGACAGATATCTTCATTTTTCTTTCCAGTAAATATGTCTATTCCAACCATGTGCACCTTAAAAGGAAATTAGGTTTTATTAATTAAATTAATTTCAAACTTGTAATGATTACAATGTTACTGATTCAGTATTATGCAAAGCATTATGAAATGTGGCCGTTATTTTAAATTAAGCCCTCAACAGTGAGTTTATTAATTTGATACCTTGGCGTGTCCATGCTTGCCAGTCTTGGAAGTAGACATCTCCACAATCTTGCATGGACGTCCTTTTAGCACCACAAAGCCGTTCTTACGCAGAGCACTGCACTGCATGGGGAAGGTCAGAGAAGCCCCAGCATCTCCACTGGTGAAATCAGTATCGAGATCAGCCATGATGGGTTAATCGAAGAGGATTCTGTGCGCAGAAGAAAACGGAATAATTACCAAATTCATGTAATATGGTATTTACATAGGAAAGAGCACAGACCCAAGGTATCAGATCTCAAAAATCCAAGGTAGTACCACGGCACACGTGCAAAAACATTAACATATAGTACCTTTAAAGAGATAGTTCACCCAAAACATTTTTTTTATTATTTTCATTTCTTCTGTGGAACCTAAAAGGAAATGTGAGAAATTGCAAAAGACGACAAATGTCAATGATAACCAAAACGTGTGTTCAACGGAGCAAAGTCACACAGGAGCGACACGAGGCGAGGGTGAGGAAATGACGGAATGCTCATTTTAGGGTGAACTATCCCTATAAGTGTGGCGAAACATTCGCACATTTTGCTGAAATAACGATAGAATATCCATTTGTCTATTAATGTGTAAATATTAACTAGACTTAACAGAGCACGTTAAAGCTAAAACAACACTTGAGCGGTTTGGGGTGCTCTAATAGACCGTAACATAAACTTGACTACGAACTCATTGCCTATGTTGTGAATGTGAACAAATCTACCAAAACTACCACGGCCTGGACACTCACAAAAGACACGCAAAAGTTGAACCTCGCTAAATTAGCCCGATCTAATAGAGTCACAGGCGCCGTTTGAAATTTTCATTTTTAAGCTGGATGAATGACTCACTTTACAGCTACACGCTGTAAAGTTAACCGGAACTACTAAGTTGAACGAATCAACCGAAGAACGTTTATTAGCTTACAAACAAATAAACCTTGCTTTTGCTCGGGAAAAAAACCCTATATCATGGAACATCATTCAAAATCGAGTAAACAGAGATGTTCGCATGGTAATCAAGAACTTTTGCCAGGCCGTTGTGCTGCTCTTTCTAGCTTTGACACACATGCAAAATAAAACAACTCCACACCCAGACGCTCTGATCACACAATCGACCGCTTCAGGAGACCGCCTTGAATCGCCAAATCCTCTTCCAGAGTTGTATCCACACACTGTGTTGTATTAAGAGGATTCGCCTATAAATGTTGCGATGCAGTAGCTGAGAGCATTGAAAACGCCAGTCATTCCCTTCCAACAAAAGACGGAAAGATCTGCGCATGCGCGCACCTTTACGACAACGAGATTCTCATGCACGAGGAGAAACTGGTACCGCTGCCTGCGTAGTGCTCAAATTTAAGCAGAAAAAAAAAACAATGAAACAACAACAAAAATCACGAAATAGTAAACCTTTAAGGGTCAACGTAGAAAAATATCAAACCATTGTTTTGGCAATCAAATGTATTTTATAAAATAAGTTTAGTGCATTGATCATTGCAAACACGTGGCAACTTGCTTCGACCTGTCATTTCTGAAACGTACCCTTGTCCTGAGAGAAAGTTAACCCTTTTTCTTAAACCAAACCTTAATTTCATAGTTGAATGTATCATATGTCATTATTGTTTGCTCTGCCCATCAGCAAAGATGGTATGATGATTTTGAAGTTGATATATTGGAGTTCATTTTATATCATATAAAATAGGGGTTGGGTTGGGGGGGCTGGGACTATATTGGAGCCCCCCCCCCCCCACACACACACACACACACAATTACTGTTTTTACTTTATTTTGGATCAAATAAATGCAGCCTTGGTGAGTAAATAAGAGACTTGCAGACCCCAAACTTTTTAACAATAGAGTAAACATAACATTCACTACGTCTTTGCAATAACTTTCCAGGTACTTTGACACTCATCAAACTGCCATGAAGTATAACTTTAAATGAAAGAATGACTGTAGCAACAGGTTAAAAGACACATGAAAAGGGTTTCAGCACCATTGTGTTTTCAAAGGCCTCCTATGGGCTTTCAGTTAATATAATACAATTTAAGGATTCTGCTTCTATTCTGCAAAACTATACAGTAATTATGTCCTAACAGTCTTGGGATTTTTACAGTATAACAAAGCAAATAATTAAGGTTGTTTTAAGTTGGAATGGTTTACTGTAAAATATGGGTAATTTTATAATGACAAAAAATACACAAATGTAATACGACCATTGTAAAAAAAATCTTACATTTTGTCGTTGAATATAATTATACACTAATTATACCCCCCCCCCCCCCCCCCACACACACACACACACACAATTACTGTTTTTACTTTATTTTGGATCAAATAAATGCAGCCTTGGTGAGTAAATAAGAGACTTGCAGACCCCAAACTTTTTAACAATAGAGTAAACATAACATTCACTACGTCTTTGCAATAACTTTCCAGGTACTTTGACACTCATCAAACTGCCATGAAGTATAACTTTAAATGAAAGAATGACTGTAGCAACAGGTTAAAAGACACATGAAAAGGGTTTCAGCACCATTGTGTTTTCAAAGGCCTCCTATGGGCTTTCAGTTAATATAATACAATTTAAGGATTCTGCTTCTATTCTGCAAAACTATACAGTAATTATGTCCTAACAGTCTTGGGATTTTTACAGTATAACAAAGCAAATAATTAAGGTTGTTTTAAGTTGGAATGGTTTACTGTAAAATATGGGTAATTTTATAATGACAAAAAATACACAAATGTAATACGACCATTGTAAAAAAAATCTTACATTTTGTCGTTGAATATAATTATACACTAAACAATTGTAGATGATGTTCCTTCATAGATTAATTTTAAATATATCTTTAACTTCCATATTAATTATGGAAGTTTGTATAACCTTTGAGTTGATTTATCGCTTATAACACAAATCTCAGGTGACAAAAAATTCTCCCCTAAATTGAAAGGACAAATCACTTTAAATTTGCAACCATCAATATCACTACTGAAATACACTGAAAAAAAATATTCTTTTACAATGTGATGCCTTTAAAAATATTTTTAACAGATATATAACTTTGGGAATATAAAAGAAATATACAATCATCTAAATTCAACATCAGCTGCGCCAAGGCCAGTGCACCGTCTGTCAAGATTACACTGTTGTGTTTAGTTAATCTCTTTACTTGCATCTAGACTAATTATTTCTTGTCAAATGATGAGCTCTGCTTGAGGCTTAGTGGAATATACAGCAGATCAGATTCAGTTCTGTCATAACAGGTAAGTTCTGTGACTGCAGTAACAACGTTCATTCCACAGTTGCCAAAAACCAAGGGTCCTCCTTCAGGCCTCTGTAGAGCTCTTGAGCTGCACCATCTCAGCCTCTTCTTGAGGTTTGGAAGGAGGGGCTCCACGTTTGCGGTGGAAAACTGCTGATATCTCTTCACAAGTCTTCCCTTTTGTTTCAGGTACACGCAAGTAGATAAAAACGGTGAAACCGAACAGGAGTACTGCAAAAATGACGAAGACATAGCTCCCACAAAGACTCTAGGGACCAAAGCAAAGTTAGATTTATTCTTATTTTGAAGACCTTGTGTAGTGATGGCATGTAAGGATACTGCACAATTGTAAAGATGCTGGAAACTCTTACTTCTAAATAAGGGAAAAACATGCCAATAATAAAATTGCATGTCCAGTTGCAACACCCAGCTAATGCGATGGCTGCTGGACGTGGTCCCTGACTGAAGAGCTCTGCCACAATGAACCATGGGATTGGTCCAGGCCCGATCTCAAAGAAAGACACGAACATGAATATGGCCGTCATGCTGAGGTAGCTCATCCATGAGTAAACATCCTGAAAAGCAGAAGAGAGAGAATTATGAAACAATCACCAGCAACTCAGTCCTCCTAATGACAATTTCAGATACTCTATAGCTCCTGAATTAGAGTTTTCCCCAGTTTTTTTTTTCATACTTAAAAATGCCAATCAAACCTGAAATGCCAGGCCCACTGTCATGGCCACTGCACAGCAGCACATTCCTCCCAACCCCACCAGAGTGAGAGTTCGTCTGCCCGTTCTGTCCACCAAGAACACCTGGAGAGCGCGCATACAGCACATTAATGAACCAGACTGTTCAAGAATCACAAGAATCATCTACGATTGCCTGTGTGCTTAAAGGCTTCTAGAAGGTGCATTCAGTTTTCAATTAATTATTTATATATATAGGCTATATATATTTGCCATATACTGACATCTAGTGGTTTTGAACTGTTGAGCCAGCACATGCTATAGACAGTAGTGATATTTGGATGTAATTGATTTTTATTAATAATTTATTCATTATTCAAAATATTTTATCTATTGTTTAATAATAATAATTGTATTACTATTGTCTACTATTATTATTATTATTATTATTGTTTAATATTTATAATTATTCATTAATATTTTATTTTTCCTTTCTGTCTAGCAGTTTAGTGGTCATGTTTCCACATTACCACCAGATTTTCGGGGTTCCACACCACCAAAATCACAATTCAACCACAAAATTAAAAAACTATATTTGGCTGGTCATGGGATCGCAACATGGTGGCCTTCATAAGGCGACCCTTTATTGTTATTAAGCTGTTTATATCTGACTTCTATAGAATCTTGTTTCCTCCACAATGTATCCCACAATTCTCACTTTTTTCTCACAATTGCATATTTACATTTCACAATTTAATTTATTTTCTTACAATTAAGAATTTATCTCACAATTTTGACTTTTTACTAACAATTGTGAATTTATTTATTGCAATTTTGATTTTATAATTCACAATTACGAGTTTATAGCCCACAATTCAGACTTTTTTATTACTCGCAATTAAAAAAATGTAATTGCAAGATATTAACTCGCAATTCTGATTTTTTTTTTTTTTTTTTTATTGTGACAAAAAAAGCTGAGCAGAATCTTGTGGCGGAATCTCATGTGAAATATATATACAACATATTTTTCTAAATGACTATTAATTTCTTTAGAGCTAAAATCAGAAAATGACTTTGTAAAAGCATTGTGCTTTCATGCACCAGATTCATCAAAACGTGTTCTGAATGGATTATTTGATTTAGAGTAGCTATTGACTCATTGCTCAAAACTGTTTTTACTTGCAGGCTGCCCTTGAACTAGCATAGATAAACACTGCAAAGTCGCGATAACATATGGCTTCTCTCCAGCTCTTTGAGCCAACAGACCTCTGCCGATCCAGCAGTTATTATAACTTATTATATAATCCTTTCACAAGATTTAAGGTGAGGTGTGAAACATGAGCAGGATTGATAATGTCAGCAAAATTTTTTTTATAAATCTAACCTAAATTTTGACAAATTATGATAATAATGCTAATGAGTGTTGTTCTGCCTTTCAGTTCAATTGCTAGCTGCTGTCTAAAGAAGCATGCTCTCAAGGTTGGATTTATCTACAATATCAGTCTTGAGTTACTGTCAAAAAGCATGAAAAGGAAAGTAAGACCCAAGAGGCAACGGCACTCTGCTGTTTCTAAGAGACGAGAGCCTGTTCCTCAGCAGCCGTTGTTTGCCTTTAAATTAGTGTCTATTTACCGACACAAGGGTGAAAATGATGTTTACAACTCCCACTCCAATAGTGGCATACACAGGCTGACCGACCCCTGCAGTCTGGAAGATCGAAGTAGAGTAATAAAAGATCTAGAAAAAACACAAAGACAAGATCAAGTATTACTAATAGTAATGTGGTCCATAAAACTTCAATTGAAATGTTGTTGTTGTTGTTGTTTTTTTTATAAAATGTGAGTAGGGGAGTAAACTTGAGCGTACAGCGTTGATCCCAGAGAACTGCTGGGAGAAATGCATCATCAGGGCCACAAAGAGTTGCTGGCGGTACACAGAGGAACGGAGCAGACGCAGGATGGACATCTTTTCCTCTTTCATGGCCTCCTCCTTCTGCGCCTGCATCTCTGCTATGTCCTTTGAGGTGTCGTAATCTCCCTTCAGCCTTTTCAGACCTACCATTAGGAGAAAGGACAGCAAAGACTGAGCATCATTATTTTGTCTGATCTTTGGGGAAGTTACGAATAAAGGCCTGTTGACACCCGAAAACAATAACTATAATGACAACCAAGTTATGTTTTATGTTTTAAAAATCACTCAACTCGAGGAAAATAGAGGAGTCCATATCACAACTAACAACAACAAGACAGAGTAACATTATTTTTGAAATCCCCCCCCCCCCCACATTTTCTTTGAAGAATATTTGTCATTATAGTGTTCCTTCTGGCTATGAAAGGGCCTTTAGAGAGAAGAGAATGAATTAAATTGTAAAACATTAAAATTATTATGACAGTGTTTTAGTGGCCCGTAAAAAAAAAAACTAATTTAGAATAGAGTCATAACGTTATAAGATTAAGGCCCTAATGTTTTAAGTAATAAAGTCATAATGTTACAAGAACAACGTCATAAGGTGATGATGAGAATAAAGTTGTAATGTTGTAAATATAAAGACTTCAAAAGCATTTTACTTCAAATAAAAATTCGTATTACTTTTTTCATTGAAAAGCTATTGTAAAGCATCACTGTTTTTCTCATATACATTTAAAAAAGTATCATATAAAGTCATGCATTTTGTATAATATGGTGTGAAAGTATTTTGAGGGGAAATATATATATATATATATAGCATGCCTTTTAACATGTAAATAAATGTTCATCAATGCAGAGAATGGATTTGGAGAATTTAGATACTAGCATGAGCATGTTTTAATATTTTCTAACAAAGAAATACTTTTGGCAAATTGGCACATGGGTTTTCATTGGTATCTGGCAGCAGTTATGTACAGTAGGAAATTGAATTTATTAAAGAGAAATAACCAGATGGACATACAGGAAATTGCCTGTTTTGTGTAATCTGTAGCAACCAGTGGTCAACTCAACTTCACTGTGATGTTACTTTATTAATTCTCATAATATTGCGACTTCAATCTCACAAAACTTTATCCTTGTAATTTTTAACTTTATTCTCAAAAAATTACTACTTTAATGTTGTAATGTTGTGACTTTATCCTTTAAACTTAATGACTAAAGCCAAGGCCTATTATGAGATTATCCACCAAATGTTTCTATTTTTACACTGCACAAAAAACGATCTGTCCACTCTATAAATACAAATGACATGTTTAAGCATGCATTGTCTAAGAGTAAGGAGTGAGAAGACTTTGGCACATACTCTTGCATGTTTCTTCCACTTTGCCCAGTTTGATGTAGAGGTATGGAGGACTCTCTGGGCACAGAAGCAGCAGCAAACTCTGCAGGATGGCAGGAGCTCCAGAAAGACCCAGCAACACGTGCCACATGTCATCATTTCCCAGCAGGAACTCCAGACCAATGACCTGTAGATAACAAGGACACCTGCACACATCTTACAGCTTCTAATAAGAGCCCAAAAAGATTAAATAACTTCAATAAAAGCTTAATTTTTTTTAAAGTGATGAAGACTCAGAGCAGATAATGTGACCTAGACTTCTTAAGTATTTTACTTAAAAACAAAATTGTATTACTTTTTGCATTGAAAAGCTATTACAAAGCATCACTATTTTTTATCACAATTGTTTTAGGTGATTGTTAAACTGATTTGCCATGTATGGCCATGCTCTTTTATTTAATAAATTTAAATATTCAGTTCCCGCTATGAAACTTTAAATCTTTATGTATTTGTGGATTTGACACTCACTTGACTAAGAAGGATGCCAATTACAATAGCCAGTTGGTGGAGCGCTCCCATTGCCCCTCTGTACTTCACTGGAGAAATCTCTCCAATGTACAAGGGCACCAGGCCAGATGACAGACCTATAATACATTTGTCAGTCAAAACATTTTGCATAAACACATTCAAAACATATACAGTGCAATGTAATAAAACAAAATACATTTAAGTAAATATCTGTAATGAATAAATGCCTAGAGTGTGTACACCAGTCAGATCATCTTAGCATGTGAAGTAATTTAATCTATCTCTATTGATATCCGATATAATCTAATATATAGTGCTACTTCGTTTGTAGGCAGCGACAACAATGTATCTGAAGATGCCTACCTCCATACTGTATCGTAGGCAAAAAACTATATGTCGAGTATTCACAGTATTCATAAAACATTAGGCGAAAAGTACCTGGATGACCTACTACTTCTAGCAAGATTCTGAAGTTCACATTTGATGGACACTATCCCATGAGGCCACGGAAAATAATTTAGGAATGCGGAATGTTGTACATCCTAATTTTATTCATGCTACACACAATTATACTATACAGAGAATGTATAATGACTTTTTAACGGTTGCAAAGTACGTTTCAAACCAAATGTAGTATCTATAGTATGCGATTTCGGAAGAAGCAATGATTGAATCATGCATCATTCACACTGATTTGTTGAATGAAGCAAGTACTGCCTGTATGAGTGAGTCATTGTATCATTCACTCAACTGATTAATTCAAAACACTGATTCATTCATTTGACTTAATTTTACTGATTTGAATTTTGAATCATTTTCATTGGAGTTCAATTAAAATGTTAGATATTTTCAAAAGCCAAATTTCCTTGTAATTATTTGTTGATCGTAATGTGAATTAGGAAAACCCCATTGGCCTAATGCAGCCAAATATGAATAATGGGAAATGTAAGTTATTTAGTATTAAATTCTTGTTTATTGAACTGCTATAAAGCAATATCCCACTCATTGATTTTCTAAACAGCTCGCTGTACAGCTCTCCTCATATGATATTGCTTTTGAATTAGTATTAGACCAAGGTTGTTGTTATTAAAATACCGGTTTCCTTTTTATCTTACATGTTCTTGTTTCTTCTTATTTGTTTTGAATACATTATAAAAAAAAATGTATTTCTTATGCATGAGTTATGATTAGCTACTTTCAAACTAGCCTTTTTCTCTTACCACAGTACAGCCCCATGATAGCGCGTCCTGCTATCACCATGAGGTAAGGTGTGCCCATCTTAGCCAGGCTCATGAGAAGCCCAGCTGTTATGGCAAGGACATTTATTGCCAGCATGCCTTTGATCCTGTACATCAATATTATACAAGAGGAACACAAATGAGTCATTCTACTGTATCTGAGCATTTAAATCTTAATTCTTCAAGATAAAGAAAGCTGAAGCTATTTTTTGCAATTCACATCATTGAGTGCTTTCCTTTTTATCTTATCGCAAATAATAATTTCCAATTTCACAGATACTCCACCTTCCGCGGAAGTCGCTAACAAAGCTCACTAGAAAGGAGGACACCATGCCTCCAATGGAGAAGATGGCCACAGACAAGGACCAGTACATGACCACAGAAGGATCAGAAGCTTCTTCTTGTTCGGTGGTGTTTCCTCCTCCTCTACGGTCCAGTCCTTCATTAAAGACACCGAGAGATCTTGCATAGTGCCTCTCAATGACCTACAACACAAATGGCACACTGCCATGACACATCCTATATCCTAATAATGATACAGAACAATCGTCCTTTCTCTTGAAGATATAATCTTAGATAAATCCATATCATTCTGGCTCAGAATGCAGCTGGGAGTGTGAAGGTTGTAATGATGGTGTGATGACTGACCTTCTGTGGGGCATTGATGACTCCCAGACTGTATCCCATCTGCAGAGAGCCAAGTGTGGCTGTGAACACTGCCAGAGCAAGTGTGCCTGTTAACTGCTGTGAGACAGGAAAACAGGACTACCGTTAACACACACACACAACATAAACGTTCACTTACTGTATGGATTTATTCTTTATTAAAGGGAAATTAGGGCACACTTTACAATAAGGTTTCATTTGTTAACTACATTAGTTAACGATAACCAATGTGAACAATACTTCAGCATTTGATCTGAACTAATGTTAATCACAACATTTACTAATAGATCAAATGTTTTATTTGTTAACATTAGTTAATGCACAGTGAACTATCATGATTAATGGGTAATACATGCTGTAAGAATGTTGCCCGCATCATTAGTTCATTTTAGGTGCATAAAATTTAAACAAAAGAGTCCTTATTGTTACAGAAATTAGTGATACAAACAAATTGATCTGCAAAAAATGACAATGTTCAATACATATTTTACTCTTAATTATACAATCTATAATTAAGGTATTGAACCAAATGAAAGAGAAATGTTTGTGAACTAAAATATAATGCATGAACAATTACATTCATGTTTTTATGAATAATAAATAATAAATGAGGTAATACTTCACAACAAGGTTTCAGTAGTTAACATTAGCCAACTACTTTAATTAACGTGAACTAAGAATTAACAATATTTCTACAGCATTTATTAATCTTAATGATAATTTCAACATTTACTAATGCATTGTTAACATCAAAAGTTGTATTTAACAATGTGTAATGCACTGAACTAACATGAACAAACTGTATTATTAACTAACATTAACAAAGATTAATAAATACTGTAACAAATGTATTACTCATGGTTAGTGCATGTTCGTTAATATATTAACTAATGTTAACAAATGAGACCTTATTGTAAAGTGTTACCAATGTGAATTTTATAAGTATTCTGTGTTCGAACAAACATTTGATTTTAGCTCAATGAACATGATTAGATCAAGTTGGATTAACACATTTTACTCAAGATAATTGATGCCACTTAAAATATGCGTATAAAATATCTGAAATGTAGATATGTATTTTGTGAGAGTAATACTTAAGTAAACATAAAATCTGTGGTAATACTAATTTAAAAGTGTTTTTTGCTCATATTACATTGCTACAATTATGCACTATAGTAACAATAATGCCCAATCACAAGAAGCCTCAACAAATGTGTGTATAGAGCAGGTACAAAGGGTTCATTCCCATTCCCAAGTACTTATGTAAATACACACTTATGTAAATAAACAGTCATAAATAGAATGACCAGCTCCTTATATCATCTAAAAACTGTTGCATTTCTTTAAGTACAGAAATTCTTACTTGTCAGTTAGTACTGAACCAAAACCCATAATCTGGCCATTAGTGCGATTCATTTGTCCATTTTTAACTAAATGGTTGTTTATTTAGTCAAATCACAGTAACAATGATAAACCCAGAAACATCATAATCACAGCATGAATAACATCTGCATTAATGATTCTGCATGTCATGACTATCATGTCTGCTGTCTCATTCATACAAGATTAGATAAAAACATTCCACAAAAAATACATTTAAATTAAACCTGCATCTAGCATGATCAACCTATCAATCATACAGACTGCATTTTCATTATCCATTTGTATTCATGACGACAGAAGAAAACATTTACCTTCTCCATTTTGCATAAGGTGTCAGCAAAAGACGCTCTTGGTCGTTATTAGTGGCTCCAAGGTTCTCGGCTGCTTTCCCAATACTCAGTAAATGATCAATCCTGTCACTGCAGGATCATGCTGCACACGGGTGCTGTGCTGGAGACCTTCTGCCCTCATCCATCCGCTAATGATGTCCAGGTCTCACCGCGGTTTATATGGTGCTTTAGGAAAATCATTTCCCCACTGAATACCACACTATTATTTCACTCTTAACTGTGGTGAAAATGATTGACATGACAACTTACAGGATTTTAAGGGATTTTGATGAAAGTTTGTGGTGCAAATTTCAGCATTGCAAGATTGCTATTTTTTGCATAGCATATCAAAATGGCTGGAAAAGACGTATGTGCTTGAGCAAGAAGAGTTAATGTATTACACCTATCAGAGCAAAGTTCTCAGCGCTCAGTGATACTGGTGCTTTCATGAGCTCTGTAAAAAAACGCCAAAGATTCAGCAGTGGGAGGGACACAAAGACACAAGCCAAAAAAGGTACTTAATTGTTTTATTTTTTTCTTATCATAAAATAAAAAAAACAAAACAAAACGAGGAGGACATAGTGCTTCTACCACCGTAAAAGAACTGAAAATCTTGTTTACAGCTTCTGAAAGAACGACGATCGTTAAAAATGTATTAAGACAGAAACATTAACCATTCTTGAGTGTCAAATAAAGTAGTTAATTAAAAGAGCTCAGTGAGGTTCTTTCCTAGCACTGGCTGAACACAGTGTTTCACACAGCATACATACATCAGCAGAACATTATTGCTAAAAAACCTCTCATTCCCTCACCATTAAAATATCTTCTTTTGCTATGTAAGAGATGTGAAAGAAATATAAATATCTATTTAGTGTGCAAACATCAAGTGACTTTGAGAACATCTAAAGCGTTGAAATGAAGACAAAGGCAAACATACAAAACAAAACCCCAATAAAGGAAATAAAATGAAAAAAGATCTAATTAACAATACAAAAACAATACATCTGTTGACCTACTGTAGTAGCTCTGTAACAAATATTGTACCAGGAAGTTAAAGTCCAAGAGACTGTTTATAACTTGTGGATTTTGAGTACCACATAATTGTCAGATAGTGACACTTTTCCCTTTTTGGAATGTTTTGAGCCCCATGTTTTTTTAACCGATTAACCATTGTTGCAAAATAAATGCTACCGCTTAATACATCAATGCTAAGTATTTTGAAATGTTGAAAAAAAGACTTAAAGCCAAAAATGATGGATGAAACATAAAAGTTATGGCGTACGAATATTAAAATGCAAAAATCAATGTGCCTTTAATGGTTGATTTCACACAGGTTAACTTGTGCTAGGCACTAGAAAGAAATCTAAATAAGTCATCATCAATTCAAGTCACTGAAATACAGGTGCTTTTATCCTTTTTCTTTTTTCATCTTTTAAATTTAGTTGATCTCAGATATCATGTTGCTCTGACATACACATCGCACAACATCTGATCCAGTGTCTACACAAACATGCAACCAGTGAGGGGGAGCGTTTTCTTCCACGTGTGGCTATATTTCGTGCTCCTGTTTCGTCATGTTTAAAACATTCCAAAAAGAAGTTAAAGAAAGAATTCAAAATATGGTTTGCAACTTAAAGATCTGCTCATCCGTTCAGCTCCGTCTTTCCAACCTCAAAGCTATACAACAAACTTTGATATAGTACTTTGATACAGTATAGTACTTATTGATACAGTACTTTTGATAAATGTACAGTATATGGATCTTGTTGACAATATACAAATGAGCACCAGTGTTAGTTTCTTTTGAGCATGTCGTTCTCTTCTGAGAAATTGGACAAAAACGGGCATCACAGATACTTGTGAAACTGGCAGAACTGTTTGCCAATATAAAAGTGTAACATCAAGAGACTAAAGCTTGGTCTTAGCCTGAGTGCTTGCTAAAGTTATCCCCACATTTGTTATCTTTTAAATACTGTGCAATTCTTTACAATCATGCAACTGACTAAAATTCATTGGAAACTGAAAAAAAGTCAATCAAAACCCATAGAAACAGGAACGTAAAGGGGAGGATCCTAAGAACAGGCTTTACCAGAGGCCACAAAATAAGGTCTAAAACCGGGTTCAAGTTAATCAGCGCCCTCTTCTGGGAACTGCGTGCCACTGCAGGTGACGTCAGATACTGCACCTCCATGAGCCGTGTGCAGAGAGTCAGTGCTCTCCCTGCGGAACTGTCTCCAGGCTCACTCCTCAGAGTCTCTAATATTTTTTTCTAATAATATTTTTCAGACCAAAGTGTCAATGTACCGTGCGCTCAGATGCAATGGAGACAGGAAAAAGGCTCCACAGTGTTGGGTCTGCAGAAGCTTCACCAGTTCATCAAAGTGTTCCTGTTCAGCGTCATGAAGAATACTTGACTGCTACCGCCTGATCGGACCGAGGCGAAGAACACCTGCAGAACAAAACGAAAACTGTTAGCTTGTCCAAAACGGTGTAAGCTATTTTAGATCAACAATAACATTTACATTTAGAGATGATCTAAAACAACAATACCAGTCTACAGTATGAGGACGTTTAAGAGACTAACCTTGTCGTTCCTCTCACAGAGGAACTTGAGTCTCTGAGCTCTCTTGTGCATGAAAACACCATCCAGGTGGCCCGTTTCAACAGAGCGGATCTCAATGGCTTTCTCTCCCCAGCCCATGATCTGGTTGGAGTGGATATAAGCTGGAAACAGAACATCTTATTGAGTTCTGATGGATAGACAATCTTTATACCAAAAACAATATACCATAGTTCTCAAAAATGTGAATAACTATTATTTTACTTTTTAAAAAAGATTTAGTATAATAGGCTACGAAAAACACCAGTGTTGGCGATTATTATTGTGATATTTTGTTCAATTATTGGGGACAGATAGATCAAAGGGATAGATCATTTATGCAGAATGTTCAAGCAGGTCCTTTCCATATAATGACAGTGAATGGGGACCATGGCTTCAAGTGAGACTTTTACTGAAATAATGACTTAAACCTCATATTGAAGAAGATGAACTAGTATATAGCAAAAAATCTGCATTGAGGACTTATTCATTAAAAAAAAAAATTTTGAATTATGTCTTCCTGGTTCCCATCCACCATTGTATTAAACAGAATAAACAGACAGATTCTGCTAAATATTTTCACACAGCTCCCTATATAAAGTTGGATAAACAAGAATATCAAACTTTATTCATCAACATACCATATAAAACAATGTATACAGTATAACAAATCTCAAATTATTAATCATTTACATCATTGCAAAATATAAACTATATTGTTACCCAGCTCTAATGTGATAAATGCAACTATAAGGCATGAGGATATTAAGATTTTATAAACATTAACATTAAGTTTTCTGCAAAGCTGTTTAGAAACAATGCATATTGTGGAAAGCACTAATCTCCTTTGGTGTCGCAAGAAAAAGAGCAAGTTTAGAGCAATATGAGTGAGTAAGGGGTGAGTAAATGATGAAACCATCCTTATACAATCCTTACAAACAGCAAAAACAGATGTCTGATTATCATGACATCTTTTCATACAGTCTATTTTTCCACCACCCCACAGACGAATAACAAGCATTGCATAGGAATCACCCTAAAGATGAATAATTCTGTCCGTGAACACTACTAATAATCACAACAGCCTGCCAAACCACGAGAAGCTCTGCCCAAACACTCCCCCATTGAGATTATTATATTTGATAGAGCGAGCCAAAAGCCCTAAATCTTGCAGATAATGTGTTACACAAACCAGCTCACACACACAAATAACCATGTTCATACTTCTCAAAACATGAGAGAAGTTGATGCATAGTTCGAATCTTTTTGAACTCTGGGTGAACTACTTTTATCTCCTCCCACAAGGCAGAGGATTGTGTGACAGCCCTTTGTAGTTTTCATGCACTTCTGTTGGCTGCGCATCCTTTAAGCTCTGCCCATGAGCTGGCAGAACAAGCTAACACAAACAGACACTGCGGTAGAGGCCAATCGGATATCAGTGCCACTGTGAATGTGGAATCAGGGTGATATCAGTCGGGACAGCAAAATATTATCGTTTTTTTTTAAGTATTCTCGGAAGATAAATATTTGATCAATTAAATAGGAGTCATTGTCTGGTCACTATGGATGGTTTTGTTCTTGTACAGCTGGGATGGGTATAGAAACAAACAGACTCACCAACAGAGGTGGGCATCTCTCCCCACTGCAAGACCACGTCCTTGGTGATTCTGCCGTAAGTGTTGACATAAACGCCCTCATCTTCATAACACAGCAGCATCTCCATGCCATCAGTCTTAGGAAGCACCACGATGGCATGAGGGGTCACACTGCTCTGAATCTAAGAGAGAGAGATAGAGAGAAGAAAGGGTTATTTGAAGATCATACTGCAGTGCTTAAAGAGACCATTAGAGGGCCACATATTCAATTTACATTTATTCATTGCATAAAGTATAGCATTCAGCCACGGCTCATCTGAGCAGATGGGCAGATGGGGCACCAAATTATTCATCCTCTAGAAAGATCTCTATATAAAAAAATCGTAACAAATATTTTTCAGATTGTCCAGACTATTTTAAGTGTTTTAAGTGAGCAGGATATATTAACATTTAGCATGACATCGGCAGGAAGATATCATTATACTAAGCAGGGCAGAGGGTGCCTAAGCGCTCCACAGGGCCCATCATTTTTCCAATGTAAATCTGTGGTGAAAAATGGAACTGCAGGGCGGTCTAAGGCTACGTTCTTCACACCGTCAGTTCAAATCCGATTGTTGACTAAATTATCCACATTACTATTCAGATCAAATTTGTGTGTTCCATGCCGCTCTTTCATTTCCTGAAATATCTGCATTGAAACAACCACAATCGCATCATGGGGGGATTGACAATGTGTAGTCACAGCGCTTGACTACTGTCATTTTCTGCTCATCCGGTTCTTTGCTACCATGCAACCCTTTTTCTGAGGCGACTTTCAGCATGTTTCCTATAACAACATCTGACGTTTACGTTTGATGAATGAGGATGAGCTTGTCTACACCTTCTCTCTTACCTACACCCCTGAGGCGCTTGCAGGTACTCCAATTACCCAGGCCGATGGTGCAATTGTTGGTGTTCAATGCCATTATCAAAGGCTTCAAAATTAAGTAGTGACGTTTTACGCAATGTGAGAAAGTTACATAAACCACGCAAAATCCGATCAGAGCAGTCAGACTGAAACGGTTCTCTTTCAAACATTCACTCGGTATCTCACTATGGGAAACACCTCTGGGCGTTACCCATCCATCCATCCATCCATCCATCCATCCATCCATCCATCCATCCATCCATCCATCCATCCATCCATCCATCCATCCATCCATCCATCCATCCATCCATCCATCCATCCATCCATCCATCCATCCATCCATCCCCCACCCATCCATCCATCCATGCATCCAATCACTTTGATCAATTTCTACAGAACGTGAGTAAATAAATAGCTTCTGTCTTCCTCAAAGCTCCTGAAACCTTTCTTACATTTTTCACACTTTCAAGTGCTGTGAAGAGAAGTGTGGAGGCACGTTATTTCACCAAGATTAGACTACAACCCCCAAGAGCAACATTGCCAAGGGAAACTCTGAACCAATCAAGAGGGTGTTGCCCATAACCGGATCCCCTACCCAGAAGCACAACTTAATTGTGTTTTTACAGACGCCAAACCACAGCCTAGATTCACTGAGACTTAAACCACAGGTCTAAACAGCTGCATTCATGTTTAATTTGTGGTTATAAATTGTTTGTGCAAAAAAATTAATAATTTTTTTTTTCTGAGGTTAATTTACAAGAACACCACTTACATGTGATGGTACGTAGATGTCATAGGGGTTTCCAGAATCCACATCTATGACGTGAAAGCCCACACTAGACCCATAGATGACCTTTAACCTCTGACCCTCTTCTACAGTCAGGTCCACAAGCTGAGGCCTGTGCTGCAGTTCTGTGAATGACTGCCAGAGTGAAAGAGATACAGATATAGAGATAGATGCTGAGTCTGGGGAACTGGTTAAACAGGCAGTTAATGCATGTAAACCTTTAAGCCATTTTCTCTCATTTACAAATTATTCAATCACTTGTTGGTTGAATAAAAAAGCAAGCATAAAAGACATGCACAGAGAGGGAAAGAGAGAGAAATAGTTGCAGCATCATACCTTGAAAGCCATGAATTTATGGTAAGGCTTAGGGGCCCATGCGTAAATCTCTACAGAGTTCTTCAGTGCGATTACCAGGAATTTGATTCTCTCGTATTTCACTGAAAAACAAAGTAAATCATGCTTTCAGTTCCCTGCAGCTCACAGTGTTAGTCTGTCACATTCATACAAGAAAGCAGACTGTCCCCCGCTGCCACTCTCTATGCAGTTAGAGGTGTGTCGATTAGCATCAGAGATCTCGATTAGCCTACTCTACCGTCTCAGACTTAACAGCCTCTGCTTTAATAGGGAAGCTTCATCTTTACAATCAATCACTCAATCAATAAATCACAATAAAACAACAGTGGTTGACCAATGTGCTGAACAATATAATTTAAAAGAAAACGAAAAGACATAAAACAATATAATAATACGACACAAACACACAATTAGACAAACCCCATTTGACTTAGCGATTATAGGCCTTCACAAAGAGAGGTTTTTAATTTTGCTTTAAAAAGTGATTGACAAGATTGTTCTAATAGAGAGTGGCAGAGTTCCACAGGTCAGGGCCGGCTATGACTTTTGACCCCCAAATTATGCACATTTGCCTCATTCTGCACACTCAGAAAATACAGGCTCACATGGTGCTAATATTTATATTAACAATTGTTGCTAATAAATAAATGAAATAATTTAAAAACAGACTGGCATTGAGATTTACAATATGCTGCTAATAATTATAATTATAATATAGGAGTTTTTATTTGGATATTAGTTGCTACTGTACATTATGGTGGTCTCTAAATTGATATTTTACTGGCATTGATATCAAATACTTTTGGTATTGTGACAACCCTAGCAGAGATGGTTCACTTACCAACTTTATAGTGAATGCAGCCTTCCAGATCCCCAACAGTGATCCAGCCCTGTTTCTTCTCCACCTCTGGATCATTGTGCAGTATCCTGTTTCTCAGCCATGACAAGTAGTAGACACGTAGTTTGTTTTTCTTCCCTGAAAACATCAATGACGAGGTTGACAAGCTAATAAAACATGGCGTGTATCCCCAAAACCACAAAGGCTTTTTTTTAAGAGTTAAAAAGCTCTTGAAGACCTTATCAAGCTCTTTTGTTCTGAGACAAACCTGATATGGTGACCAGGACGTTTAGACCCTCCAGCACGTCCATCTGTTGGAAGCGTCGGCGAGTGATGAGGTTATACACCTTGCCCTGACCGCTGCGGTCCAGCAGCATTAGACCGTTCTCAGTGCCCACCAAGAGGTTTACACCTGAGCGTCCACAAACATGAATTTGATTCTGACTCAATTTTTATCAGAAGAGGAATTGAAAGGCAATTGAAACAGAAAACGCATATATCAGAGAGCGTGACGTACCCCATAGTGCAGCACACAGGATCTCTGAGTTGAAGCGCTTCTTGTACTTGCGGATCTCTGGTGTGTCGCTGTGGGGTCTGATGTTGGTGGGGTTGACATTGACCACAGAGATCTTCCGAGCCTCGTTCAGTTTGGCCTGCTCCTGACGCAACAACTCATTAGCAAACAACACTGCAGAGTTAAGAAGACAAGAAAACACATTAAATGGTATGAACGAGGAAGCATTTCATTCATAAACAGAACGTTTGGGCAAGAACCAAACCCGGCGGGAGGAAGCATGATTATGCTGTAATGCTCTTATCTCATTCAATGCCCAGCATAAACCTATTTTAAAGCCCATTTTATCCAAAAAATAGTGCTAGCCAAAATTACTTTCCATAAATGTGGTTCCTTTCATTGTTGTGGGTGGTGATAACAAGATGTTTGTTTGTGATTTGTATATTTACCGGCCGCTGAGCTCTCATCGTTGTCATCTGTGGGAGAGGTTTGATATACACGTGGATCCACAAAAGGAGTGAAAGAAGCTTTTGAACCACCGCCAAGACCAAACTGATACAAAAAACAAAAAAACAAATGTACCATATCAACTCCAGTAAAATTATTTAATAGCAGGCATTTAGAGAAAAACTGTCTGAGTTTGGGGCTAAAAATACAACAGGTGTGCCATTCCTCTGTTTAGATAATAGATGTGTCAGAAAAATTGGGTTTTATGACTAAGCAGGGAATTTTAGACTTTCACATGTGACTATGAATCAGTAAGCTACTACTAGGCTACTACTAAATAATGTTTGTGTCAGAGTTATGAAAATGTTAAGAGTCATTATAACAGAAAAGTGTTTTCCTCAAATTTGTAGGCCCTTTGGCCTCATTTTAATGGCAGTCAAGTAGAGAGACCGCTGCAAATTATTGGGTGACAAGGGCAGGACAGGACTGGGAAATAACGCAAGCCAGTTTCATTAGCTTGGCCTGGCTAAAAATATCAGATCCTTACCCCTCTTAAATGTTATCTACCTCATCCATAGAGTCCAGGTCCTGGGAATTAAGGCCTGTTGGAGTTCCTGATGGGGAGTGGCTTTGCTGCACCAGGTCTGGTAGGTTCCCGTGGCCTGCAAAACCGTTGCTCTCGCCGTGGCCCAAGCGCTGCCTGTCATTGGTCTATACAGAAGATTAAACAATTTGAAAGTGATCAATTTGAGGAACAAGAGAGAATCCAAGTCTTTTTGGAGGTAAATAGCATCTAATGTGACTGGCATGGTATCTCACCTCTCTCATTTTTAGGGTACCATCTTTAGAGTCATCATTGTAGGAGTCACCGAAGGACTCATGGCTGCTCGTGAAAGACTCATTTCCCTGAACAGAGGGCCTGAGGAAGATAAATACGGGAAACAAGAATTTAGCAGATTCATAATAAAACAGCATTCTTTACAGTCCTCCTTTATTGATAGATGTAAGAAAGATAATGAGAAGTGACAGGATAAAGAGTGGTGAAGGGGATCAAGAAACACTTGGACACAAACTGCCCACATATGCCCTGATTGCTGGGCCAAAGCTCAGACAGAAAAATAAATTGAGTAACAAGAGAGAACTGATGGTGCTTGCACTGACATGATTCTGGGAATGTCGCTAACTGGCACCGTGCCATCATGCCCCACAGTCCCATCCTCATCCTCACTGCTCTCAGTGTCCTCACTGGAGGAGGAGTAGTCAGTCAATTTAAGGGGCGGCCGGTTGATCTCATCTATTCGCAACTCCCTCAGTTCTTTAGCCAAGGCAGTCAGATCCTGAAAGACAGACAGAAAGATTCATATAACAAACTATAATAGTGACACTAGTAACTTCAGTAGTGTGGCAATAGCTCAGTTGTGGACATAGTGTAGCTTTGACAATATCAAGCTACTTTTGTTAATGTTACATTAATGTAGCTGTGTGCATAGTGCAAAAAACAGTAAAGTGTTAGAAAGTCCTTTTTTTTGTGAATCAATTCATTCTGATGGTTCAAGAAAGATCATTTTTGACTGATCAACCAATTTCTTATAATGAATCGGTTCATTTTATCACATTCTTTGATGAAGCAATACATTTGAGTGAATCAGTAAAAAAAACTACACCAAAATGTATTTTAAAAAAATTACACCGTATAAAATAAATGTATATTATTTTAAATAAGTATACTACAAACCATTAACATATTTACTGACATATCGCTTGAGACTTACTGATATAAATATTAGAATCTAACTTTATTTGGAGTAATTTATTGCACAATGCACATTTCTTAATATTAAGCCTAAAATGTGTTTTAATAGCACTATTAGTAGGGATAGTATGATCTCTGTATACATTTTATTTAAAGTGTGCCTAAAGTATACTTGCAAAAGTTCCACTTTTGCACAATAAATAATACTTAAGTATATCTTTAGTTGGACCTTAGCACTACTTCTGGATAACTAAAGTGCAAGAAGTTCAAAATAAGTTGTTCCAATTTAGCAGACTTTAAGGATACCAATTTGGAATACTAAAAGTACAATTGCAGGGTATTTCTATTAAGTACATAAATATGTAAATCTATTTGTAGCATACTTAGGATACAATAAATGTATTTCAAATACATTTAGTATATTTATTTTTCACTAGGGTTGAAAAAGTTTGCAAGAAAATTAACTTGTCCAACTGGTTTCACTAGTTTAACTGCATTCACTGATTCATTTAAGTCACCACCCAATAATCCTAAGGCTTTTAAAGTTGAACAACTTTCATATTTGAGTATCTTATAGCACAGTTTCAAAGTAGCTCCACCAACCCTGGTGATAAAGGTCATTAAAATGAAAAGTTTGATTCTCACTTAGTAGACGCACAATCTTTATTAGAAGCTTGTTCAAATTGAAGATTCAATTGTAAAGAAAGGACAATAGTATGACTATGATTGATAAAAAAAAACTTTCTTTATAACTTGAGAATGATACAAAACTCACAAATTAAGATACATTCACAATCTCCCCTACAATAAAAAAATATAGCAATATTTATAGAATAAATATTAAATACACTCTGCAATGATTTCCTGAGTATTTCTGAGCTTTCATGCAAAGGTCATCCATGTTTAGTTTGTATTCAACCTGTAATACCAGCTCTAGTTCAAACATAAAAATGCCCCCTCGTGAACTTTAGTTGCTATGGAAACAGCAAGGCTCCCAACAAACAGCTAGGGTTATTTGCATTGCGGTTAAGAATCTGAACCAAGTGGGGAGAATGACACACAACCAACATAGAGTCCATTGACAAAGCCACTGGCAATGCGGCTCAGTGAGAAAGCTGAGAGGGTGAAAGAGGACAAGCTTTTCTCAAGTCAGCGTTGCTATTGAGTTCAGCAGGCAAGAATTCCCACAGTCCTCTGCCAAGCAACCTTTAGATTGAGAGGGACCGGGAGAAAGATGGATGGGAATGTTTCCAACCCTTAAAGAGACATTTTTTTTCAATACACTAATCATAAGTTTCCTCAAGTCAAAGCCAAAATGGCTCACAGAGAAACAAATCAGTTTCATAAAAATAAAAAAAAAAGTTAATAAATAAAAGTAAAACAAATAAAAAACTAAGGTTTGGTTCTTCATGCAGTTGTAGGAGAGCATGGCGCTAGCAACGTCAAGGACATATGTTTAATTCCCAACTAATAAAATCTATACCTTGAATGCAATGTAAGTAACTTTAGATAAAATGAAATAAGTTTGAAATAAAATGAAATAAAATGAATTTCTTTCTTCTGCTGAAAACGAAAAATGATATTTTGAAGAATGTCAGTAACCAAACAGTTGATGGGCCCCATTGAAGTAGTTGTAGGTGTTAAGTAGGAAGAACAGTGTAATAACTTATAAAAAACATTTAATATTAATAAAATTGATAGTTATTACAAGCGAATGGTAATTGTAAATATCATATTTTGGCCCAGTGTGTCCAGAGCTTCAGCCAAGAATTTTCATTTCAGATATCTCTAATTTAAAAGCTTTGAGCATTCACAAGTGGAAAACGGGCAAAGAGGACAGTCTGAACAATGTAACCACTGGGACATTTAGCCTCCAATTGTAAAACAGAATCTACGTCTGAAGCTTGTTTAGTCTACAACTGTTTAAATGTAGATGTGATCTCCAAACAGAGAACTAAAAGCACCTTCAAGGAAATGCTAGATTAAAAAAAAAGAGACAAGACAAAGGAAAGTAGGAAGTTGAAACAGTAGTGTGCATGTAGACAGGAAATTAATTATGCCTAGATAATATTTAAGGGCCGTTGGGATCCAACTTACCGTAGGTCGACTGGGTTTGTTCACCTCTCTGCCCTCCTCCTGACTGGGCTTGGAGGTCTCCTGTAATGCCACTGGAGAACCTTCTGATTTACCAGAGCCTGGAAAACACATTACAGGACATAACCACATGTTCAAGACTGGAGGACATCAAATGTAAATGTTTTAGGAAAACCCACACTGATTGACCCTTATTCTGATTATTGGGCAGGAAACATACTTCAAGACAACTTGTTCTCAAACAGTGTTATAAAACTGAGATATTGCCATTATTGTAAACAACAATATACAAAAGGCTCAACAGCTGGCCTGTGATATTCTTTACCTATGAATACACCTACTGGACTGGACCAGAATATCTAAACAACTCAAGTGCACAAAACAGACAAACAATGTATCCAGAATGTCATACTATACATCCACTTCACTCTCAGGACAAGCGCAGCACTGCACATCTGACATGGTAAACGGAGTGGAACAGGAACAAGAGGATCCAAGCAAAAACAACCAGGATGAAGTCTGACAGAGTGCCCGCTCCTTCAGTCCACTAGTGGTTGTCCACCCACCCACAATCACTATGATTTAAATGAGCATGTCGGAGGCGTAGTGCACACGGTCTCATTCTGCCTCAAGTGATTTTGCAAAAGGCATCAACTACGAAACAAAGATAAACCAGTAATAAAGCAGCTCTGCAGAAGACTGTTGTCATCATCCAGCTCAATTCAGTTGAAGTTTTGTTTTCATCCAATAGTGTCAATACTGCAGAATCACTGAATATTAAGTGTCTTTTAAACCCCAACTTAGCAAGTCAAAGGCAACAGTGGCAAGGAACCTAAACTCCATAAGGTGACAGAAATGGAAAAGAAAATCTTGGGAGAAACCAGACTCTGTCACATTCTCCTCTGGCAATAACAAATAGTTTCATAACAAAAGGTTTAATCATGAACAAAGGTTTGAATCGGGCCTGGATGACGTCCTAAACCTCTCTCCCCCAATTGCCTGTCTGGCTCTACTGTCCTGTAAATAAAAGCTTAAAAAGCATTTCTTTTGGATGGTGGTGTGCAGTGGTTGAGGCTCAAGGCTGCTATCCAGAAGGTTTATAGTTTGATCATTGAAAATCATTACTCAATCACCTGTAGGCTACTTACTCTCTTAAAAACTTTATGCGTGAAAGTTATGAGTGATGTTATTTCCTCTATACAAAAACTCAATAAAAAGCCAAAAGAGGAAGACACTCACGTCTTGGCTGGTTCCTCTCACTGGATCCAGGCTGGGAGCAGCCCTGAGAGCTGGGTGTGCTGGAGCTGGATGAGCCATTACTACTGGTTCTTTGCAGAGCCACATCCAGAGACAACTCCGTCCTCCTCAGGTCTGGATTACTAGAGAGATCAGGATACAGTCAGTGCTTGAATACACCAACACAGAGCAACAGATCCAGCATGTGATATGACAGAGCTGACCTGGTGCGGATGAGCTGAGAGGCTGCCCGCCCCCCTCCAACGGACTCCCCGTTTCCCGGAGAGTTCTTCCTCATCAGAGCAGGGGAGATAGAAGTGGTCCGCTGGGGCACCTGGGTAGTACCGCACAACTTTAATCAAACAAACAAATGACCAAACGTCAGACACGAGGGATCGAAGCATAATTATTACAATCAGTTGCTTTAAAAACATAAATAGAATATGAATATTTTAATATAGTCTTTTAAATTAATTTAAATTTATATGAAACACAAATTTGAATGTACTTTAAACTTTTTATGGGGGTGGGGTCAGCAAGATTTGTTTACTTAAATGAATACTTTTATTAAAAAAAGATGCATTAAATTGATCAGTGAAAGTAAAAAAAAATTATAAAGTTACATTTAATTAAAAAGATTTCTATTTCAAATTAAGACCATTCTTTCAAACTTTATATTCAAAGAATCATGAAAACAAAATGTATTATGGTTTCCCACAAAAATATTAAGCAGCACAACTGTTTTCAAAATTGATAATGAGAAATGTTTCTTGAGCCGCAAATCAGCATATTAAAATGATTTCTGAAGGATCATGTGACATTGAAGACTTGAGTAATGAGGCTGCCAATTCGGTACGCATACAAACCGAACGATTCCTAGGACCATTTTTCCTGCAGACAAAATCCGCGCTGGCGCGATCACCACAACGTTGCGCAACATCAAATGGCAAACGCAATGAAAGCGGAACGAAACTGCGCTACTCATTATATTGTGCTTAACGGACCATTTATCAGTTCGGAACAGCAACATCTGTGCAGCGCGAAATCAAGCGACACTGTGCTAAGAGATCCAGTGAAGAAAACATTTGAATTCGCCACTTAAGTAATAACCTTGCTGCGAGATCTAGTGAGAAGCATTCAAATTTCTCCGTTATTAACCGTAGACCTCTATTAGATCAAACAGCGCTGACGTGGGAACCAGGAGAAACATTGTGCCGTGAATGAACATGGATTTAATGTTGCACTTCAAAACTCAAATATTATATAAATATATATTTAAATGTTATTTTGAATGTGATTACCAAAATATTATTTGTTCATCCTTCAAAGATTACCTCCATTAATAAACCTGAGAGTTTCAAGATGTAGGAAAACTCAAACTTATTTAAAAATAGTTTTTCTTTTAATAAATAGGAAATTTCTCTGGCATTTCTTTCTTTTTCTTGTATCGTATCGAACCGCAAATTTTGTGAACTGTTACACCCCTAATGTATATATATATATATTCTCATAATTTTTTTTATACACTTTTAAAACATTTTTATTTTTTGTTTACATGCTTGTCGGGTATTTTAAGTTGAGGTGCTATTTGTTTTTATATTAGACTTTTTCTATATTTACTGTTGCACTAAAGTCCAAAAGTGAAGATTTTATGTTATGTATTACTTTATTGTTCAAGCTACCTCACAGAAGTGTTGAATGTTAAAATAAGGTGAATTAAACAAAAAATAAGGAACATCCTGGATCTGTTTTTTTCTCTCTTCTTTATTCTTTTTTTATGTATTATGTAAGTATCGGATCGGGACTCGGTATCGGTGGATACTCAAAAATCAAAATCAAATGACTCGGACTCGGACTTGAGGGCAAAAAAACCTGATCGGGACATCCCTAATTTTAACACTTTTATCTTTAATTAAATAAATGCAGCCTTACTGTGCGTTCACACCGCCGCCGGCGAGAGCGGCAAAATTCGCTCTCGCCGCCCTGCCAACGACGCTGTGGAAAGATTCGTGGACGCTCTGACGTAGATCGAATGCTTGGTCTTTTTTTAAACTGTATTTAAATGGGCAGCAAAGCAAACATGCATGTCGATCGTTGTTTTTGCAGACTGACAAAGTAGGGTATAAGTTAACCTCATGGAATCTTTTAAATGTGAAAGTAATAAATCGATGGAAAGAACTTGACAATTATAGTGACATGTTTGCTAACTAAATAAACCAATTAAATGCAATTTGTGTGGTGTGGCTTTTGTGTTCATGGTTAAGTGCTAATCTAATTTGCATTCCCGCTGAAAAACAAGCGTTCTAGAGCAAAAATATAGCCAATAAAAAGTGTTGCACGCCTTCTTATCGAATTCAAATGATCAAACTCTCCTCTATTTTGCTTGGGAACTACTGTGGTCGGAACATAAGTTTACAGGACTGCGTACCCTGGAATCCTCTCAAACGGAGCACTTCTACATTCCGATTGGTTGCCGCCGAACCGCGTCATAGCTCATTACCATAAAGTTGACCTGACTTCAACTTCTCCTCGCCGCTCTCGGCCACACTCGCGGTCCAAGACGCGCCGCGCAGCCCTCGCCGGAGCTCGCCGCCGGCTCTCATTGAAAATGAATGGCTTCCGGCCACTTTGACGCTCTCGCCGGCGGCGGTGTGAACGCACGGTTACAAGCTTAAGAGACTTCTTTATTAACATAAAAAAATTAAATAAAATAAAAACTGACCCCAAACGTCTTAACGGTCGTGTATTCACCAAAAATATTATCAAAACAGGTGTAAAACCTTGAAAAGGGAAAAAGTGCATCAGTGAAGTTATTTATAGGAATAATTAGGGGTGGGACAAAATATCGATATTTTAATTGATAATAATATCGATATTTTTTAATTAATAAAATAAGGCGCTCAAAATAGATTTCCCTGCTCCAAGCGTGATATCGAGAGCCATGTATCGTATCGTGAAGTACCCTCCCCAAATCATAATCCTAACCTTAGGAGGAATGTCTTCTTCCCTCAGCCAAGGGGAACTGCGGTCAGGTTTTTCCTCACGACTGGTCATGCGAGGGGCCGGAGGGGGTATCTCTGAAGTTGGGTCTGAGTTTTGCCGTGGCATCTCTGGCCGATGGGACACCAGGCTCTCCTGGAACGCTGAAACACCCTTGGCAGATTGATCATGCAAGGACTGAGAGACTGACAGAGAAGAGCTATGGGACCTCACTGGAACCAAATGAGCCATCTAAGAGGAGCAAGAAACCATTAAGTGCTTAGTTCAGGATTCTGATACTTTTTCACCAATTATTTTTCATGACCTTTACAGTCATTTGTGATTACTGGATAAGAATTAGAAATTAGAATTAGAAGTTTTAGAAATTGATATTTTTAAATAATTTAAAGATTTCTGTGTAGATTTCCATGGGTATGTCAGGTACTAATCTTTTGAAAAATAACATTTGTTAATACTTATACAAATGTTGCCAATGGACAGACTGATGTGTCACACTGACTTAGGAGCAAGTTTTATAATAAATAAATTAGGGATGCACAATATTACAATTCTGGCCAATATACCAATGATTATTTTCATATTATCATCACCAAATATCCAATATTACAATTCTATAATAGTAAAAAAAATACTACAAAGTGAAGAAAAGAATAAAAAAAAAAGTTAAATGCTGCAAGTGTATTTAGGCATCACAACATTATAATGTACAGTATGAAAAAAAGTGAATAATCATTTTGGAGATTTACTAAAGATTACATCCAACAGTGTTATTAAATTATGAGAGTTTTTAAAGATTAATGAATGTAATCTAAATGTAAAAATAGAGGAAATGAAAATGAACAATAAATAAATAAATAAATAATATAGTCCTGATATACTGTGCATCCCTATTGAAAATGAGTGCTTTAAATAAAAAAGGCTAAATGTGGTTGTACCTGAGGCTCCACAGGGCGGTGTACAGGAGGGGTCCGTGCCGGCTGCATACCCCCACTGCTGAAAGACTCGGAGCGTGGTGGAAGGGAAGGGTCGGAGATACGATTAGCCACTTTATGCTGCAGGGCAGGAGAGCTCTGGCGGTTCAGTTTGGAGCGCTCCTCAACCTTCATGAATAATAAAAAGCCACATAAGAACCACAACCACCAAGCTAGAAAAAATTAGCAAGACCCTGAAAAATGCCTCAGAAATGAAATACTTGGGAAATGCACAAACCAATATTAAATTAATCAGTAGCAACTATCACACCATCTGAAAGAGAAAAGCAATCTATTCAGCTAGAAGCTGAATTAGCCGTTGCATATTGATCGGGTCATTCATACAACAATCAGTTAGAGCAGACCAGCATCTTCTATAAGCAGAGAAACTGTTCTTTGAGAGGTGAAGGAAAATACTTCAACTAAGTTAAATGGGCAAAGAATCTGCTTTGGCAATAGAAAAACCCGGTACACTGTATGAGACACTGCTTGACAACTAGATGAAAAGATTTCAGTTCTTAATCGAATTTCTAAAAAAGTCAACAAGGATATCATTAACGACCCGTATCTGTATTCATGAGATGTGGAATGAGTCTAAGTCTGAATATGTGAAGTATTTCAGTGTCTCACAAGTTGAGGGCTTTTTGTTTGCACCAACAGATCCTTTCAAAGAACTAGACAGACATTGGATAACCATCTTAGTGTCTCAGAAATGAAGATTCCTACTGAGGAAGCTGCTTGTCAAATTCAAAAAGAAAGGAGTGGTTAGTGTGGAGACGAATGGCAGCCTGCTCAGAGATACGATTACACTATGTCAAGAGTCATAATTCAGGCTAATTAAAAGGAAATCAAAATAGCAACTAAAAGATCCATCATATGTTGTTTAAAAGCACTGGTTACATTGATTAAGATAGTTTTGCTTGTATTGTTAATCTAACAGTGTGTCCTAATGCAACAAGACATTTTAATGTTTTCAATGAACATGAAACTACTGCAGGATTGACACAACCACAGCCAACAAGAGGATATTTGATTTTCAATGTACAGTAGGAATGAGCTGTGTGCCTCGAAACATTTCATTTTGAGCTCAATTTATCAGAGCACTTAAAAACGCCCAGAAAAAGATGCTCATAAGGTCTAAAAATGGCTGATTAAGTAGTATTCAGATTAAATGTACAGTACACAAACACTTTTTACTTAAGTTGTGTTTGTGAAAAAAAAGGAAAAAAAGAAGAACATTTTTTGTTGCTATAACAGCTTATTTTCTGCAATAATTTAAAGGTCAATGGGAAAATCCTATTGTTAAGGGAACAACAGTGATACTAACTTCTAGGTTGGCATATAAAATGACATCCCTGCAGCAATCTGTTATGCGAACTGGGAATATAGACCAATGACATTTTGCAGTGGGCAGGGCTACCCATCGCAATGCCACAGAAATAAAAACTAAGCGAACGACAGAATGTCCTGTTGCTATGTGCTTGACACGGCTGGTTAGGATATGGTATAGAGAAACTTGTGGAACTCATTCAGCTTTATAGTAGTACAGCTAAAAAATCTGAACACTTCCCAATATACAAAATACAATAGATGTTTTTCAGGCTAAATATTAAACCATTCATTTTTAACCTCTCTCAAAGGTTGTTTGATTTATACGATTAGCAGAGTTCACCACATGCCACCTTGCAAGAGAAAAAGAGGAACTCCATCACCAACGGACAATGCACCCAGAAGCACCCAGCAATGGACTGCACTGACTGCTAAAGCTTACACAAACACAGAGGCCATCCAGGAGGGGTGGTGGGTCATCTGATGGGGCTCAGAATCAGGACTGGGGTCAAACAAATGACAGAAGGGCTCTCATGATGTAGTTGATGAATAAGAGCCAGTAAGATAGGAATGGAAGGGGCTTATGACATGTGGAGTACTGACTGAATGACTGGTTAACATGTCTGTTTCTTTGGGTAGTTGTATAATTTACGTATATCGATTTTGGAATGGCATTCAATAACTAAAACATTGTGCCAGTATGTTCCATTTTATTTTGAGGATTAAGAGAGCAAATCAATAATACAGTTCAAGAAAAGATATTTACATCTATTTACAATGATCGCGAACTCCCTCAATTGACGAGGGGCTTGATCGTCATCACGCTGGAGGAGAACGGGGAGCCTACAGGGGATAAATTAGGGCTGATCAAGGATGAGCGGCGGCTACCGCTAACTGGGGATGGCGACCTAGAGGAGACTGGGCTTTCTCTGGGTGTGTTTCTAGGGGAGAGCCCCATCCAGCGCAAAACAGAACTAAGTGGCTGAGCCTTTTTAGGGGACTTTATATGGGGCTTGCGGTGCACATTAAAAAAGTCTTCACGTTCAAAAGAATTGGAGCGCCAGATGGGCTGTTTAAATTTCAGCCCGAGCAGCTCCTTTGAAGAAAGGTCCTGAGCAGAAGACGAGCGATTAATGTGAACCGATTCATCTGAAGTGAATGTTGCGAGGGGCATGACCCACTCCCATTGTGGTACCATCAGGAGGTTCTTGGCTGGCACAGAGTTTGAACGCTTTTCTTTAGCCATTATATTTCTAAGGGAGTGTTCTGGGGCTGACTGGGACAGAAAGTCCTCCTCATTAGTGATCAGACACTTCTGGTTAACAGCGATTTGCGGGACCAGCTCATCACCTACATTTAGTCTACGGCAATGTGAGAACTTCAATTTTGAGGCTGAGGCCAGGTCTTCTGAACTAACCACTTTCGTGACCGCTGGGTTGGGCTTCAATTCGAGGACTTTCTGCCCGGCCTTCTGGCAGACCCTAAGCTGGCGTACATGCTGGCTAATGTTCTCTCGACTCTCTTGCTGGCCTGAGACATTGATGGGTGGTGGCTGCTGCTTCCGGTGATGTAAATGCTGTGTGATCTGTTCACTAATATGGGGAAGCAGTTTAGCGGGGGTTGAGGGGGTCCAGTGAGGGGGGTGCTGCTGACAGGAAGGGGGTGAGGAAGGCTTGAGGTTGATGGGTCGGGTCTTTTTTAGGGGCCGGCCATGGACCTGAAACAGTGAGTCAAGAGTTTTTGTTAAACACAGTTAAGTTGTTTAAAAAAAACAAAAAAAAACAGCAGGGCCAAGCACACACTACAAGACTGAAACTCATATCGTTTTCACGCTGAAGTCTTAAAGTCTCAGATTAGCCATTTGTAATGTGTTATCAAAGATGTTCAAGTGTGAGTCCTTGTGAGTTGCACTAAGAGTCGTAATGAATGTAATGTTAAATTTCAAACTGGCTGGACACGTCTACCCTCCCATGTTTTTAAGAATCAAGTCTCGTGTTAAAAGTGCACTCAGTAATTGTTTAGCTAGATATAACGTCACTATTCTTCGTATACTTTAAATACCAGTGGTGTTAGATACTGCACTGCCATCTATCAATGTGGATCAGCATGACGGTCTCTGAGTTTTATGCAACTTACACGGATACTAGTGAGTTTTGGAGTAGTCTAAACAACTCACAAATTCACTTACCCGTCCAACAAACAAAAAAACAATACTCAGGATTTTCCACATTGTGGACCCTTACTGACTTCGGCATTCAATTTTTTGTCTATGTTGGTCTGTCTTCAGACTGTTTTCACTTCACTTCCGCAGCCAAAGAGCGTGATTTTCTTCCACGTTCAGTCAAACACCACGGATCACGTTATTTCAACATGACAAAATATGAGGGGGTGACTCGCACCATACAAAATTAAACACTTTTTATTGACAACTATTATGACTAAAATCTTTATCTCATCACACTTCACAAAAACTATTTATTTATTGTTTAAAACCTTTTAAATTAGCACCAAACTACTGAATGTGCCTTTAATTTTACATTTATGCATTTAGCAGACACTTTTATCCAAAACGACTTACAAAATAGGAACAAAACATTCATCAAAGAGCCAATAACCATTGTAGAACACAATGCCAGATTTATTAGACAACTAGTTTAGGAAACTAGAGAAGACATGCAGAGGAGATTTTTTTTATTTGTGTGTGTGTGTGCAAGCGTCTGTGTACGTGCGTGCACATTGACTTTAATATGCGTGTACGCTTGTGTGAAAACACATTTTGAGATCTGTGATTACTAGTTTGTGCAACAACCTTCTGTCTTGTAGTGCGTGCTTGGCCTAGAAAAGCAAAGACAAAATCAGAACGCTGTGATGACTGTAGATCAAAAGAAAAGAGTCCAGATTACATCACAAAGACATTAAATAGTATTACCTTCAGTTATATATAATGTTCTAAAAAGACTGAAGAATGTGCTGGCCATTTTGCTGATATTCTAGGATAAATCAAGAGAGTTAATCTGTCCAGTTTAATTTAGCTGAATGAGCATCAGTGGTCTTAGACTTTCAGTAAAAGTTTCCAGGCTGCCGACCCTGAAAAGTGTGCTAGAAAACATTTCCTAACCAGGCACAATGCATTTCCAGTGACAAGCAATTTGTTTGTCTGCACAGTATGTGAAACAGTGTGTGACATGAAGTCAAGAAGATATTTGCTGTTTAAATGTACAGTTATTAAGAGCAGGATTTTGGACCAATCAGATTTCATTGAGGGCAGGGCTAGAGAGTGTGCAACTCACTGGTACTTGTTGCTTGTCATGGTCAAAGCTGGTTAGGTCAAAAACTAAGATTTGCATACAAGAACTTGTTCCTTAAAATCACATCATCCCTGGAGTAAAACAGTGCTGCGATGCTGGAAAAAGGACACATTCAGTCTAATTTCAGGTTTTCCCACCTCTTTGGCCCAGTTAGGTTTGTCGCTAGGGTTTACGGCATCTTTGTAATGGTAGAGTTGCTTCTTCTCTGCAGGTCTGGAGTCTTGTTGCTGTTGTTGTTGGAGAGAGACAAGGTAAGCCCTCTCCTGATGGAGCTGTCTTTGCAACCTCTCCGCCTGTCTCTGTTCCTCAAGCTGTTTACGTTTATACTCCTGAAGACGCAGAGAGAGAGGATGATAGTTTAATAACTATTGTATGATGTCACAAAGAGCTTTGCGATAAATTATTAAAACAAGCACAATGATCATACACTGGAACACAAACACACAAAAACATGCACATGCTGGAGCACACAAAATCAAGGTGAACCGCCACTCAATGCCAGGCATATGTTCTGCCTTGATGGCAGAGATCTGGGAGGGTGTGAGATCAGCTACAGAGAGAGAGAGAAAAAAAAAAGGTTTCAAGTATCCTCTAGACTCCTCTAAAAAGTTACATCTGAAGCTATAGAACAGAGCTACCTGGAACATTAAGTCCTCTATGCAGTCTTTTATCATTCTCTTTTCTCCCCTGTCTCCCTAGTGGCTTCAATGAAAAGTAAGTTTTATTGCATTTTTCTGGCCTCCTCTACACTTCAAAACTCCCATGAGAGCAGAGAAAGAAGGGAAGACTTGCTCTGGTCTGCACCTTTCCTGTTTTCACTTCAAATGCATCAAAGCATGTTGGGATTTCACAGGAACAAATGTTTTAATTTGGTAAGGATAAAAAAAGCTCAGCTGTCATTTACCCATCAACTTGATAAATTATTTGCACACAATACACAAATAACAGCTTGTTTTCTTGTGCGTCTGTTGGGACAGTACAACAGTTATAGCAATAAAAAGGACTTCCAGCATAAATGTGTAGATTAAAATGTCATCATGAATACACATGATGTATCGTACATAAATACGTTAACAACATTACAATTCATCTCTATTTAACTAACAGTGGCACAGTAGTGACACAGGTGGCATCTCGAACAAGAAAAATTGTAGGGCGGAATTTAGATTTTGGCCAATGGAATGGATAAGATTGTTGTTTTTGTTTTTCTAAAACCTGTTATTTCTCACATATTACAGGCACAAACAAATACAAAACAAAAATGACAATTCAATAATTTCAATAATACATCAATGCAAAATAAAACAATTGTGATTCTGCAAACACAAAAGGAATAAACAAACAGAGATATAATTTGGGTCAGCGCAGCAGCGGGTCAGGGGAGAGGAGGGACAGGGTTTAGGGCTACAGCAAGGCGAGTGTCTTCTCTCTGTTACCAGTAGGAGCGCCTGCTCTTGCAAGAGCTGTTGCTGCAGGATCTCGAGCTGTCTCTGTTCCTCCTCCAGCTGACGACGGATATACTCCTATAGACCCGCCATGACGCAAGAGACAGAAAGACAGGAAAACACAGAAGACTGAGTTTATCACAGTTTCTACAGGATTCAGAATGAAAGTGTGACCGTAGAATTTCACAGAAGATTATAAAGAAATGTGAGATGAAAAGAACAACAGAATGACAGATAGCAAGCCATAAAGACATATTAATCTAAAAAATAGACTTTTGTCCTGTGTCCGAATATGCCTACTTCCAAACAGCAGTAGAATGTCCGAATTCATAGTATTCATAAAACCGTTTGCGAAAAGTATCTAGATGACCAACTACTTCCAGCGATATTCAGAAATGAGCATCGGATGAACAATTTACTGTCCCATGAGACCATGGCGAATGTAGTGCATCCGAATTTCATTCTAACTACACACATCTTTTCTAACGTCCGAGAAGAAAGTTTCACACTAAATGTAGTACCTACAGTACGTGATTTTCACAGTAATAGACAGAACGAAAGCTAGTTAACTAGCTAACTAAAACCATAGAACAACAGATGGATAAAATGACAGCTAACTAGCTAGATCCATAGATAGAAAAAAAATTATAGCTAGCTAGGTTAAATGATAGCAAGATAAAACCTTAGCTAAAATGATTACTTGATAGACTGATAGTTAGTTGGAATGATAGCTAGCTAGACCATAGATAGAAAAATGATAACTAGGTAGAACAATAGTACAATTGCTAGAATGGTAGCGAGAATGATAGAACGATAATTTCTTAGACAGAAAAGAATTTTTGATGAAGGGAGGGTGTGAATGTGTGGAAAAGGAAAGGAAGAGCCCACTGGGAGTTCGTACATCAGCACACCTGAAGCAGTGTGCCTGAGAGGACAAAAATAGGTGGGAGAGAATATTGATAGTGAGAGCAGACAGAGTGTAATCGCCATGTCCTCAAGAGGAACTGTGAGATGATGATGATGGAAAAACATTTTTAGCGTGAGCAGTGTGTGAGTGAACGTGCGGGTCAGAGCTCTGGAAAACAGCGGGCATTAACACAACCATTCTTAGAAACATACAAACAGCTCAGCAAGGTAATTAACCTCACCCACACAAATGCAAAAGACTAAGATATTCTCATCCATTTATCAAGTCAGTGACTCCCTTCATACATCATGAGATGTTCGGGGAAATGTTTCAAGGTCACACACACACACAATTCCAGTTAAGGGTGTTAGATGGTCAATCAACTTGGAGCAGATAAAGAGAAAAGCTGTGCTCTCATTTCCCGTGTCTTATCTGGCTCTCCGCAGAACCTTTTCGTTACGGAGCCATTCACAGGGTTACTTTAACAACAATTAACTTTCATTAATTGAGTGTGTAGTTGGTTTCCAGCTGTATAATTGGAGCAGTGCAGTGGGAAACAGATTGAGTACCTGCTCCCTTTCGGCCTGTCTCCTCTCCTCCTCTCGACGGGCCTGCTCCTCACAGCGATGCCTCTCTCTCTCTTGCTGCTTCCTGAGCTCACGCTCACGCCGCTGTTGCTACACACACAATCAATCAATCATGCAATTCAGTCTTACACTTGTTGAGTCTTTACATAGCAACATTGAAGAAGCTGAAAAACAGCATTTTCCTTTCTATGCCCTCTGGTTTAACGTGTAGTGAGGCTCTAGTAAAACTCAATTGGAGTGTGTCGTTTGTTAATGTGTGATGCTATTGGGATATTAAATAGCCAATTCAGCCAGACCAGCTGATGCCCTTCATTAGCCACACCAGTAAATTAGAGCTAGGTGACACAGCCAAAAAAAAAAACACACAATATTTTTGCCTTTTGATAAGTCCACGTACATTTCAATATTTATTTGCTCCAAAATGTCTTAAAATAAAAATTCTATAAATTAAATGACTATAACACATACGTTTTCGCAAAACTGTTTTTAATTAATCTAACACACTTTTTACTTAAGCACAGATACATTGAATTTACTTTCATATGTATTACTAAAATATTTTAATAAATGTAAAATTCCCAATGAGGAATACTGTGAACAAATTAGAGCAATAACACAGTGCATAGTTTAAGCAATTCATTGAAATAGAAAGTTTGAAAGCGAGATAAAAGCCTTGCTAGTAGCTGTATTCCATGAACAGGCTTAACAGAAAACTAGCTTATCATTAGAATGTTGTGTTTCCTGCTTCCCATAATACATCGTTCCTTAACTTTCTTAACTCCTCTGGCCTCAAGCTACTCTGAGCCTGGTGTTAAAGACATCACTTGTAGGAGTGTTGCTGTAGGAGAGTAATGCTGTTCTGTGTTTGTGTGTGAATATCAGCCAGCAGCCATATCAGCCAATATGGCCAGCAGCCATATCACCCTGTAGCCCGAGACTCATTGCCCACTGAAGCTAAGCAGGGCTGAGCCTGGTTAGCACCTGGATGGGAGACCTTCTGTGAAAACCAGGTTGCTGCTGGAAGAGGTGTTAGTGAGGCCAGAAGGGGATCTCACCCTGTGGTCTGTGTGGGTCCTAACGCCCCAGTATAGTAATGGGGACACTACACTGTTAAAGAGCACCGTCCTTCGGATGAGACGTTAAACCGAGGCCCTGACTCTCTGTGGTCACAAAAAATCCCAGGATGTCTTTCGAAAGAGTAGGGGTGTAACCCCGGCATCCTGGCCAAATTTGCCCAGTGGCCTCTGTCCATCATGGCCTCCTAATAATCCCGATATATATATATATATATATATATATATATATATATACCAATTGGCTTCATCACTCTGTCTCCTCTCCACCAGTAAGCTGGTGTGTGGTGGGCGTTCTGGCGCAATATGGCTGCCGTCGCATCATCCAGGTGGATGCTACACATTGGTGGCGGTTGAGGAGATTCCCCCTTCTATGTAAAGCGCTTTGAGTGCCGAGAAAAGCGCTATATAAATGTAATGATTTATTCATTATTATTATATCAGCTAATCTGGATGTTTACCATTTAAATAGATATCTTATATCACTGAGCAGGTCTAAGTGAGTAAATGCCAAGAGGCTCATTCGTGGATTTATAATACGAAAAGTGCCATTCATATGAGCTCAAGGAAGTTTTTTAACCTATAATGAGTCCTATACCATGAGACAACAGCTGGTGTAAACCCAGACGGTTATGGTAAACTCAAGTTCGCCTCACAGACACACACACACACACACTAGAAGCATACCTCTTCAAGCCTGCGCCTCTGTTCTTTTTGTTCCTCGATGCGTTTCTGTCTCTCTGCTAGTAATTGGTGCTTGTGTCCCTCGTTCTGCTGTTGTTCCAGCTGCTGTCTGCGCAGGGCCTCTGATCGTTCCTTATTGGCCAGCTGCAGGCGTAGGAAATCCCGCCTTAGAGTGGACTCTCCTGGTATGTGGATGATGGAGCTGTATGGGGACGGATCATTGGACGTTTCGATTAGTTTTGTCCCATACATACAAAAAAAACCCTCAAACTCCACCCCAGACACCTCATGGACGTTGTACCTGGGTTCTCCCATGTCATGCTCCTCCTCCTCCTCTTCACTCCCACTGTACTCGTACTCAGTCTCATCTGCAGGTGGGACAATGTCCAGCATTCACATTTCAGACATGCAAAACCCTCCCTAATGGGATCCCTATCAGGTACCTTGACATTCTGTGTCCTTAAAGCATCTGTCTGCTTTTAAAGTGCCAATATTCTATGATTTTGTAGCTTTTCCCTGAGGTGCACTCATGAGGTTTAAGGAATCTAGCACCAGTCACAAACAGAATTTCGTTTTTAAAAGACCATTATCCACTCTCTCAATGACATTTAGAATTACATAAGCTGTACTACCATACCTTTAAGAGACAAACTTTATTTAACAGAATATTTGACAAGTGGTATTTACAGCAAGAAGTATAACAATTCCCAATATAATATTGTTAGGGTTTAGATTACTAAAAAATAACACTTTCTAGTTGTGTCTCAATAATTTAGCTAAAAAATATAGTTTAATTTTGTTTCTAAAACTAAATGCAAGCATATTAATCGTCCAAAAGTGTCTAAATGTGTTTTGGGGCCTCTGTATGGTCTGTAAGACTTTTTAATATTTTTGAAATTAGTCTCTTATGTTCACAAATATTTATTTGGCCTAATATTATTTATAAACACTAATATTATTATATGAAAATATGAAATATTACGATTTAAAATAAATGTTTTTTTTATTTTTAATATATCTCAATTTATTTTATTCCTGTGATGATAAAGCTGAATTTTCAGCATCATTACTCCAGTCTTCAGAGTCACGATCCTTCAGAAATCATTCTAATATGCTGATTTGGTGCTCAAAAATATTGAAAACAGTAGTGCTGCTTAATAATTTTGTGGAAATTGTGTTACATATTTTACAGGATTCTTTGATGAATAAAAAGTAAAGAAAACTGCATTTATTTGAAATAAAAAATGTATTTTTTTTTTAAACATTATAAATGTCTTTACTGTCAGTTTTGATCGGTTTAATTTATGGATAAAATAATTAATTTCTTTAAAATGTATATCATTTTTTACACTTAACTCTAATCTACTAACATGCCCTAACATGCTACACCATATAAACTAACATCATTTATAACAGCACACCAACATCCTTCATTTTCAACCTATATTTTGAGAAAGTCAAAATGGCCATTTTGAGAGGGGCATTATTGCTAAACTCATATTTTATAACTTCAAGCAGCAATTTAAGGGGCTATAAGCGGGAAAAGGCAAGGTAAATGGAAAATGAGAAATGGCGGTCATGTGTTATGTGATAAATGCTAAATGTCAAACTCAGCACAGATAAAGTGTCTGGTGAGGGAATTTTACTCAGCTCTGTGCTGCACATGCCTGTTCCATCTTCATGGTACACGAAGGTCATTTGTTTTGACATGAGTAGCACACAAAGCGAGACATGTTTAATATATCTGATAAGGCTAACCTCTCTCGCCTCTCTTTTTCTTGGTTCGGTCGATGTGGTCCTTGAGCTGGATGCGGATTTGCCTCTCATTGGGCAGTTCTCGAATGAAAGAATGTTTGAGGAGGTTCTCTGTGCTGGGCCTCTGGTTGTGGTTCTTCACCAGACAGCTCTCAATGAATGACTGGAACTTTTTAGACCTGCAGATATGAGGAAGAGCTTGAGCGGGCTGCTGCAGGCGTATCTTCTTTTTATTTTTGTCTATCAAGCATCTGGTAAGAACAACCGATGTGGGTGTGCATTTCCAGGCAGTTTGTTCACACGTTTAGGAATCAAGTAATATCAGTAGCAGACTCGCAGTTAACAAACAAAAACCTGTATGTCTAGAGTGACAAGCAACTTTTCTCAAGGTGTTTGTGCTTGAACGGGCTGACAAATAAAGATCACAAGTGACAGGTGAAGCGAACAGTGAAGGTGATCAGGACTTTATTAATAGTAGATTGGACAGAGTGTTTGTGAGATCTTGTTTGGTCTCGTAAAAGCTCTGGACTGGAGGTCTGTTCTTGTGACCTTTGTGAACAAAAGAGAGGGGGCACTCACCACTTCTTGGACTTGAGCCTGGGAGCCGGGTTTCTAGGGATCAGAAACAGGGCTCTCATTGGGTGCATGTCACAAAGGGCTGTGGAGAAAGAGAGGAGAACGTTAACACTGGATTTGTTGTGCTGACTAACACTGTCCAGCACATCTCAATCCAACTGACAGGATAAATATCCATGAGGGTTTGTTTATATGCTGTAATGTACTCTTTAAAGCTAAAACCTAAGGGTAGAATGCATATTTCTGTTTATTACCCTCTCTTAAATACTTAATTCTGATTGGACAACGTTCAGAACAACGACAAGCTAAAATATACTAATTGCTTATATTATTATGATCAAAGTCCCTTATTTAACATCCATCCTCACATATAATAAAGACCTGCTCCAGACAGAAATGATTTTTTAGCATATATCAGAAATAGATCTATTTTTTTTTGTGTGTCAGTTCAAGAAAGCACTTACAGAAAAGATTTTTTTAAATAAAGGCTTAATTCACAATGCAATTGAACATGGCCCAAATTTTTCCTCACATGTGACAAATCATGTGCTTGATTTACCCTTGGGTCAAAAAATAACAAATATTATTATATAAATATACATTTGCAGATTTTTTTTTAATAAATGTTGTGACTCTTGTTTTGAACACTGAGTTAAAATGTAAAATTGTAATGCCTAATGTAATGCATAAATGTAATGCTGTATGTATATGTATATATGTCAACAAATCAACAAAATACGAAGCTAATATCAACTCTAGAATAGGATTGTGTGGCTTGAATAAACAGATGCCAAGTATCAGACTACATGGCAAGTTCAAGCGACTTCCCAGCACAGAATGGTCACGGTTTGAGGGTACAGTGTCTTTCAGCCTGGCAGCAGGGTTGGCAAGCTGATTCCAAACTAGAGGACAGTCCAGCTTAGTGAGTTTGACCAGCAATGCCACTTTTGGACACAGATCTGTTGCTACATACTGAGGGCCAATATGCCAGTGCAAACAAAAATACATGCACAAACACACATATTTTCATTTGTTGTCAGCAGTCACAACGGTGAGTCATCTGACCAATGGACTATATTAAAAAAAGAAAGAGGCAGATCTGTCCTCAAGTGCACTGCCCAGCAGCGTTCTGTCCCCTGGCCAAAGCAGTACCACCCTGCCAGGGCACCTTCCTACAGGATTATTCCCCTCTCCAGCCAGGACAAGCTCAGTTCAGTCTGCCTGCCCTTTGCCTATCCATCACTGCTCAGCCATCTGTGAGACAGCCTTCCACTGAGAGCTGCTCACATGGCTGGTCCAGACACTGACCGCTGAGGACGGAGCGAAGAACGAGTCTTATATATCTAACAGATGCAAGGAAGACATTAGTGACCTTCACATATGCTTCAGCCAATGCCATAATGCAACAGGAGTCAACACAAAGTCTGTTTTTTTGTTTATATGCGTTGGCTTGCGTCCATCAAGTTTTAAATGAAATGAAAAAAAAGTTACTTTTCTTTTTTAAGTATTTAATTCAGTGTTTGCATTGCTTCAGGGTTATTTACTAAAATGTAAACTTTTTTTGAATTTCTAAAACAAATTAAGAACGAGGATTATGCTTTTATGCCCTTGAACTTTGCAAAATGAAGTAGCCCTGTCTTAATGTAGCTTTGGATGGCATATACCCCTGCTATAATAATATAAAAGCAGTGAATCGTTTCTTACGTGGGGCTCCTTCGGCCATTTCAATGGCTGTGATTCCCAACGACCACAGGTCACTCTGAAACACAAGAGAGAGAGGAAACTTCACGTAAGACAGGACACAAAAAAACTCAAAACTTCATAGAAAAAAGCGTAGAGATATTAGATAACATGCAATTAACCTAGTGAAAAAGTAGCTCTATTTAAATTCATCCGTATGCCACAGTGTAAATTTGGTCTGTCCCATCTCATCTTCTCGATAGTAATCATTCAACTGATTTTCATATAACAATTTTTCAAATTCATAAATGGGGGGAAAAAATAATGGTGGCAAAAATATTAACATTTAAATTATAATCTAATTTTAAATGACCAAAAACTCTATTTAGAGTGAAAAACACAATACAAAGATAACACACAAAAGAACAAGAAACATAAAATGAGAAAAAAAACAGGTCTTAAAAATACTTTGAACCTTGACACCCTCATCTACAGGAAACATCTCATCAATTTAAGAGCGTTTACATAACCACCACAACCAATGTTGCTCAAACAGCTGCCCTGTCTTTTAATGCCTGTTGTTCATTTACATTAGAAATCTAATAATGTCCTAAATGGCACACACAATCTCAACTGAAGCAATAAGAGCTTGTGCGGTTGTATTGTCACCATAAAGGGTGTTGTTCGGGAAGTGTCACAAATTTTGTTTACCTTTATGAGGGATTTTTTTTGTCTAATCATATAAATCACACAGCATGTCAGGCATCAAATCTTAATTTGGATAATTACAGCTGTTACAAAATAAAAGCACAATACATAACACAAAACAGTCTGCTAGAATACACTGCAATAATGTTCTGGTCCTTATGTTAGATTATGCAGCTCTTTAACTTCACAGTAGTTGTTAACGTACTTTAACGTTACACATTTCTTCACATTAAACTGATATTTATATTAACTCCACATTCCACACTACACTGAGTGAATATAGAACAAATCAGACAGCTATTGTGTTGGGGGAGGCTCTACTAAATTCACTAGATATTTCTAATAAAATGCTATAAAATATTATAGCACATAAAAAATATATTTTTTAAAATGTAACAGACATTTTTGCCCAGTGCACTGGTTAATTCCTGACCCTGTTCACATGTGTAGATATATCAGCTATTAATCCTTTGCTTGGATGAATGTATTAAAGTATTCATGTTTACTTCAGAGCCACAGTGACTTACCCATCCCAGATTCCCTTCTTTATTGTTTCTCTTTACAGACAAATGTAGCCACAAGTGCGCAAACAGCTACATTTTTAGTTTCTCTTCTATGGAAGTCTGGCTGCCTGTCAGTTTCTCTGGAACTGTAATTAGTAAAGCGTACGGTACAAACAGTACTGTGCATTCTATGGCAACCTGAATGATTTGTACACATCGCTTGCATTTCAAAACAAATATGTGAAAACAAGAATGATCTGATGAAGGTGATGATACACAGGTCAAATTTAGAGCAATGTTGCCGGGCAATGTTGCCGAGCGATTGTTGCTTGGGCACTTTCCCATTTGCTCAAAAACTTTCCAAGTGTATCATCACCTTAAGACTTCACTCTTCTATCAAACAGACAGACAGACACACACACACACACTGCTGTAAATTTCTTATCCAAAGCACCTGCCATGAACAGGAACATCACATTTCTGAATTCAAATAAAAAAAAAAAATCAGAGGTCTTGACCTCTTGACTGTATCAATCAACTGAAATCATAAAATATTTCATTTTTAAATTCAGATTTAGATGGAAAAAAGAAAAAGGTATTATTATAGTAAAAACATTAAAATTATAATCTAATTTTAATGATTAAAAACAACATTTAGATGTGCCACATTGTACATGATTTTTCCCAATACAATAAAGGTATTGTCCTTAGAATCGTGACCCTCAATTAGTAACATAATTTGGACCCTTTCTTTATTTAATATCTATTTAATTTTTATGTTTATTATGTCATTGTAGTCAATTATTTGTAACAGGGTTATAAAACATGCTAATCTCAAACAAAATAGAATTAAAAAAAAACTCATCTAATATTTAAATTCCTTTCGCAAAGCATTTGTTGAAAAAGGACAAACTGTTTCCAACAGGAGGCAGCCAAACCCAATACAGTTCAGAATTTTATCAGTGGTGCTGAACATCAAGTCTCTGAAATGTCTGCAATTTGATATGACATCATATATGCAAAGCAGCAGTGAGTAAAACCACTGCACACAGATGACATTTCATATTGCAATAAAATCACTTTCTTACTTTACATTTGTCTGAGCTTTGAACTAAACCAAGGATAAATTCTTAGACATGCATTGAGATGTACTAAAGCATAATGCTAGAAAGAAACAGGCCATTATTTCTCTGGACAGGGAAGGGGAGGAACATTTGCTTATCCTATTACTGTGACATTATCAACACTGCCAGCCGTGGCACGGATCACTGTATTAGCCTGAGTGATTTGTGTATAATGGTGACTAAATTGTTTCCAAGGAGAGTTTATTTGGTTTTGATGGCATATGCTCATGTGTATTGAGTAAATTGAGGACCCGTGATCAATACTCTCCTACAGGCTAAATCACTGCAGACCAATTCGAAATAAGTGAGTTCTGTTGTTTTGTTGTTATAGAGCAGCATCTCCATCAGCAGCGGCACGTCCACGTCCAAAATGCATTTATGTGCGTTTTCTCACGATGCGAGACACTTGACTATCACTTCAAGAAGACCATGTAGTATCATATAATAGATTATACATGTCTGAGAGAGGAAAGCTCACCTTATAGTCATATGTGGCCTCAGGATTCTCATCACACGCAATGACCTCTGGTGCCATCCAATAAGGGGTGCCGATGAAAGTGTTCCTGCGGCTCACGGTGCGGTCCAGCTGTGCACTCACACCGAAGTCCACTGGGGTTCAGATGAAACAGACAGAGGAAACCAGTCTGATCAGTGTTCTAACCAGGTGTTAAAAACCATCTTTGTTCTGACAAGTGAAAGGACATCTTGTCAGTCACTGCGGGTTTCTATTTCTGCAGTGTCAACGTGCGGTCACATCGTGAGTTTAGCAGGAGGGGAAAAAAAAAGTTCCCCCATGCAGATTTTGCTCGTATTGACTAACAGAAATTGACTTCTTGGTCATTCCATGTCAAATTAACCAAATTTCAGAAACTTCCTGGCTCAAATTTTAATTTTGTTATCTTTTCTGAAAAAAGACAGACCTAAATAGTAAATGAAAGCCAAAATTGACAAAATTTGAGCCAGGAAGTTTTCAATTTTCAATTTGATTTGAAGCCAAATTACAGGGGGGTAAAAATTACTTTAAAAAGATAAGATCCATTTCTAGTTTCAGTATTGTTTGTTCTTCAGACATTCTCCTTTAAACAAGTATCAGCTGTATGAAAAGGGACCCACATTTGTTTTTTGACTACTAAAAATGTGTCCAACTGACCAATTTACTCATGGAGCCACATTAAGATCTCCATATCTCTGGGATTGAATCATATAGGGCCTTTAAAATGACAATACCAAAAGAAAAGTTTGCTAAGAACCAGAATCTATAAAAAACACAAGAAGTGCTTTTTCAAAAAAAATAATTCACTTCTTTTATGAACTTATTTCACCAGAAGAAAAAAAAGTTAAAAAAATTTTTTTTAGTCGGGGACCTTTGGTTGAGTTGACACGGAATGACACTTCTGTGTAAGCAGTTCTTCTACAACACTGTTGGCCACAAAATTTTGTTTTGTTCTCTGTGAAATTCACCAAAATTTCTATAACGTGATAACACCTTTATGCAGAGTAGCCCATGCCCATAGTGGAACCACACTGGTCCAGAACTGTACATTAAACTTCGAACACGTTTGACTGGCTGTGATTGCGTGGCGATGCAGTTTCGCATCCAGTGTAGACCAATTGCTTGAACCAATATATGCAAATGTCTGTGCTTTCAGATAATTGCCCTCTCCTCACATTGCAAATGAAGATGTAATGAGATAAAAGCTAATGTACTCAGGGCAGAAAGAGACAGAAAAACAAAGATTTGTTTTGAAAAGCTCCTTTCACAAGTCCAAACTTTTAGCATTCAGCCTTGAGCATATTTAGGAAATCTGCTAGAATAGCAACTGTCACCTAAAGAATTATCAATTATTTACCCCACACTGGCTAAATTGATTTACCTCTGATCCACCCTACTTTGTCTCACAGTCAATGATAATTTCCTCACTGAGTTTTAAAAGGGGGCACCGCTAAAGGACAACAGCGCATTAACATTGCTGGGCCGTGCCCCTCTGGCATTCCTTTGCTTTGAAACCTCCTCTGCACAGTCACAGTGAGGACTGTAAATGCTATGCAATGTTATCTGAGCCTCAGGGCTGCGCTCTTACCTAGTTTGACCTCAGCGTTCTCTGTTAGCAGCACATTCTGGCCTTTGATGTCTCTGTGGATGACTTTGTGATGGTGGAGATGAGTGAGCCCCTGGCAGAGAGACAAACATGAATGAAGAGATAAGAGATTAAGGATAGTAGAATGGCAGAATCCTTCATTCACAAGTTAGGCTGTGAAAGAGTACCATTAATTAACTAGGTTTCACTAAAGTTTTACATTTAAAACCTAACAAGCATTGTGTGTGTGTGTGTGTGTGTGTGTGTGTGTGTGTGTGTGTGTGTGTGTGTGTGTGTGTGTGTGTGTGTGAATTATGTTTTTTCTTCATGTTTGTTTGTCTTTATTTAAAATAAATGTCACTTGGCTTGATATTGTGTCTAATGCAATGACACACATTAAGTATGCCTTAAAAGAATAGTTGACAGAAAATCTTTACTATTATTTTCAGATCCTCAAGTAGTTTTAACCTGGCATCATGTTATTTTTTACCGCAGCGCACAAAACGATTCATGCTCTATATATGAAGTCTTTTGAATGCATACCATATACACGACAATTCAAAAGTTTGGGGTCTTTTGAAAGGCAGTGTTTTTGATTAGAGTGCTGAAATACACACTGCTGAACACAGCAGATGAAATGTATGGTTCTATCATCATTTAATTTTTATTGTATATAAATTATACAAAAAAAATGTGTTCCACAGAAAAAGAATTACATTATATAGGTTTGGATTTTTCCTCTATTTTGTTTGGTGAAAATACTCTGTCCATATAACACTTTAAGGGCTGTAAGGTTTTTTTTTTCTAGTCAAAACTGGCGATCTATGGTCATTAGCTGGTCTATGTGGTTGACCAGGTGGAATATCAGCCAGTAGACCTGGTAAAATGCCTCAGCCAAGTTGCTTTGGACTGGTAAACCACCTAAAACAGCAAGCATGTTCCAAATGCTGGTTTGAAGCATATTTTTCCAGCAGGGAAGACCGTGAATAAAGCACAGTGACTTGAGCTGTTACCCTGAGGATCTCTCTGCTAATGTAGGCGGTCCACTCTTCCCTCAGCGAGTTGCCCTTGGTGTTCTTGATCAGGTCTGTCACTGAGCCCGCGCCACAGAACTCCATCACCAGCTGTAGAAGAGACAACAAGTCACTTCCTACAAATCAAAACTTTTTTATCTTTCACACAGTCCCTTAAAGACCATTAAAATTAAATGAGAAATGTATGGCTTTTAGTCTATTTCTGATTGCTTTGAGGTCATGTATACTCAGCAAAAAAGAAACCTCCTCCCACTTTCAACTGTTTTTTCTCCAGCAAATTTCTTACTATGGGTAAATATTTGTATGAACAGATATTCACCACCAGCTGCTTTAAGTCCTACAGTGCATTTCATCTTCATGGACTGAGACAGATTTTCCAGTTTTGGCTGTGAGATGTTACTCCAGTCTTCATTGAACAACGTTTATGTTTCTTGGAGCAAGCATGAAAAACATTGTTTAAACACTTTACAATAAAGATCTGTAAGATGTATTAGAATTTTACAAAATTATCTTTAAAATGTTTGGGGTGTTTCTTTTTTTTTGCTGAGTTTATGCCAGTGTATGCAGTTGTCCCATTTAATCTAATTTTACCCTTGTCTGCCATTTGCTTATCAAAAATATATTAGAACAACCCAACTGAACTGTTTCATTTTCATCACGACCCACTGGGTGAATCTTATTCTATATTAACAATATATTTAGAGAGGAAAGTCCCTCAGTTCATTAAAATAACATGATAAATATTGCAGCATTCAACACAAACACCCAAGTAGGGACATTCAAATGGAGGGCATAAATCTTTGAGCACTGCTCAACCACTGGCAGAGCGAGAGAGAGCGCGAGAGAGAGAGAGCGCGAGAGAGAACGAGAGAGCGAGCGAGAGAGAACGAGAGAGCGAGCGAGAGAGAGCGAGAGCGAGAGAGAGAGAGAGAGAGAGAGAGAGAGAGAGCGCTGTCCATTAATATGCATGTGGATGCTGGGATAAATGTAGCAGACAGGAGGATATGCCTGTCACCATCGTCATGCGCTGAAGATCTGATCCCTTCCTCTCCTAATGGTCCGTGCCTCTCAGACCCAAGGATGTGCAGTGTTTAAAAGGCGGCATCACTCAGGTTTAATTGGACATAATTTGGCTGCGAGAACGAAACTTTCTGGAAAGCACAGGAGATCAGCCGGGACTTTCACTTTAATATCTGATATGAATCACACTTAAATCTTAGAAGCGCATGTCTTGTCTAACCACACAAAACAACAACAAAAAAAGCAGTGGTTAATAGATGTACACATAAAAAGATGAAAACTAAAATTGAAATTATTTTATTTATATTTGGAAGTATAAAGCAATTATAAAGCAAGATTTGTAACGCTTCTGCTTGAAAATTGTGGGGAAACATGAAAATGACTGTTGAAAAGGGGACATATTAAAGAAATAGAGTTTACAAGTTGAGTATTGCTTGAGGCTCCCTAGAAAGCCTGGTGTCTCGGTTTTAAAACTGAAAGGAGAAATTTACACCACAGAATAATAATGAAATGAACAGAAAGAACCGAAGAACACTATAATACTTCAAACTTTAACCCAAGTGACTGCCACATCCAATTTGTGTTTCTGAAACGTCCTTGGAAATTTAATTCAAGCAAAAGTTTATCTCTTTTTCAGCAGTCATAATGATTTGTAAATCCATCCACAGATGCAAAAGTTGATAATGCTGTAATACAAATAAGCCTATATTACAGGGGCATGTTAGTTAATTACTGCCCATTAATCTTTGTCTGTTTGTTTTCCCTGATGGAGGCAATGAACTCTTACAGAGGATTTCTTCTCATGAAAAGGGCAACTGTCAAATTACCACAATCCACCGTTCAAGTACAGAAATCTGTGAAAATTTGTATTGAGAAACATTGTGACAAAGTCACATTTAAACACCTAACTAATGGAATTTACTCAGCGTACAAGTTGTATTTAGTTTGATGCAAATGAAAATAAAAACACAGCACATCAAATAGGTTGGACCATTTTTAACAAAACATAAATCTATTATGAAACTGTAGCTAAGCAAACAAGCAACTTATATAAAGTCATTAAAATACAGTTAATCTACAGTCGGTAGAACTGTTACGCATCAAGTGATGCTACAAGGCTCCTTGCTACAAAATAGCCAGTTACTGCAACAGCAACAATATTTTCAAAAGTAAATAATTCTACAATGCCAGTTTGCTGCTTTGTTCGTGACTCAACACCAAATGAACACAATACACCAGTTGTGGATGAGGAAATTGCTGCAAGATGTAGCTAGACAACTTAGCTGATCCTCAGACCCTCCGATTTAGCCTTATTCTGTTGTAATTGGAAGTGTCTTGTGCTTCTAGCTCCTCTAATCGCACTTCAGCGGAGTGTCCTGTCTAGTCACGAGCCTTTGAGCACAGCCCTCAGGTTCAAATACTCCATGTTAGAGATGTGTGCTCAACCACACAACAGCCACTCAAGCTGGCTGCCTCTGGAAATGGCCTCTAGTTAAATAAGGAAACACTTTAAATTTTTCAGTTCTCTGAAACAAAACATTTGCTTCTGAGACCAATATGCATTAAGAATTGGGAAGTTCAATCAAGGATAAATCCACTGTGTATGAACAGTTGAAGTTAAGCTCAGTAATCTTGAGTTCTAAGCAAATCATAATCCACTTATGACATACATAACCACATCAACACAAATAAAGAAACATCATGTGCTGCTTGACCTCTTTAATACTATATGAATCATAAGAAACTTGCTGTTTTTCTGTCTGGGATGCCATAAATGAGGAAGAATGAGATCATTAAGCACTGCTGATGAGGCCGTGTTTTCGGTGATGGTGCTTCTCTATTTTAAGACACAGACTCATTTTCACAGACTATCACACTCAATCGTAACCAGTGATTCAGCACCAATGCTTGTCTTACTAGACAGAGAAGTGTGCATACAGTAGGACTGTGTGATGTGTAGGCATTTTCACAGCGACATGGTTATCCATACTATTAAAACACAATTATCTTGTTTAATTCCTTTGAAAAGATGAGCCCTGCAGATCACCAGCATGCACAGTGTTTGATGCTGAGGTTCATAACTACCATAACCAATATAGCATGAGCATATATATATATGAACAAAAATGAAAATTGTAAAAAAAATAAGATTTTTAATATATATATATATATATATTGCGCTGATTTTGCTATATAGCAAAATCAGCCTAGAGCAATGTGGATAGTTACAGGCTAGCGTAAGAAAGCTGGTCATTTTCAAAAGGGCAGGCTTTCATTGCCTCCATGTCCTCTTCATCAGTCTGTATAGAATGTGCAATGTGCTACAAACTAATCTTTGTGCACTTGGACAAAACTGAACGAGTAATTTATAGGCATCAAGCTTAATTCAGAGTTCACAGCACTAACTGCCAAGAAGCTCAGAGTGCCAGAGTAAATGGACTCCCTTGGAAACATACATGCCAACTACCTGACGAGCTAGACCAAAATTGAATGTGGGTTTCAGTCACTTTGTCATGCCAGGAGCTTCTTTCCCAATCTCTATGTCTTTCTGATTTTGATTGGCAGGTCAAAGGGAATATTGAAGAGGTTTGTGGCCCTCGAGTCTTACAGCAGTGGGAATGTCACCCTTCATCTGAAAGGTCTGCCCATTCAAGAGTTGCCACTCGACGCTGAGATGCGTCACAAATGCTCTTCATTTCCTGTGATGTCTATCTTTATTGGTGGAGAGTTCCATCTGCATGCCCCTGTGTGTCCCTGCAGCCGCTGATAAACAACACAAATTACCCTGCCACTATCAGACCTGTCTTGTCTTTCAGCTGAGGAAGAGAAGGGAAGTGGTCGGAGAAGAAAATATGGACAGGAGAAGTAAAGTAGAGTGAGAGATACACATACACTGAAAGAATAAGTCTAGACATCAGACTCAGAGAACAGCCTCTCTGACCTTACTACTGAGAGAAATCTGGATGAACCGAGTGAATATAGCGTAAAATAAGCGTTTCTTTTTTTCTTTCTTTTTTTCTCATTGGCAACATTTAATTGAATTATTTATACTTTAGAACTGATTCTTGACCCATTCCAATGGAAAACAATATCTGAAAAATTGGGCTATAGGCTAATAGGGTAAATTATATGTCTTGTTTTTCTGTTGTAATTATGACTAAGATGCTCATTAACACAAACGGGTGTTAGAAAAGTCTATTTGTGATGTGATCTGGGAAAATCCACCACATGGTGAAATTTGACATATTACAGGGTTTGAGACTATATTAAAGCTGGGTTCAAGCCCTCTCCAAATCTGTTTTTATTTCTTCTATCGTTTGTCTGTAACAAATGTTGTGGTTATCTGAAGTCGGCTGATCGCTGTGATTTTCAGAAACGGAATTTTGAGAAAAACAGGTTTAATTAACTGTCACGTCCTGCTAGCGGGACGACTGGCGCTCTTTTTCTATTGTCTTTTTTTCATATCACATATTTTAGTAATCATCATAGATTAGGTATCATTCGAAAGCTTATGAAACTCAAAATTCATCCTGTGAAAACCGTTTTGAAATTGGACGATTGAGAGGCGAGCAAGGTCTATTAAGCGAGCAGCTTCAGACTCTGTTGTTCTCTTGTGCTCCGCATCACACCACACGATAACGCTGGATAAAAAAAAAATCAATAAAAACTTGCGTGCAGTTGTTTACACAGGACTGGCGGGACCTTTCTGTTATTTGGTTTATTTTGATTGGCGAAAGTAGTGTTTGTAGTGTTAAGAGAAGGAGAGCTAAATGGAGTAGGAGGTCTCTGCGGAACAAAAGTGGGTGTTTCTAAATTTGTGGTTGTTTTCACACTGGTGGGTTTTTATAAATCATGCAATGAAAATGATGCCGACCTTCTCCCGACCCCACCCCTAAGACCTACCCACACTGTGACGTGGGCAAATCAGGTAACGCGGTTGAAAACGCCCCTCTGTTTATGGCCTCGCCCCCTGATCTGGTAACTCCTATTACCGTCTGCAGAGACCTCTATTTGGCTAAATGGCCGATGTAGTTTTTTTGCCCCTCCGCTCCGCCATGCCTGTTCTTAAAGAGAAAGACAGTCTTTTCAGCTTGCCACTATAAATCGCTATTTTTCTGCACTAAACTAGTGAATTTTCCCAAGATATATTCAGAGATGATAAACAAGATGTTATAGAATAATAATTTATTGAAACCCCAATTTTGACAAAAAACTGACATTCGATCTATTTTTAGACTTTACTGAAAACGTATCAGCGCGACATCCGACGAGTTTTCCCAGATCGCATCACATTTAAATAATTAAATCACAATTAATTTTATGGGGGGGGGGGGGGCAAAAATAAAAACCTTTTTTCAATTATAATAAATAACATTATATGTATGCATAAATTATTTAATAAAAACAAAATAGAAACCTGCAATGGTCAACCATTAATGAAAAACTGTGATTGGTACATAAAAATCAAGAGATTTTTTTAGATTCTGATATTGAAATACTTAAAATAAAAAGCTTTTAAAGCCTTTACAAAGGCCTTAACTTTTCCCAGCACAGAGCACCATTAACTCTCCATGACAACAACTCTGTAGGCGAGACAACGGTGCTTTGATTCCTGTTCATCAATGTTCATTCAAGGCCCATTTATCATACACTCCCCCATGGGCCCAAAAAATACCACGTATACACAGGGCAGTGTGTGTGAAGCACAAATGGACACACTCTCTCCATTTCCACTGGCACAGTGGGGCACGGTACTCACCCACAGCTGGTCGTCCACACCGGGAGGGTTCTTTTTAATGAAGGCACCATAGTAGGTGGCGATGTTCCTGTGGTGAGAGTATTTCTTCAGCATGTTGATCTCAGCTTTGATCTCCTCCTCTTCCTCCTGTCAAGACATATGCAGCAGGGGATCATGGGATAGCTCACATTCCACTCTCTCTAAAGTAAAGCTTGAGGCCTGTGGGAAAACTCTAGTGACCTATAATAAGGTCTGATGGCCCACTTACAGATGCAGGTGCTTTTACATGAAGTAGAGGGGGCAAGGAGGGGAGAGAGCACAGGATTAGCTCTTGACCCAAAGAATTACATCTTGACTGGAGTGTCCCTCTAGGAGCCCCTCAGGACCCCCAACTCAATGATCTGTTGTCAAGAACATGCTGGATGCTGCCGATTTGAGCTAATGACAACTCTTCATCTGCTCTCTCGTTCACTATAGGTCAAACAGTCATTTCCAGGAACAACCCATCCTAATGATGACAGGGTTCCCACTCGACTAATGCATTTCCATGAGTTTTTTAGGATTTTAATAATTATTTGCACAACAAAAAACGATTTCAAACCAATTAATTATTATAGATGCATGATACTGTACCATATTTATTGCCTGACATTGGAGATTTAATTTATATTTATTGTTCATGTTCATTTCCCATTTTCAATTTACCGTTATTTAATGCTCTCTTAAGTTAAAACATTAATTTAATTACACTGTTAAATGTAATCTGTAGCAAAACTCAAAATGAATATCCATTTCTTAGACAGTGAATGCTGTGATGCCTAAAATCACTTGTATCATTTCAAACTAGGAATGCACCGATACCACTTTCCAGAACGAGTCAGATACCGACACATTTATTTTTAGTACTTCATGATACCTGTATTTTCATAGTATTTTTAATTTTTAACCAAAAGAACATGAAACCAACATGAATCCAATTATTTGGCTTAGAAAACAGATACTTCCTTAAGTTATTTTCATGCCTAATTATGCCTGTTAAAATGTATTGTAGAAGCTACTGTTCCTTTCACTGTTCCTATTATAGCTCTATCATATTTTATCTTTAATAGCACAGTGAACATTTAGAGCTGCTCCATCAGGGCTAAACCAGTCAAGAGAAGTGAGTGATTTTGTTTGTTAGATTAACATTAAGGACAAAGACAGCAGTAAGTTTATTAGGCTGCTGTCACTTTGAGAGCTGCACGTATCCAACATACTGTTACACACACGTTTTCTTTTCAAATGTTTATGTTCATTTCACTTGAGACATAAATGACCATGTTTCAGAATTATACTTGCCTATACGGAGTTTACGAAGGCGGCCAAATAGGTTTTGTAACAACCACAGTACATTGTGCATAGTAAAGGGAAGACTGTTCATCCAACAAACAAGGATCCATGTAACCTGCTAATCAAGTGTTATTCACCCTGAAATAACGGGGGCAGCCACATGCCATTACATATACAACCAACGGTGGCCAGATAAATCATAAAAGCTTGTGAATTGAATTTGCTGCGGTATTTCAAATTCTACAACAGCTATTAAATGCTAAATTGACTTTAGATTAAAAGTAAAAAGAGAGATTGGAAAAATCTGCTGTTGAAAAGAGCAGACATGACTGAAATACTGCAGCAAAATAACTGTCATTTCAAGAAACTCGTATATATAGAAACATATAAGGCATCATAGCCTGATCATTTCTGCTCTAGCCATCTTTAAACAGAAAAAGCGGCACATAAACCAAAACTAAAATCTATTTCTTAATAAAATTGGTCCAGCTGGGACAAATGTTACAAATAAATTTTGAATTATTAAACCGGGTAGATCACCGTAGGATTTAAAGAGGTGTTTTCAAAAGTTTTTTTCAAAAGAGCCAGAAAGTCTGTTTGGAGTTTGGAGAAGGCACAACAATGAACAATGATGCGTTAGCATTTCTGGCAGGACAGCAGATGTCACTAGACCGTTGTGAAATATCGTCCTCAAGGAGATTCTGTCGCCTTTGATACTAGGGGCTGAGGTGGGTCAGACCCGTCATATTTTAAGTCTGCTTTTATGCGGCATTGCGTCTTTATACAGAATTCTGAGCAGACAAAGAGCCGCTTTAGAGCAGCCTTAATTCGGCTGTGCAAAGATGCCTTATTATAAAGAGGGATGCTAAAAGGTAATTAAGACGACGTCTACCTTTGCATCCAGAAAAATAATGAGGGGAAAACCAAGCCTAGAGGATATATGGATTTAATAAAACATCAAAAATAATACCAACTAAGCCTAAAATAAGCCTGCGGATCTGAGCAGAGGACTCACTCAAGAGGTTTTGACATCTTGTCGGTGAAAGACCTCAACAGCTTCAGAGTATAATAAGAGGTCAAGAAGGAAAGAACAATGAAAATAAACTCACCCCTGTGACATCCATGCACTTGATAGCAGCCAGCTGACCTGTTTTAACATGTCGGCCCTGAAGAGAAACAAACATATAGGTTGTGCTTAGGTTCAAGACATTTGGGGGAAAAGGTTCAAAACTTGGAATATTGTTGTGACTTCATTATGCCTGTGGAATTGTTGATGCTCAAGAAACATTTATGATTATTATCACAGTTGACAACAGTAGTGCTGCTTCATATTTTTGTGCAAACAGTGATTAATTTTTTTCAGGGTTCTTTGAAAGTTCAAGAGAAAAGCATTTCATTAAAAATAAATATTTTGCATTATTATAAATGTCTTTTCTTTAAAAAAAAAAACAAAAAAAAACAAATTGACCCCAAACTTTTGAACGGCATGCACCAGATGCATATTTACATGCAACTAACCATCAACCAAATCCTAATCCTGCCCTAATCCTATAGTAAGTGCATGTAGTTGCTTAATATTACTCTGTACTATATATAATTACACTAACAATGACACCTTAAAATAAAGTGTAAACAGTATTTTTTTTCCAGAGAGAGAAAAAAAAAGCAAGCAGTGGCTTTCCTAATACAGGAATATGTGGGATGTCTTCATCCTCATCATGTCCCCATCCCCCCTTTGCTTATTAACACATTAGTCCCGCTTTCAAGTCAGTATTCAAAACTAACATCACATCACAGGGAGATTTGATAAAATTGATTTTAGGTACAAACTAAAATGAATCACATAAATGACAGCCAACATTGTCAATTCAAAATAGCAAAAATGTAATAAAAAATAAATAAATAAAAAAGCTGAGTAGTTTGCACCACTGGACATTGCTGTTGTCAAACAATGTTTAGCTGCACAATTTGTCAACCTGAATGTCTATGTTAGTTATGGTCAAGCTTTTAACAAAGTGCCTGGACTCATGTCGCCTCAACTATCTGCCTAATCCTCCTCAACACTTAGACAACAAAGCACTAGGGGAAGTAAACAGAGGTACCAAAGATGAAGATATATTGACAGTTAAATGTCAGAAGGAAAGGTATCAGAATAGCCTCTGTAGAAATGCTTAGCCTGAGATGCAGGATTCAACGTAACAAGATGAAAATGTCCTTGACTATTTGTTGTAAGTCCAAAAGAGAGATTGTCAGGCAAATGACAAGACCACCGTAGAGGGTACATTAATGGCCAGAAATTCAACTCATGCACAGTCCCTTACCACAGCACAATAACTGTAGCTTCACATACACACACAGAGAGCAGATGGGCCAGACAGTGCTGCTTTTCAAGGCCTCAGTGAATAGATTCAGCTGTCATTCAAAAGAAAAATCCAATCCTCTTTTCTTCCAAATTCAATATGGAGTTATTTTACCATCAGCAGGTGTTCAGCCATTGATTTCAATCTAGAACCTCAAGAGCACACCGTCTACAACTAAACAGAGATACTACATACCCTTGACCTTGACAAAACTGGTTTCTAATAAAGATCTACATAATATTCATTAATACATCATATTCTCACCTCATAGACACTGTATTGCACTGCATTGCATTATATGTGAGCTTCATGAAGTCAGTACTTTTATAATCGCAATTCCATTCAGCCATTGGTCTTTGTGACCTAGATCTGCAGTAACAGCCCTCATGAATGAGGATTATTGGATTTAAAAACGTATCTCATAAATGCTGTATACTTGAGTATATTTCCAGCACTCTGACTCCTAATGGCATCGCTCAACAACACTAGTTACAAACAGGAATAATAGAACTCACTCTCTGCCAGAGTATACAGAGCAGGAATGAAAGAGGGAGAATGAAAATGAATAGCACTCGTTCAGTGGTGCTCTGTAACACATGGGTCTGCTTCCTCCAATCCTACTCATGAAATTAAAGGCCACAAACTTCAAAAGCCAAAGGAAATAATATTACAATATATTAATGTAATTATTCAGATCTCTGAAACAGGGTATCAATGTACCATGGCATTACCATCACAGAATCATGGTACCATCACAGTACTTTTTAAAGGGAAATTCTGATGGCATTCCTGACAGTAAAAAATCAGATATGTTGCATGCTGCAACTACATCAGTGTGAAAGTTACCAGAGAAAGGCAGAGCTAGTATTTCCTTCATAGACTTACTGAGTACATGAATAGCTCCTATAAAATAAAATAAATACTTATATAAAAATAAATCGTAAAAATGTCAATAAAAAAAAATGTAAATCAATTCAACGACAAAAGCATCGGGCCAGTGAAAACATTGGCAGGGTAAATAGAAATATGCTTGAAATTAGGATTATTAAAAATGTATATAAATGATCTAGATTACAAATATATAATGTATATGAATAGAATTATTACACTTAAAATTATTCATTAAAAATAGAAATTTAAATAAAAATAATAATAGCAAAAGCACAATTAAAGCACTGTGGCTAAATTGATGAAGAATACATACATAGAGATAATATAAATAAAAGGCACTAAATTAGCAACCGAGACCAGATATTGAATATGTCATTGTGGCGAACAGGACGGCCGAGGGACGTGAGAGAACGGCGCGAGGCCGGTGGTGCGATTGCTAATGAGCAACACCTGTGAAGCACACCGGTCTCGCATTTCTCACGGAGGAGCGGAAGCATAAAGGAGGAGCGACGACGTTGATGATCGAGAGAGGAACAGGCCTGTATTTTAGTTGTGTTTTGTTTTTGTATCTGTATTTTACTTTAGCCAGCAGTCGTCCGCGAGGGGCTGCTGGCGGTATTTTCGTTTGTTTGTTTCATTTTAAATAAACTATATTTTGATTGTTCGCCGGTTCCCGCCTCCTTCTTCCCTGAACATTGCTACACTGGTACCGAAACCCGGGAAGAGGGAGGAACGCGCTGTCAGAGAGTCCTCGCCGGTGTGGGGAATCCGCGGTGCCATCGAGCATGGTGCGCGAGTCACTGCCGCTCGCCGTGGGCCGGAGCCTGCTGCCATCCGCCGAGCGAGGGGAGGAGCAGGGAGCGGGGGACTCGCGGCCACGGACGCTCGAGGCGGTGCGCTGGAGTGATTTGCCGGTGGGACGGTCGAGCTCGCTGCCGGCCGCCTGGGTATTGGAGGGGCACCTACCATCCGGGAGGGAGAGGAGTCGCCGCCGCCGCTCGCCGTGGGCCGGAGCCTGCTGCCGTCCACCAGTGAAGGGGAGGAGCAGGGAGTGGGGGACTCCTGCCGTCTGCCCAAGGCACCCGAGGAGCCGTCGCCGTCCACCGGGCGGCGGAGGAGCGTCGAGCCATCCACCGAGGGCTACCCAGCGTCACCGCCAGGCACCGCGGAGGAGATCGCCTAGCTGGTGGGGGACCAGATGGCAGCGCGTTGTGGGAACCGGACCAAGTTTTTTTTTTTTTTTTTCCTCTCTCCCCTCTCTCGATCTGTCGCTCCTCATGCTTCCGTCTCCGTTTCCCTCGGTTTGTCTGTCCATACTCCCCAGGGATCGCCGCCGCCGGGGGGGGAGTAGGCACAGGCTCGTGGGTACCCCCCGGCCTGTGAGGGGCGATGGGGGTATGTGGCGAACAGGACGGCCGAGGGACGTGAGAGAACGGCGCGAGGCCGGTGGTGCGATTGCTAATGAGCAACACCTGTGAAGCACACCGGTCTCGCATCTCTCACGGAGGAGCGGAAGCATAAAGGAGGAGCGACGACGTTGATGATCGAGAGAGGAACAGGCCTGTATTTTAGTTGTGTTTTGTTTTTGTATCTGTATTTTACTTTAGCCAGCAGTCGTCCGCGAGGGGCTGCTGGCAGTTATATTTATTTTCGGTAGCCAGCAGTCGTCCGCGAGGGGCTACTGGCGGTATTTTCGTTTGTTCGTTTTATTTTAAATAAACTATATTTTGATTGTTCGCCGGTTCCCGCCTCCTTCTTCCCTGAAACATTGCTGCAGTCATCATGAGGCTGCCATAACATGATTTCCAGTTCGTTTCAATAGTTTCAGTGACAGCCAATTGCAATTTGCCTACAGCGCAAACGAGGCCATCTGCAGATGAATGTTGCTGTTCGACAGCCTTCTTCTGCAGCATTACATGTTTGAGCTAGTGAGAGGACTACAGACAAAGGGCTCCAGGAGTGAGATGACAGGAATCGCCCGCAGTGTCAGGGAAACAACTGAATTTAATGAGATAGCCCAACTGTTTGAGATGCAGGAGAGAAGCGTGAGTCTCTCCTCACTCCATTCCCACTAAAACCAATTCGCTAGTAGCTTCTCCGCATGGCTGCAGAGGTGCAGTGCAAGGTGAGCGTTCCTGATAAGACTAAATTGACTGAGCGCTCTTTCGACTGGCCTTGGATTGCCGCCACTGCCAAATTGCACCAGTGCAAACTTTTGACCTCTCAGGCAATTAGACTAAAATACATTTTATAGATACTAAGAACACCTACAATTGGAAAATAGAGCTGCATGGCTATATTTTGCTAATATTGAGCATTTAAACACTCTCAAGCTTATTCAGTGTTTGCAGCAGTACTGAGCGGGGGAAACATGCACACACCAGCCCGCTCCAATCTGTCATTTCACAGCAGCTGATCAGCAAAACATTCCACAAGGAATAAAGGGACACATAAGGGCTAAGGAAAGCCAGCCAAAAATATCTTAGCTACACACCAATGAGAGGAAAGTTACACCACATCCAAAGACTTTTGGTTTACCATACACTGTGAGGAGTGAGCAGAGCTGAGTGGGATATTCAAATTCATTCTCTATGGGAGTTGAGCAGCAAGGGATTTGTGGGATCGATGGCGGAGTAGAGTAAGCAGTAAGCGTTGAGAAGTGATCAATGTTATGCAAATGAGAGGTGAAAAAATGCCAGAGTTTCAGTGGTTTCAGTGCACGCTGTCATATACCACTACATTTAAATTCAGATTTCAAATTCAATTTGGATGCTTCGAATGTGGCTAGACCATGGCTAGGTAAACCAAAAATGTAATAAACTGACCATGTTTACAGGACAGCATGGTTTTTTTTTCTCCCCTAAATCAGATTGTTGATTTTTTTTTATAAGAATTGTGATTGCAATTTGAAGATTTTTTTATGTAGGGCTGCACAATTTGGGCCAAAAAAAGAAAGAAAAAGAGATTATACTCCAATTCTCACTATTAGCTAGCTGGTTATTAGCAGGCATATTCCTAGGATATTGGCTGTTTATTAGTACTTTTAAAGTATATATTAATGCCTTAGTCTGCATGGCCCAATTTCTAATCTTAACTACCTTACTAACTATTAAGCAGTAATTATCAATTAGTTTATTAAGACAAAAGTAATAATGAGAATTAGACCATAATCTAAAGCGACCATTATTAAATATGTTAAACCAAATAAGAAACATTACTTTTTAATAGCATTTCACTGCAAAAAAAAAATTATAAAAAAATAAATAAATAAAAGTATACATACAGGTCCTTCTAAAAAAATTAGCATATTGTGATAGTTAATTATTTTCCATAATTTAATGATCAAAATTAAACTTTCATATATTTTAGATTCATTGCACACCTACTGAAATATTTCTGGTCTTTTATTGTTTTAATACTGATGATTTTGGCATACAGCTCATGAAAACCCAAAATTCCTATCTCAAAAAATTAGCATTTCATGAAAAGTTTCTCTAAACGAGCTATTAACCTAATCATCTGAATCAACTAATTAACTCTAAACACCTGCAAAAGATTCCTGAGGCTTTTAAAAACCCCCAGCATGTTTCATTACTCAAAACCGCAATCATAGGTAAGACTGCCGACCTGACTGCTGTCCAGAAGGCCATCATTGACACCCTCAAGCAAGAGGGTAAGACACAGAAAGAAATATCTGAACAAATAGGCTGTTCCCAGAGTGCACCTCAGTGGCAAGTCTGTGGGAAGGAAAAAGTGTGGCAAAAAACGCTGCACAACGAGAAGAGGTGACCGGACCCTGAGGAAGTTTGTGGAGAAGGACCGCTTCTAGACCTTGGGGTACCTGCGGAAGCAGTGGACTGAATCTGGAGTAGAAACATCCAGAGCCACCGTGCACCGGCAGGAAATGGGCTACAGGTGCCGCATTCCCCAGGTCAAGGCACTTTTGAACCAGAAACAGCGGCAGAAGCGCCTGACCTGGGCTACAGAGAAGCAGCACTGGACTGTTGCTCAGTGGTCGCATCTCATTCGGAAATCAAGGTGCCAGAGTCTGGAGGAAGACTGGGGAGAAGGAAATGCCAAAATACCTGAAGTCCAGTGTCAAGTACCCACAGTCAGTGATGGTCTGGGGTGCCATGGCAGCTGCTGGTGTTGGTCCACTGTTTTATCAAGGGCAGGGTCAATGCAGCTAGCCATCAGGAGATTTGGGAGCACTTCATGCTTCCACCTGATGAAAAGCTTTATGGAGATGAAGATTTCATTTTCAGCACGACCTGGCACCTGCTCACAGTGCCAAAACCACTGGTAAATGGTTTACTGACCATGGTATTACTGTGCTCAATTGGCCTGCCAACTCTCCTGACCTGAACCCCATAGAGAATCTGTGGGATATCTGTGGAAGAGAAAGTTGAGAGACGCACAACCCAACACTCTGGATGAGCTTAAGGCCGCTATCAAAGCATCCTGGGCCTCCATAACACCTCAGCAGTGCCACAGGCTGATTGCCTCCATGCCACGCCACATTGAAGCAGTCATTTCTGCAAAAGGATTCCCGACCAAGTATGGAGTGCATAACTGAACATAATTATTTGAAGGTTGACTTTTTTGTATTAAAAACACCTCTTTTATTGGTCGGATGAAATATGCTAATTTTTTGAGATAGGAATTTTGGGTTTTCATGAGCTGTATGCCAAAATCATCAGTATTAAAACAGTAAAAGACCTGTATATATTTCAGTTGGTGTGCAATGAATCTAAAATATATGAAAGTTTAATTTGTATCATTACATTATGGAAAATAATGAACTTTATCACAATATGTAATTTTTTGAGAAGGACCTGTATATATATATATTTGCTCATATGAGTCAGAGGCAAAAACACTGATTAGAATGACACAAAAGCAAAACAAACACTTCAATAAACAAAAGCAGTAAACACTTCAGCAGCAGCTGCTGATCATAATTCAATCTATATGTCAGTATTAAAAAAAAGACACTTTAGAAGAAAACATTTTCTCTAGTCTCCAAGTATTGCTCTAGAATCAATAAAGCTAAACAATCTCAAGTATTGCTCTAGAATCAATAAAGCTAAACAATCTGACAAGTCCATCGACATTCACTGGACAAGTTAATGAACGCTGGGAATACAATCACTTTTCCGTCACCCTCAAAAAGCCGAGCATCATCCAAGGGCGCCAAGAAATAAAGCCATGGCGTATTAATTGAACACAATGCTTTTTTTCTCCCAGCATGCAATCAGCCTGTAATCAGTGGGTCTGTCTCTCTTCTGCACAGCAATTCAATTACAAAGCCCATTGAGGACCATTAAAATGCAAGCGGCTCCCCATACAGTAGCCTAGCAACAATTACAGTAAGCAGTGCAGTCCACCGGAGGATAAGAACTGCTGATTGCTCCTCTTTTGGTCATCTAGGCTGATAAACAGAGCTCATGGAACGCTGCCCTGCTGGCCGGTTGGCACAGTGTGCTCTGAGCTAAAATAAGTTCGGACAGTTTGCAGACACTTTGATAGACTCACCGATGGTTAGTTTAAATATTGTCATCTAAGTCAGTGCTGGAGGAAACTGAAGAGACTTAATGTTTTCTTTATCATTCAGCCAAATGGTTACTTTATTTAATCTTGCTTAGAAAGATTAAATAAAGTTCTCAGCACATATCCTCTTAGAGAAGTGAGCATCTTGCAGTACCAGATTTCTGTTAAATCTACTGGGCAATTGAAGGGAGTGTGTTTGAGGTGCCGTGTTCAAATCTATATCTCTCCGCTTAGATCAGAGTAGGACACATTTATGCTTTATCAAATTAAGTTCTGTGCTGCTCCAACCGCTGTTTGACTCCTGAGCTGCAAACAATCCAAAGCCCTCAGAAGAGAAAGACAAAGAGAGGACAGCAAATAAAATTCTCTTCAAAGAGCATCCTAAGTTTCAACTCCCAAATGAAAAAATGGTTTTGAAATTATAAAGTCAGCCTTGAAAATTCATTCAAAGCTCAAAAGTGTTCACTCCAGCACAATATCCATCCCCGGTGACCTATATGGAGTGGGTAATGCAGTGTCTCTGCATAGTGTGGATACACTATTGGCTGCTAATATAGGTTACTTCGTTTCCCAGGAGAGTGTAAATAGCAGAGCCACAGCGAGGGAGCGATGAAGGAGAGATGGTGAAATGAAAAGAAACAACAGAGAAAAGAGCAGCAGGGTAGATGGAAATGATTGGTCTGCAGGCTACACTACCATCTCATTGAGGAGTGACAGTGTTACAAGGTCACAATCAGCCCGTCTCTGCACAACTCGAACACAGATCAGTACAGCAAACAGCAATGCAGCTAGACCCTGTTCTGCCCACATCAGCGCATGGACAGATGAAGCACAGGGACGTGACTGGCCAGGACAATATGCAGGATTACATGACAAGGTTTAGAGCCAGTGGCTGTGTCCGAATTTTCGTACTTTCCATAGTATCCTTGGCAATCAACTGAGTATGCAGGGACGGAGAGTGGAGATGACACAGAAGGAGTTATGAAACGATGCATAGGTTATTTCATCCTTACCTCCTGCTATTACAGTCTAAGAAATGTGAAGTGTTTCTATAGCGAGAGCTGGTCAATGGGCTGATGAATTCACAATGGGGTCTCAGACCGAAGAATTTAGGTGGGATGCAATCAATGCGATACTGAGAAGACCGTCCCTGACAAACAGGGCTGCAATCATTCAAATCACATAATCAATACAAATCGCAAAAATATTTGATCATGATGTTGTATCATCAACTTTAGTTTGTTGTATCATTAATTCGTTTACTTTATTTATTTTGCTATATTTATGCATTTATTGACTTTCACTATATTGACTTTTACTTGACTTAATTCACTGTTGACTTACCTATTTAGTAGTTATACTAGATTTACTCATTCCCTACAAATTAATTATGAAGAAATTAAGAAAAAAAAAAGTAAGAAGAAAAAAAAAATAACTGGGCAAGAGATCGAAACGCATATTCACTCTCTAGACGACACATTGAGTGTCACATGTTTGGAGTGGTTTAATTTGGATCTAATTATGATATCATGATCATCACAGTTTATAGTATAGGCCTATACAATATGATGCATGTACCACAGTCATGAGGCTGTTGATGATCCTGAACTGACTTAAGCTGTAAATACTGTTACCATGAAAATGATTCCCTCTCACACTGTAAATAATGGGTTTGCAAAAAATCCCATTTAAAATAATGTCTTTATTCCGCTGTGATTCTGACAGTTCGGCTTGAAACAGAAGGGAAATCAAGAGAAGTCAAAAAAAAAAAGAGTATCGATGGAATAATTCAGTGGGTGCTGAGAGTGTTCTGCCGTTAATGGAGAGAGTTAGTCAAGCATGCAAAGTAATTACAGTGGGGATGGCAGAGCAGCAGCATCCGCCTGGTGACACTGCACATTACAGGAAGCCACTGACAAACAGCCTGTCAGTCAGGAACAGCCAATCACATCGCACAGAGAAAATTGTCAAGGCATTTGACATCATTCAAAAGGCCAGACAAAATCTTTGAGGGTTAAGGTTAGGGACTGCACTTCCTGAGGACACACGTTGTAGTGTATTCATACTCACATTCACATATTTGCAAAGATTAAAAAACAGGTTCATAACTGAATGAAGCTAATAAGCAACAATCAGTGTCCTTATTAAAAACATAGTAAATAAATAAATAGCAGGAGCTTTTTATAAATAAAAACAAATAATATTATTTTTTTCATTAAAATAAAAAAAAGTAAAAAAAAAAAAATAAAAAAAAAAAAATCTAAAACACCTAAAACACTACTGTTCGAAAAAAAAAATGTGGGGTCTATAGATTTATTTGAATGTTTTTGAAAATAATCTCTAATTCTCACCAAGGCTGCATTTATTTGATCAAAAACGGAAACAGGGATATTGTGAGTTTTTTCAGGATTCTTTGAGTAGGCAGTTTGAACGAAACTTTTTTTACTTAAAACAGAAATATTTTGTAACATTAAAAGTCTTTACTGTCCCTTTTGATCAATCTAATGATTTTTTTTCTTCTTCAAAACAGTCAGAAAAGCAAAAAGGCCAAAGCAGCGCTTTCTCCAACAACAAAAACAAGAGCAAAGGAAATTCATCTGAAGGGCTTAAAAACTGTCCTGAGGTCAGACTGCAGTGGCGAATGCTTGGAATTCCAGCTCAGGTGACGGCAGGTATTTTGTAGATTGTTTCCATATCAACATGCAGCTGGCCAAAGCTGGGATCTGCATTGTGCTGCCAAAAGATACAAAACACACAGGCTGTTTTTCTCTGGCCACAATTAACAAACAATTATCCAAAAAAAAAAAGAAACCAAACTACAATAACCAAACCAAACGAGACAATGCGGTGGATAAACAAATCAATTATGTAAAACTGCTGGACACAAAATGAAGTATAAATCACTTTTCCCAGCTCTACTTTCTCTGCAGAGCAGCTTTAATTAAAAAGAGAAAAGGCAATTAAAACTGCTGCGCAAACAGCTTATGGCTACTCAGTGGGGTCACTGTCTGTCCCCTTTTCTCGGTGTTGTTGACTCATCTGTTTGGAGCTTCTCCTCCGCTTTCAGTCAGCTAAGGCTCTCCACACCTTTCTCCCGAGACTGGATCAATAGAAATGGGATTTAAACATCATGCCTGTGTGATGGATGCCTCGGCGTTAAGAGGATGGCCACATCACCCACACACCTCTCTGCCCTCCGCTCTACGCTACTGAGAAGATTCTCAACATGCTGTTATAAACCTGTCAGAGTAGAAGCAATATATCATTTGATATGAAAGAAAACCAATACATCCTTGTGATAATTTCCCACTATTTTTACATTCAAATTACCTTTGCTGACACCTAAAGCAAAGTAATTTAATATCAAACATTAGTTTCTAGTTATACTGTGTGTGTGTGTATTATACACACAATATATATATATACACACACAATATATATATATATATATATATATAATGCCAGGCGCAAAGTGGTGGGTGGTTGCCTCCGCGACGTGCATTCAAATTGTTTAATGCACAGCTAGCCATGGATTAACCCGCTTATACCATGCTCATTTGCCAGCATTGACAACTTAAGCTGTTAATATTGATGTTTACAGTGCAACATTTGACTAAGGGTAAAATTTAAGGTTATTTTTTATCAGTTAGCTCTAGCATTCTGCCCGCTTTGAATTAGAAACAGAGATAAAGTAGTGCGTAAGATTTATTTGAATGAACTCTCTCTCTGTAGTCTGGGTTTCCCCATGCTGCCTTCCCGCAGCACGATTTTATTCAACGAGAATTGTGTCTAGCATTAGCCAGGCTACTCTCTCTGTGAGTTAGTGACGCATGTGCGTGCACTTCAATGAAAACAGCGCATTAATATCATACTGTGATTAAGCTGGCTTGGAATTACCTGTGCACTAAACGGTTTTATTGCATACCTTCCAGCTGATCAGAATCAAGTAATTCAGACAGACCATGAGATCAATTATATATATATAAAAAGTAGCATTGTGCTGTGCTGTACATTACTAAACCAACAGATCAGACAATGAGTTGAATATGCAATCTGGAATCAATTGATTCTCGGCAGGAAAAAACAAGCCAAATGCCAGCGACTTGTTGGAGCTGGTTGCCACAGCAATAGTCATGTTTGTATTGATTTACTGCTCTGCCCATTGTCTGCCAAAGTACTACAATGACTGGCTGGCTGTGAGGGTATGGAACATTCTTATCATGCATTTTGACTTTCATTATGAAACGCGAGGTCAACTCCTTATGACAGCCGTTTTGAAGCCGGAAGTGTCAAACTTTGCATGCGCTATTTGTCAAGTGATGTACTCGCCGACTTCTCTTGACATTTACAATAGGATCAGCTTCTTGGGGGACTAGACGCTCCATTTTTCATCCACCACAGCAGAAAATGAACGCTGAGCGAGGCGCATTTTTCACTTAGCACGCTGCTGGACATCCACGGGGACAGATGTGCACTCAAAGATAGCATTTACAGCAGCCGGATCGGACTTGGAACAACTACTAAGAAAAATAACCAAACCCACTTTCTAAACAAGAGACCCATAGGACCTTGAAATGATAGATAATATGGAGGAGATGTCATCCAATAAGCAATCCCAGAAATGCCTTTTTTCCTCTTAAGCAGTGTTGGAGGTTATATCAAGTGATCTAATCAGGCTCCGCTCCTCAGTCATCATCTGGAGCCCCTCTGCAGCTGGAGAGCGCAGATAGGCCCCTAAGTGGCTGTTGAAGGCTCATTCGCACCTATCCAGCAAATGTACTTTAAATGATTTTTTTGGTATTTATACTAAGCAAGCGCAACCAGACAAGCACACTCACACTGTAAATAGAGGGAACAAATTATGTTAGTAAATGTTACTTTTGCAAAATAAGCTCTTGTATATAGTAAATACAGAAATAGCTAAAGGGCGAGTGCCTGTAATATTATTTACTACAGATACTACAACATAATAAAAACTATATTAAGACCAAAAATTCTCATTGAATTTCAGGGCCACGCCAATTTTACAATTATGCCAGATACAACCTTATATATAATTATTACCCAAATAATTATATTCATCAACTGATATTGCAAAGAAGAACCGCCTGCTAACCGACATGGTGACAACACCAATATACCTACTACATTTTTATTATTAAATTATTAAACTATTCATTCTATAATTTCTCCTAACTTACTAACTAACTAAACCGCTTTGAGGATAATGGCTTTTTTTTGAGGATAAACTTTTTCTATGGCATAGAGCAAAATGACAAACTTGAAACACACACTTTATTGTGGCTAGATTCTATTTACGGCATAATTCAATCCTCTTTTCTGGTCAGAGGGCAGCATAGAGCCCAGATAATCCAGGAGGAACTCAAGGTCTGCTGGGAGCTGAAACACCTTCAGTACTCAATACCAGCAGGGTCAGTACCAGACAACAAAACAAAACCCTGTGAAACCTTTAGTTTTAGTTTTGGCCGTTCATTTTGACAACAGTGTTTTGAAAACGGGTTTCAAAGTGCAAGGTTTTGAAAGCGATGCCTTTTCAGTCTCCATGTAAATAACAAAAATGTGAATTTGTGAAAGTGTGACGTCATGCGCATGTACGTATTACATGTTCGCGGGGAGGTTCTAGACAGTGACATTGCCAACTACTGGCCTGGCATGCATAAAACAGGCTTTATAGTTATTTTTGCAGATCCGTGTGAAAGGAGATTGTTTTGAGAACGTTGACATCTGTTTTTAGTACATTGTTGTTGTGTAAACATAACCTTACAGAGCAGGTATTTAAATTCTGTGGAAGTCACAGGGCAGATTCCATGTGGGCACAACAACACTCACTTTAAAAACACATAGGACGGGTGAACAGGAAATTCCTGATGAGACCGATTTGGCATTATCACAGATTTCTCCATTATCCCAAACCTTATAGACAAGACATGACCGTACTACCAAAACCGGCACTGCAGGGTGACCCTTTCGTGGTATGTAATGAATGCGCTCGCAGAGGGAAAGCTTTCTCTGCGTGACTGTTTAGTTATGCACTCTTGTGTCTGGACCTCATGTCAGAAGCCTCTGAGGAAGACAGGCTGCAGATGAGGTTCCTGTGCAAAACCCTGCCAGCAGGCCTGTCAAACAACCAACATGATGCCTGCAGGTGGGGAGAGGTGGCCTGTTCGGACAGATGAGGGAGAGAGCGAGAGGCAGGCTGAGAAAAGCAATGACATGCTTCGGCAGTCCTGGGAGGTCAACAGAATGATGGAATACATTTACATAGCCGAGGCACTCTGCCCTAGGAGAAGAGTGGGAGAGAAAAGGTACAGAAGAAAAGAAGTTTCCTTTCCCGCCAGTGAACCAACAGCAACACGGAAAAAAAAAATACAATTTGTGAGCTTGAATTCAAATTTAATGATAAAAAATGTGAAAGAAACCAAAACCTACGTTCACACAAACACATAATTCTATTGAGTTGTCTTTGCTGGCTGCACATGAAATCGAAAGCATGGCACCATTATATTGTGGTCTGATTTAAACTTGTTTGCATCAAGGACGATAACTTTTTAGTTTTAATAATCATAACTCTATTAGAATAATAAGGAAGTCCACACCACTATAACAACTATCACTACAGAGGAACGATGTTGTTGGAATCACTTTCAGAACGATTTTTTTCCAGCTGATGAAAGTTAAAAACATTGACAGCCAATCACAATCCATCCTGCTTAAAAGAGCCTAAGCATTTAAAGCATCAGATGACAAAACTGCAACAACACGCTTATAATAAACAGAACATTATCATGCGTTGGTATGGATGCTAATATAATACAGGCTATGCTCAAGGTGACAATAAGAAAGTCGTTCAAATTACTTGTGCACTATGAAGTCCTCTGAAGCCATACTATAACTATGTGAGAAACTGACTGAAACTTTAAACGAAAGGTCAAACAAAAATGACAATTTTAGCACTCCAAACCTTTGTCTGTAGAATATATCAGTGGGATCCAGTGTTTTAGACCCCAGTGCCTTTCATTGTATTGGGAAAACAAAAAAAACAAAAAAAAAATTCTGTTCAAGAAAACAGGGTTGGAACATAAATGACTGGAATTTTCCTTTTTGATGGAACTATCTGATAAACCTACACCGTGGCGCTCAAATCAAAAATACTGCCATGAGTTATCAGTTCAAATCATTCTAGCTATTCTTGTTCAGGATACATTCCCTGCGAAAAACACAATTCATCTGAAAACTGTGGAACAGATTGTGCTGTTATAATGTTAACAGCCAGACAAAGAAGAAGATTAACAGAGACTGAAGTGAAAGGAAAGTGTCATCAGTCGATCAGGGGTCAAATCTGGAGGCATGGTGGTTATCTGAAGGCTTGAAAGGGCCAGACCTAAAAAGCTTTTTAAAGACAGTGAATATTGATGGGAAATGACGGCAGAAGAAGTGAAAGAGGAGGAGGAGAGGAGCATTGAGGTTATTGACATCAAGCTCTGCTAATTGAACCTTGGTTGGCGATAAGAGAGCTGGAATGGCATGACCGTTAAATGGCCTCAGGGGAGGCAGGGCATAACTGGGTTAATAGGCATCAAATCTGATGTGGCCTTCAGTGCCAGGTGGGTTAGTGCACCACACACACCTGCCATCTCCAATCATCAACACGCATCTATATAAAGCATGCAACACTGATAGTGTGCATCCAGATTCTGTGTTACAATTCACAGATTCCACACCTTTGACCTAATAATTTACATGACTTTAATTACTTTTCCAGCTGCTTTAGATATTTGGATGAGAATTTAAACTCATTTTACATAGATTGCACTCACAAAACCAATTTTTAGCCAGGTAAGTATTTTAGAACTGAGCATACAAATAAATAAACGAATAAATAAAAATAACAAATGAAAAAACAAACAAATGATTGAACAAAAACTAATGCACAAACAAAAAGAAATGCATAGGCCTACATGTTATTTATACTCTTATTTCCAGGTTTTCCATAACCCTGGGATTACTTAAAACAAGAAAGATCCTATATTTCAGTACTTTGTCTTGTCTGAATTTAAAATGAGGAAATTCAAAAAAGAACTTGAAAGCCTGGTGCTCAAGCAAACAGAGCAGATTCGTGTCCAGCTTGCAACATATACAGATTCCGTTCCCTTTATCTCTACCCTCTACCCATATTGCTATTTTTTACTTGCCACCATCCAAAAAATACCATACAGAAGCTAACACACAATTCCCAACACAAACTGTTTCCCCCCACCATTCCCACACTCTCAGATCCTTATGCCTGGCCATGAATGCTGCAATTCAAAGGCAGTGTGAGTAGAAAGCTATACACAACAGTGGCTGTTATCTCTCACAAGATGTCCATTTAAAAAGCTTGCATTTACTGTACATCTTAGTCATGAGACGTCATTAAATCACACGTTACAAAGCCCTGCATAAAACACAGAAGCCTGCCTGTGTTTAACTCATTATCCAATACAGGCAAGCAATGACTTATAGTCGCCAGCCTGACCTGACCTTGGCCAGAGAAGAAAAGTCTAGTGTCTTTTGGGCAGATCAGATTTGTGGTTTTTAGTATGGTTAAGTGTGGAATCTAGAGAGAAAAATCTAATCTAATCAAGATCAGTACAAAACGACCCTTTATACTCTGGTTAGAGGCATGATATTCACAACAGCATTCTGGTTCTTTGACCTACAAGGACGAAGAGTTGTTAATTTATAACCTTGATGTGTGTAATGAAGGCGAGAGTCAGTCCTGATGCATTTTTAATGTAAATCCATTTGACCTGGATTAGCGTTATGATGAAGAGTGCATGGTCTGAAGCTTAAAATAGCAATTTATTAAAATTACTCCATAGTGTCTGTGAGAAACCATGATGGCAGGAAGTCAGAGAGAAGGTGGTTGTACCTCTGCTTTTCTATTCAAGAAAGCAGTTTGCTTTGAAGTCTTGAAACCTTCTACGCAGAATGAAAACAGAAGCTCTAATGGCCGATGATGTGAAGTGTTCTTCCCTGGCCACGACTCGCCTCACGTCATAATGCTTAGCTTGTTTTCAGCTGAACAGTACATGCAGACACACATGCACTCAAACAAACGCACTTATGCTTAATGAGATTAAGCCGGGAAAGCATATCGATTGCTGCGATGGCGTGTTTCTACATCACATTTTTGTCAAGATTGTTCTTACTTACAATCTTAAGAGAAACATTAAAACCCTGTCTCTGAGACAACTGCTGAGTCCTGCCACTGGAACTACATAAGTGCCCCCATGGAATCTGCCCTGTGACTTCCACAGAATTTAAATACCTGCTCTGTAAGGTTGTTTACACGACAACAACGTACTAAAAACAGATGTCAACGTTCTCAAAACGATCTCCTTTCACACGAATCTGCAAAAATAACTATAAATACATTTTTTTTACATCACAGAAACTGACAGTAAGTTCAGAATAACATACAACCACCATATTATTTTTGCAGTATGTAGTATGTATACTATGCAAAGTATCCATATTTAATGTTTCATTAAACCAATGGTTCTCAACCCAGACACAATACAAAACATAGCATTAAAAGTCATTTAAAAAGTGGTATTAAAATAAGACAAGAATCAGGTTCTTTATATAAAAAAAAAATTATATAAAAAAAAAGAAAAAAAAAGAAAAAAAGTGTGATTTCCAGACCTGGAAAAGTCATGTTAATTAAATCTTTAAAAAAAAAACATGGGAATATTTATAAGGAATATATTTTTTTTTGTTATGTCAAGCTCTAAAATATGTTATCAGGTAAACATTTGGAATACAAAACATTTTTTTTAAAATCCTTATCCAGTAAATCACAAACAAAAGCGGGCCTTAGAATATTGTTGTGAACAATGGTGAGCATTAAAGTCAGAGGTTGAAAACCACTGAATTGAGATTAATAATGCAAAACAGGATGAGAACGGCTAAATTAAGCAAGGTCGTGTGAAAACACTGTCTGATACTACTGTTAGAAATGTTTTGCTGCATACTATTCCAAATTTAAATAATTAAATAAATAATAATAATAATAATAATAATAATAATAGGCAGTGTACAATGTCAAATCAGAACAAGAAACCACTGCACAATCAGAGCCAACCAGAAAATTATCAATATCTAACATTCAATATTGTGAAGCAGGACTTTGGAACAATTCAAAATCATGGTTGCTCAGCTACCCAGTATGATGCCACAGAAATAGAAATCAAGCAAAAATGTCAACAACAACAAAAATCCTATTGACGTGCATGGGTGACTTTTCCGCTGACATGTAAATTTGGTGGGTTTTCCGTTTAATGATCAGTCAGCAGCATATGATTTGCAGTTCCTGCAAACAAGAGCCTGGGCGTCTGGTTCACGAGCATTTGACAATAATGAAATCATCACTACTGGAAAAGCCAAGTCCCATAGACACGTCGGTGTCTTTCAAGTTGAGAGCCTGTGGCTGGGAGTGGGACAGTCCAGAGTCCTGAAGCCCATCTTCCCTCTTCACTGAAGCACAGACACCAGTCACAATCCAGCAACTCTCAATAAGAACAGAGATATTTAGCAGTGATACAGCACTGCACTGAACAGAAAGAAAATCCCCATGTCTTTATGATGCATAAAGGGTGTTTGCAAAGTCATGTGTGTAAAGCCTACTGTTTAGTAAATCAAATTAAGTATCAAGGTTCTTCCTTTGTGTTGTCAGCCAAAAGCAAAAATCAAAGTCAGAAAATGACCTTCTGGCATATTTTACTTTTCATAAAAATTAAAACAAAACACTTTAAAAGGGAATAGCAAAGTCAGCATAAAAAGTGATCCACTGAATCCATCTAAGGACAACAAGCCGAGACTTTCACCAGACTGTTCCTCAAGGTCAGCTGCTTCTGGTCTAGTCTGGCCTGTGGTTTTGCTTTCTAAATAAACTATTATTAAGTGCATGAGAACACAAGAACTGTAATTATTCTTTACATATATGTACAGGAATGAGAAATAAAACAAAAACTACAAATTTATGAACACCCTTAAAACATTTACAGGATTTAGGAGAAAAATTGTCTTTATCCTATTGTCAAATTGTTTAAGAATAACCCTCACTAAAGTTACATTTATGCAGTAAACAAGAAAAACAATTTGCGAATTTGATATCTCATACAATTGTGCTTCTGAAACACAGTATCTTTTTTTTCCCCCCCAAGTAAAAGTCTAAACATTCTTAAAACAAGCTTCAGATTAAGAACAAAGCAAGTTAGCAATGCTTCATTATCTTCTGGAAAAGGTTGAGACAAACAAAAAGACAAATTACTGGTAGACCTCTCTCTTCATGAACTGCTCTTAACATGGTGTACGCAGGGGAAGCACTGTGCTGGACTGGTGCAATACCAACTCCTTGAGCAACCACAAACCTCATGACACATTCAAACAAAATAACATGATGAACACAGTCACCAAGACGGGAAATTGTTTCCTCTCCTCTGACTGGAGGATCGCAAAAGTCTTGCTTTGTCCTCATCCGTTCTCTTTTCCTTCATTACATGCACACAAACACCAAATAAAAGTAGCAATATTTTCAAAATACTAACTGTAGCTATTCCAGCAAAAGGCTTTTTCTAACCAGTAGCGATGTAACATATCAAAAGCTTTGTAACAATTTCATAGTCACATTTATGTCTACTGCATTTGAAGCTTTAGAGCGAGCAAGCTGGATTCAATTCACTCTTGTGAATCATTCGAATGATTAATGTAAATTATTATTTTTATATTATACAAATGTTACATAAAAGAGCCCACAACATAAATTAGAATATACAGTACATTTAGTTTTTTAGTTGCATTTAGTGTCAAAATATTGGTTTAAGTTTAAGATTGAGATGCATTGTTCATTCATAATTTACAAAAATAATATGCAAATTAAAAATTATGTAATTGCATAATTCCATATTGTAGACCCCTTCAATAGCCTCAGTTTACTGTAGCGGTTTCAAAACAGTATTTGACTTCAAAACAGATTCTAACAAGACAGACATCTATCAAATTTAGAGCTTTAAAGTTCTTGCTGGCACAGGAGGTGAGGACCAAAGGACAAAAATATATACAATGTCCTTGATCTACACCTCCAAATCAGCAAATGAAAGCGGTCGATCATGAAGGATATGGATAAAATGATTACATATTCATTTTTAATCTGCCCCTAATCTTCAGGGCGATATGCGATCTAGCTATTTAAATAATAATAAAGCATGCTGGGGGAGCAGGTGGTACACGCTGCCATAAGGAAGATAAATACATGCATTCTTTATTCCATAAGGCCTCTGCCTAATTCCTGGACAACAATACATTAGTTCACCATTACTGTCAATTAAAATACCACTCTCATGAGTTATAGGCACCAATAAGGAAATATAAGCTTTGTTCATTCAGGATTAGGAAATGTTTTTCCCATAGACGGAAAAGGGAACTCCCAAGCCAACAAGAAGCACTGCCTCATACCAAAGCGCTTAGAGCATTGCGGGCAGACGCCAGGATGCACACCATCTGTCATTCAGGGACCTGTTGGTGAGGGAGGTAGAGGAGTTCGGGCTGTTTAAAACTACTTCTTCCTCTTCCCATCATGCATTTCCATGAATGGGCAAAAAGCAGAGCACAACAGAGATAGCGAGCTGCTTTAATTCCTGTAGCAGTGGGGCAATCGGCAGCTTAATCACCCCTCATCACAGGCCTGCCTCCAACACCACGAATGCCTCATTTGCCTTGGCACGCCCAGGGAGCTGCCTCCAACACATTCTAGTTAGACACAAACTAAACCAAGGCAGCAAAACCAACATTCTTCCTCCACCTCCTCTTCGGTTCCTCCATGTCTTCGTTGTTCTCCACCGCCTCTCCCATGTTATTGTGGCATGAATTATTTACAGGGAAAGAATTGTAATTAACAAGGATTTCCCGCATGAGCTCATCATTCCCTTTAGAAGAATTTTAGCAACAGGCAACATACACAAGCAAATATGTGTGTTAGAGCAGAACCTCAGCACTAAAAAGCCTCATGTAATATTCAGCAGGCTCTGAGGAAGAGCTTTAAATTATTCAGATTTAACAATCTTTTCTATCTTCTGAACTTTTAGCGATTTGATATCACTATATATAAAAGTAGTAGCGTGTTTAAAACCCATAAGAAAGTCAGATGACGAAAAAGAGAAATGGTGTATTAGAAGGGCAGAAGTTCTGCTTCTGAGAACTGTGGAATAAAGGGAATTAACTTACAAAGAGGACAGAATGAGAACGAGATTAAATGTGTTTTTAAGTGCAAGATTGATGGTTGTAGGCCAGAGCTAATAAATCTAACTGCAAATTTTATCCCCCATGATGATATAAATACAATGAGACAGTCTAGAAATTTGTTCAGCATTAGAAGAGAGAGAGGGAAATAAAGAAATCCACCCAGAAGCGCTTTCAGACAAATTTTAGGAACATAATTTCATCTCATAAGTCAGGCCTTTTAAATTATAGTATTTCAAAAACTTTACATACACTACTAATCAAAAGCTGATCTACTTTATGAAATAAAACTAATAGAAGTACTAATAAACATTATAGCGCTACCCTTCAGAAGAAAAGATGTTGATCACATGTTGATCATGAGAAACATGATTTGGATAATTGATACGTAATGTTTTTTAAACAAGATTTTCCAAAGTACAAATCATAACAGTTATGATCTCATAAAAGCTGGATACCTAATAACTATAAAATAATAATTAACAAAATGCTGTTTAAATAGATTTAAATTGAGTACATCAAATCCACACCACAGGACATGTGAACCTCACTAAAGTATTTTATGTCAGACACTCTAATTCAGTCAAAGCTGTCCAAACTTTTGACTGGTAGTGTTCAAGGAAATCAAATGATGGGAGGGGAGTTAACTTCACAGTGCTCTACTTTGCGTCATTTCTCGTACCTGTGCACACACGTTTCCAACACCATGCTTAATCAAACAAGTATGCGCAACCGTTATTAACTAACACACTTTCCAGAAAAACAACTACTCGGTTTCCCTTAACACAAACGTCGTTCTTTGGGTGACTGCAAAGTCTCCAGTGGACCATCTGGTTAGTGATTTAGCAAGGAGACTTTGTTTCAAGAGTTGTTTTTTGCCAAGGACAAGTATAGGCATGACAAACCACACCCCACCATGTTAAACATTTAAAATATAATTAATAAAATGAAGTAAATGTTTAATATTATTGTTTAATCTGGTCATGATTGATCTGTGAATATAAAAATGTTAATATTAAGTCTCTAAAATGAAACCAATTAAATATTTAGGTATGTTTAGCAGAATATTAATCCTCAAATTAAGAGGGCAACCAACATAGGACATTATGACTAGCACATGGCAGTTTTTCTATTACTGATGTAATTCTGGAATGTAATTATAACCAGCAAAGTGTGGAAATAAAAAAACAAACAAACAAAAACTTTCTCTTCACTTTGAGAAAACTTATTTCAAAATGCAGCAAGTAAATCTTTGCTTCACCTATGATTCATCAATAATCATACCAAAGCAGAGCTGGTTTCAGAAACAGTCACTGTCAAGTCAAAATATCACTGCTCCAAATGACTTACAAAATCATATGACTGCTGGAGCATTATAGTGTAAAATTAGATAATGCTAATCTGATTGAAACATGTACCATTGTGAAACAATTTTTGGCGGATTCACACTGTTCACAGACGGAGCATGGTGAGATCAAGTGACCTGTGGCGGACTGCTAATGCTACTTGAATACTGACAGTCTGTCAGCAGCTTAAACTAGGATGTTAAACACAAAGTTAGGCCTAGACTAGAGGGGGGGGGGGGGTGGTTGGGAGTTAAACCATAGAGTTAAACTCTGAAAGCATCCAATCAACATTACTTACAATTAATTTTGGCTGAATTAATTGACACACACACACACACACACACACACACACAACAGTAATAATAATAGTGAACGACTTAATTTTCCACTTACAGTTTAAGCCTAATACACATACAATATGATGATAAAACTGTCAGTTAATCCTTTTATATATTTGCTTACAATTTCCTTCTTGGGATGACAAAATGAGACTGAAATTGAACATGTACCGTAAATAGGAATCCTTAAATAGGATTTAAATCTAAAAAAAATTATAGTGCGTCTGATTGTATTTTTGTATGTCTGATTTCAATTTCTGAATGTCTACTTGAACACTTGATACTGCTGTCAGATATATTAAAAATATTAGCACTATTGTTTTAACTTGCTCTATTTTGTTTCCTTTTTTTGCTGGCTTTACCTTTCTTGAATGATTACATACAACTTTGAGGAATTGTTTAGTTGGGAAATAGTAAACAATTGCAACTTTTTATATAAAGATTGTGGTATCCAAATTGCTGTTGAAAATTACAAAATATTACAGACTGAATCAGAGCAAAGAGAAAGAGAATGTGTTGGTTTCTGTCTTTGGCTAAACAGATCTAATTATTCAACAAAGGATTCACCATAAATTAGCACACCATCAGTGTTGTGGAATCTGGACCAAAGTCTCTGTCATGTTATTAGCAGACGTAACCCTACAGACCCGAAACCAACACCAATATACAAGCTTGGTAAGAATCTGAGTCAACATCAGTGACACAACACAACATAACACACCAACAAGACAAAAGCGTTCAGTTCTGGTAATGTGACTCCACCCAGGATCATCCCTGCATGAGCTCTGAAGTATTTCATCCCATGAGTCAATGTGACATGATGTGGTTTATTTCAACTTCAACGGGCATCATTCTGATCTGTTTCAAAGGCTCTTACATGCATGGGAAAAGGGTAATTGTAAAACAGCATTATAATGGTCTAATAAATAAATATACATTTTATGGTGGAATTTTATCTAGACTGCTCACAAACAGATGTAAATGAGATTATCATGCAATAGAAGCATGACATGGTGATGCTTGGTTTAACACAAAAGACTGTTGACATTTCCCTGATTATCTGTGAAAGACATGAGACAAGATTCGTATCATCTCAAATCATAAGTTCAATGAAAGTCCATTGCTTGCAAAAAAAGTAAGTTTGAATTCATAGACCGCATTTTTCGTGACTGCACTTCGAACAAGATTTTGAAAAAATAGACAAAAACAACAACACAAACATATTTAACATTCAGGCATTAATCTGATTCCCACATATTGTGACTAAGACAGAAATAAAGAAGAATAGAAAAGAAAGAAGCTTTTCTACACAGATCTTTAGAGCTGGTGCCTCTGCTCAGACAGTCTCTACTGCACAAGAAGACATTTAGATAAGATATTTTTATCCAGCAGCAAAGCCAAAAATAGGTCAATGTCATCCAAAATAACTCGAGAGCACCAGGATTCTGCTCTCAGGTGAGCAACTGCAGTTTCTGAGCCACCCTTAGAAGTGCCCACATCTCTTTTTGTCCAACGAGCTTCTTCTCCTGCAACAAAATTAGTATTGTCCCAAGCAGAGCTGAAAATCTTAAGGCAAACAAACTCCTCAACATCAACTAAACCTTAATCCTGAGCCAAGTAGGGACCTAAAGCCTCTTCTGTGGCAACACTTTGGACAGGGCAGCAGGCCTAAGTAGACAGCACTGTTGAGAGCTATGCAAAGGGGTATGAGGGTGCTTGTGAGCACACATTAAAGCCATGAAATGAGACATACAACCCTAGATATCTTATTCTGATATCTTCAGGACAAAAATGGGACTCAAAATTGCCATAACGCAACCTATGAGATGTGAAAAAAATAGGAGACTTCAAAAACAAAGAAATAAAAAATTCTCATCATCAGTTGCTGTAATATATAAATACACTTTTTTTGGTCTCCCAATATTTGAACCTCGTCAGCCTAACTCAGGATAATAAATTGCTGTCCCATTTTTAGTTTTCTTTGAGACCACTAACTACAGCTGTCCTGGTGAGCTTGAGCTAAGAGGGAAAAAAAAGAAAAGAAAAAAAGAGGCATAGTATAAGCAATGAACAGACAGGGTCTATAAAAAGACACCAACTATAAACCTATTAAGTAGCATGCAATTCAGCTATATCAGATCCTGTCTGACCAACCAGGATATTTGTGAGTCTCAGATAAAAAGACAGACAGAGATGGAGGAAGGGGAAAAACAGAGATGGCTTCATTATAAACTGGATGTGACAGAATGGAATTAGTGACCCACACCAAAATTCAGTCTCAGTGTAGGAAAGGTGGTGACAGTCAGACCTCAGGGATACGTCTGCGGACCTGTCCTTACAAGAACTGGAGGAGCTGCTGATGCTCTATTATGAATGAGATTATGAAAGGTGCTCACTGGAGGTTGTGTCTCACCAGGCAGATCTTACATCGACTGCCTGTGAACAGCCGAAATGACCGTCCTGCGCTTTCTTACACAGCATACAATCTCAAAACAATAGGACAATACATGTTAACACCAGGTTTTCTGAGCCAACAGCCTTTTAATAAATGTTTACTTGCCCTAGCGACAACTTCACCTGCCCTGAGAATGAACTGAAAAAAATCTGCAAGTTTTAGTGACAGACACAAAAATTAAGTGTCTGAACCAGGGGTAGCCAACCCTGCTCCTGGAGGATTACCTTCCTGCAGACTTCAGTTCCAAACTTGCTGTAATACACCTGCCTGTTAATCTCAAGTAATACAGAACTCCTTGATTAGCAGTTTCAGGCCAGTTTGATTAGGGTTGAAGCTAAACTCTGCAGGGCGGCAGCCCTCCAGGAACAAGGTTAGCTACCCCTAATCTAAACAGATTTCTTTACTACAGGGGTAGCCAAAACTGCTCATGGAGGCCTACCTTCCTGCAGACTTCAGTTCCAACACCTATCTGTTACTTTCAAGAAAATTCTGAAAACCATCACTAGCTAGTTCAGCTGTATTTGACAAGGGTTGGAGCTGAACTCTGCAGGATCCAGGAGCTACCCCTGCTTTACTAAGTCACATTTCCAATCAATAACTTGGCACTAAAAAAGAAATAAAATTGAAAAGGTGTTAAACAGACTTTGCATGACCTCTTGTTTGTTTGTTCTTTTGTTCGCTCATAAGCAGGGTTGTCCAATCCAGCTCCTGGAGGGTCACCACCACCAGCCTAAATTAAACACACCTGCACCTAATCAAGGTCTTTAGGATTACTAAAACATGCAAGCAGGTGTGCTGGAGCCAAACTCTGAAGGATGTTGGCCCTCCAGGAGAAGGATTGGACATCCATTTTCAAGAGAAACTCTGATAGTTCCATGAACAGGTTTGAATCCCTCTCACACATCCCCTGAATCATCATGCCATTCTTACTTTCAAAAACTGCAGATGGGTTGATGGCATTCTGCAGCTCTCTCCATAAATAAAGACTGAATGACCTTCACTTCCAGTAGGCCTTGTCTACCTAATTTTAAAAGCTGGTGTAAAATAATTCCCTGTGCCGTATGGTTCCACAGCTAGGGACATTAATGATAGTGCAGAAAGGTGTCGCTGAAGTGGATGAGATGTGCTTATAGTACACCAACCCAGGTTCATCCTCGCACACCTGTGCACTCAGACCTGCTGTGCATGTCTGAGACGTGAAGGGCAAACTGGAGCGACAAGGGAGAGACTCACTAAGCGACCAGAAAGAAGCAGAGCGGAAGAGATTCACCTTCCCGTCTGAGCACAGATCGTCTTGCTCCGCAAATCTGTTAACGTGTGTGTCTGTCTGCAGCTTCAAGGCGAAGACAGATGCATGAACATCAGACACTCTCTTATCACATTCCACCCCCTAAAGAACTTCTTTTAGGCTCTATCTGCTAACTCCAGCACAGAGCCAACTCTCATCTCTCTTCCTCCACTGCTTCCCCCTCTATCTCATGGCCACCCCTCTCTTCGTTCTTGCCTCCTCCTCCCCAGCATATGTCCTGGTTCCGCAGCATGGGGCAGCTTTGTGGCCACATGCTGTTCTGATGGGCTGTGCAAGGACCTGATCTGACTGAACTGTTTAATACTCTATCAGGAGATCCCCAGCTCCTTTCTGGGCTGCAGGGAAAGTTCACCCAAAAATCAACCTCACCATGTAGGACTTTCTTTCGTGGAATTTTTTTTTTTAATGTTAAGCAGAATGTTGACACAGCTCTCTTCCATTCTAATAAAAGTCAATGGTGACCGTGTCACGCAGAGTGGAATTGGTGTAGCCTCACTGGGCCCCAAGCATAAGGGAACCACGATGTGCAAACATAAAATGTTATGGAAAAGTGATTATTTACAAAAAATACAATGAAAGTTTCTTACCTTGTACACCTGACCATATGTGCCATTACCCACAAGCTCCACCAGCTCAAATATTCCTGCAGGGTCCTAAAGAGAGCAGAGTTTATGGTCAGCAAAAGTACAAGCACACAGGTGTCAATTATACTCTGATAGCATAATCGAGGTATTTGTGACATTTCTTTATTCGCAACTCATTTTACATAATGTGCTGTATCTACAGTGAAAAAGTATTAAAGTATTATAAAAAATTTAAAAAAAGGATTTTATCTTTTGGGAACTAACTGAAGATGGGGGGGGGGGGGGGCATGGACTGCAATGGCATAAAATTAAGACTTGAACTTCACCCAGAAAAGATAATAAATGAAGACAGATTGTTGTATTACAATGTGCACTGATGAATCATTCACAATAACAACAGGAACACATATCAAGTAAATAAACTGATTCCATGATGACTTTAATAAACACCACACTGTTTCCAGCAGCAAGTTAATTGCTTCTCAGCTCACACAAACACAAAAACCCCTGGTGTCCTCCAACACACAACTGTTGCTGTGTACAATCTCTCATGAGCAGCACCCAACCAAGTGTGAGATTCAAATCCAACACTCCATCTAACACCTAAATAAATAAAAAAAACACTAAATAAAAGAGTCAATACAGACAGAAAGGACAAGCCATTTCATTGTGCCATTCTTCAACCAAACACCACCTGGTTGAATTTGTGATCCTAAACATCAAAAGCTTGCTCACAATCACCAGCTGTTGTCCAACAGAAAGCAGTTACAATAAAACGGTGAAAGGGGAGTGATATCTTTATAGATGACATTGCTCTAAAGGATAAAATCTGTATTGTGTGTGTGTACATGGATGTTTTCTGTTGTTACCGCTCCAGTGAGAACTACTGACAGACGGTGAGTATTCAAACTCAGATAAAAATCAACCATCACATTAGCATACATGAGTGGTGTTCCACACAATCTGACTCATTTTCAAGACCGCACATACCCTGGTCTTAATAGACCTTATGCGCCAGAGAAACGTGCGCAGTCATCTTTAAAATTTTGTCTTAGAAATATACAGAGAAACTGCAAAATGAAAGTTCAATGGCATCACTGTTGAAGAGTACCTTTTGAATGCTATTTTATCTCGCATTAACGCAGTTTTTATTATTATTATTATTATATTGAAAGTCCGTTGCTCACTGGCTCTGAATACACATACAGACAAACCATGGGTCACAGGAGGGGTGGGATGTTGATCACTACTGGCTTGGGATGGGCGTCCTCATGAGTCTCAAAAAATTAGAGCATTTGGGGTGGGCCTAGAGGAGGTCGCACACCGAATGAGAAGCGTAGAGGCGCGTCTTGGACAACTCAAGGTATCGCACACCGTACACGCACATTCTCAGTTTATGGCCAGCAATATTGTTATGTTTAAGGACATTATGAAATTAAGATCATGTCTGCACCATGTTATGATTGTACTGTACAATTAAATACAATCGTTTCTGAGTCTGAAGTCTGAACACTTTAGCCCACCTCAGAGCGTCCGTTAACCGAATGAATTGAGAATCTCACCTGAACATTCGAAAACATAGAATAGAATAAATCTTTATTGTCCACCGGGGTGGACATTTTTCTTTGGCTCACCAAACATACAAGACAGATAGACATACAGACAACGTCTCAAACAAAGTAAAGGAAATATTATAAAAAGATAATGTAAATTATCATAATGAAAATAAATATACTTTAAATACATTAAGATAACTCGTTTGTTGTTGTCACTTGGTTTGGTTAAAGGAGAACTCCGGTCAATTTTAACATTGAGCTCATTTTTTTGTACATTAGGAGTGCTGTCAGTACAGACAAAAACGACAAAAATCGTTGTTGCCTACACCGTGTTATCCTCTCTTTAAAATTTGCACCCTGTTGACTTCAATGGGGCAAGTTCTAAACCTGCTTTTAGCCTCTTAACATCCTTGATTTGTCATTACAAGTGCACAGCCATGTGAGTGGTGTTATTAAGAGCCCACGGTCAATCTGACTGCAGTAGATGTGAAAGATATTAACAAAAATTATGTTAATTCAGCCAGCTCACATACCTGTTGTGGCGAACAGGACGGCCGAGGGACGTGAGAGAACGGCGCGAGGCCGGTGGTGCGATTGCTAATGAGCAACACCTGTGAAGCACACCGGTCTCGATCATCAACGTCGTCGCTCCTCCTTTATGCTTCCGCTCCTCCGTGAGAGATGCGAGACCGGTGTGCTATTTAATAAACTTAAAACTTAATAACTAAGTTATTTTTAACCACTACAAAGTTGACTTCACAGACTTAAAAAGTACCTAAAATTCACCTGCACAGTGAATCAGTGTACTTTTTTTTGTGCTTGACCACTTCACCTCACTCTAACTAACAGGGACACTTGCTATTGAACATAGACAGTTAATGCTGCTCCATGATAAAAGAAAAATGTTTCTGCTGCTGTGCGTAGGAAACATTGCACAATACGTAAAATTCTTGTGAATCGAAACGCAGCTTATAATTCACACAAAAATCTGATGGAGAGTACATGGTTTGGCAGTCTGGAGATGAGAAATATCTTGTTCTTATGCTGACTGGCAAAAAGCTGCAGTGTAGTTCACACAAGCTGCCAACCGTAGATAGTCCACACAAGCTGCCAACAGTAGATAGTCCACACAACAACAAATGTGGCCTGTCTGTTAGACGAGGATGTGAGACCATTGGGAAACCAGTGCCACAACACGACCTATTAGACGTGAGGAAAAAAAGGGGTCAGATATTGCACAAATGCCCAACAATGCTTTAATCAGCAGGTTACCATTCTGCATTTTCTGTTCTGGCAACACCTAAATCAACATCAATAGAAATGCTTTCTTAGATAATTCAGTTCCTGTGCTGCCAGCATTAATTCAACAGAATTATTCTTTTTCTGTTATTTATTTTTAATTTTTTTTTTTTTAGACCAGGCTCTAGACAAAAATAGCTAATCTATTGATGATTATTGATATTACCCAAAATTAGTAGATGGGATTTTTAAAATTGCACTATTTATACAGAGTAAAATTAGCCGTTAAAGGTAGTATCCCTCAGGGTAAAAACTGAATCTGTCAATTCTGAGTGGCTTCTGGTTGTTCCCATTACATCAGAGGGAAAAGAAATCGGTTTATGGCCATTCCAACCCGATCTCACGGGAATTCGTACGAATTCTACGAGGTGGCTAATTCGTACGAATTCATACGACCTCACTCGTACGAATTAGTACTATTTGGGCTAAAACGTACATATTTGACGTATGAATTCGTACGAATGACCTATCCCTGACCCCGCCCCTAAACCTACCCATCACGTGGGTTTAGACAAATCGTACGAATTAGCCACTTTTTAATCACTTGTACGAATTCGTAAGAATTGGTCGTGAGATAGCGTTGGCCATTCCCATACTCTATTTCATGCCAAGATGGTCTCAACACAGAGAGCTTAGTTGAAATTAGCTGTAATCACATGACACTGACCGAGAATGAGTAGACCAAGCAGAGGGAGCATTAACCCACTTCAAGCTCTCAGACCCGCACATGACTTTCTCTTGATCTAGCCTAGATGACAACTCGCCTTGACCGACCAAGAATTACTGTTTTAAGTCAAAGAACAGCAATCCAGTGTAAACTAACTAAAATTAAATGTTTTAAATGCCAATTAATATTTGTAATGGTTTAAATGTAAACATTTGTCATAACACCATTTTAATGAACAGTATGAAAAAAAAATATTTTGAGATTTGCTAAAAATTACATTAAAAAAAAAGAGAAAAAACATTTACCGAATGGAAAACAGTTAGGCCTATTTTAAATTGTAATTACACAATTTTACTGTTATGTAAAGGTGAATGCTAAAGAACACATTGTCTGATTAATTTATTGTGGTTTATAGTTTTATTCTACAGTTGGTGTCTAGACTATTTTCCTTACTCAGCCCCTCTCTTTACAGAGGTCTCATGGCTCTTTCCCCCTCTCCTTCACCTCAGTCATCTCATGCTGGGCCTGTGCTTTGTCTAACAAGACTGGCAGGACGGCCTTTTTCTCTGGCTGCATCAGCAGACATGTCAGTCACAATGTCTATGGAAATGTGTTTCGCTCTTTATTTCTCCTTCCTGTTTCTCAGAGAGGAAGGACGCACATTCCCCCACCTTCCAATCTTGGTAAAAAAAAAAAAATTAAGAAAAGGGTCAGCGTGCAAACTGTCAGTGAGTTTGATGGGCAGAGAGGAGTTAACAACCTTGCACATCCCTCAAGTTTCTGTTGTTCAAGCAAACATGAGCAGAATACAGTGTTATGGTTCCCACCGTCCAACTGACCTGCCTGACAAACAACTAACATGGCAGCACTATGCTGAGTGGAAGGGAAAGAAAGCCTGAAAGGTATTTATTTAGAGGCAGAGGCATAACGGAAACTAATGTACACAGTTGATGCAACTCAAGGAAAAACCAGCAGCAACCGCTATAGTTAAATATTAGCCTATGCAAATGTACATACTTTTTCCCCTTGTAACTGCCGCTTCTGCAACATTCACAACGTGAACAGCTACCCCAACTCTGTATTAAATGGATAGTTCAGCCAAAAATTAAAACTCATAAGCTCTCACAGTCATATGTTGCAAACCGTTTTTCATTCAAATTCTATGTGAGCAAATAGTAAAGTTCTATTCAATAAATCATTATTTTCAGTTCATTGTTGGACATTTTCAAAGATTCACTCGGTTCACAAATTGGACGAATCAAACTATTCTGTTTCTGAGTTGACTCACGGTTTACTGGAATTAAAGGAAGATTTTCAATAAATAATTTCAGTCTGTCAGATTTGGAATAGAGTCCATGAGTCGTGGACCACTTTATATATTTATTTGTTTAAGCTTGAACGCTTCAGTTCCCATTGCACAGAAAGGAGTGACCACTGACCAACACAGTCTTCAGAAAATAAAAAAAAATATTCCACAAAAGAAAGCAAGTCATACAGGTTAGGAACAACATGAGGGTGAGAGTAAATGATGACAGTATTCAGTGTTGTGTGAACTACTTTAAAGCATCATCCATCAGAGTTTATATGGAAGAGGTGCAGCTGATTTTAAACATTCAGAGCAGGTGTTTGGAGTGTCCACAATCTCTCTCTTTTCCTCTTCATTTTCTGGATGATCAGTCTGCTTGACTCTGGCTTTGGATTACAATAGACGTTGTTTGCTGCAAGCATTTCATAATGCCTGAATTCCTCTGCCACACACACATCTATCGGTCTACATCCATATTTGATACGCCGAGGGAAGGAGCTGAGGCCCAGGCACATGTGAGCACAACACACTATTAATCATGCAGATTATATATATAGTTCGTGTTTTGCTATACCACAGATATAGTTGACGAGTGACAAAATAAGCATAAATACAGAGCGGGGATGTGTACAAACAAACACCCCCGGACAATCCATTTATTCTTAATGTCTATTTTTGGATAATACAGTGGATTTAATACTTTATAAATGAGCTACTTCTTGCCATTCAACAATTTCCTTTTACCGGGAATTTGGAAAGGGTTAGTCCACCCAAAAATGAAAATTGTCATTTACTCAACTTCATGTTGTTCCAAACCCATAGGTTAATACTTTAGTTAATCTTCAAAACACAAATGAAAATATCTTTAATTAAACCTGAGAGAAGTCTCTCCACAGAAAGTCTACACCCCTAAAAATCTGAAGGCTAAAAAAAAATTGTAAATGTGATGTGGTCCATGTGTTGATCAATGTTTATATGAATAAAACCTTGAATTAAATCTGTTTGTCATAAAAAGCAATTATATCTCTTCAAAAGACTTGGATTAAACCACTTGATTCATTTTAATTCATTAAATTTACAACATCTTTATGAACTTTTTGAAGAGTCAGAATTTTGGTGGAATGACCTTTCAATCTCTGTCTCAGTTAAAAAAAAAATCCTTTAACAACTTTAAAATTTGCTGTTGACGGTTTGTCATCACACAAATTCTGAAATTCCGAGAAAATGTTTCCTGTAAAGAGCACCTGCACAATCTCCCGACAGGCCTCAACTCGTTTGTCATTTCTTGCTACCAAACATCTGATGCACCATAAAATAATGCTGTCTGTGGAGGGAGGATGAAGCAATGTTTCAGCGTTCACAGGCCAATGAGTCATGTAGAAGGCAAATGAAGATGGTTCAGACATCAATACACAGCACCCCATGAGAGCGAAGTCCGCTGAACCGCTGATCAATACCACAGAGATAGCATAAACCTTTGGCTCTGAAATCCCATCTCGATCGCCAAAGCTTGCTCCAATCAAGGTAGGCAGGCATCTATTTGTGATAACATCCTGCCAATCCCAATGAACTCAAGCACAAGTGCTGCCTCAAGCCAGCGTGCCAGATCAACACTCTTACATTACTGAATTTTCTTTCTAATGCAACAAAGAATACAATTATCAGTGCAAAACACTACAAAAATTTGTATTAAAGCATATTAAGAGACAGTCACTTATTTAAAACTGACTCATAAGAGGTTACACTTCACAGTGACGTCTCAGTTACTATTCGCTTAAGAGCCAAGTAAGGAAGTGTGTAATGAGAGAGAAAAGATCAATTAACAGAGATCATAATTAGTGAACTGTCCTTAAAACTTGCATTTAAGTAAGAACAGAATATTCAGTAGAAAATAAATGTAGAGGAAGACTTAAAGGGGTCATGTAAAAAGATCAAGGAAAATTTGATCTCTTAATTCATGTAAGAGGTCATTGTAAACATCCTGTAAGTTTCAGAACTCAAAAGAACTCAATCCAAAATGAGTCATTTTCGGACCATGGTTTCAATAAAAGCTGTTTTTGTGCATTATGATGTAATAGTGCAACAACGCCTATTTCTACATCATTGCATCTTTGGCCCTGCCCACTGGTGCGTTACTGAGATGAGAAGGAAAGAAGACCGATACAGCATCACTGGACTAAAAATAACATTACCTTCCAAAGGATCCTAATGCTAGATCTATGTGAATGTCTTTTATTTATTGTTCAGCACATTTCTTCTTTGGTAAATCAGTCGCAATTTCTTGAGACTTTACTGTAGCCTTTACTGTAAGATATGGACATCTTTAAACGAATATAGATTGATACGGTGTATATAAATCTGCGTGTAATTATCAATTTTGAATTCAGATGTAGTTATTTGGGTTTGTTGTTCACAATACAATATGTTGGTGTTGTTTACACTTCGGTGTTATGGTTCTGACTTGAATACTGACGTCATAATAACAAATGCCTGACGTCAAAGTACAAATTTACCAGACGCACCTAAATGCAGCATCTGTCCTAAGGGATAAGAACCGCATACAGACCTGCACTCAAAAAAATGGTTTTGTGGCACTGTTCTTTTTACCCAAATATTTTATGTTAAAGTAACACAGATATATTTATTTTACCTCCAAAACACTATTGTATTGCGCTTAATTAACTTAATCTGTATCATTATCCATTATACTTAATTATCATTCGTTAAACTAATGTAAAGGGTTTAATTTCGCAATAACAACAAAAAAAAAAACGGATGTGATTATTTCCAACATATTGGATGAGGACGGCGTGCAAAGAAGTTGGAAAGGTGCATGGTGTCAGAGCTAGAAGTATCAGCCAAGAAAATATAAAGATAATCTAAAGGCAAAGTCTTTCATTTCTGTTTTATTTTGTAAAGTCTGTTCTGGGATGCTTTTAATATATTGCACAGAGTTTTTTTTATTTTGGCAGCTTGTTTAAATTGCTTCATTCAAATGAGCTTAAGCAACACAACTGCTATACATTTTGTCCAAACTTAATTTGATTGTGTTCAATCTGCTTAAATATATGTACAATTTAAGTTTACTTAATCCATTTGTGTTGGGTTACATGAATGATTTGTGTTGCATTAACTGAAACACGGGGCGGTGCTTGTTTGTTCCCAGCATGCTTTACATATGGCTGAATAAAGAGAGAATAAATGTTAAAATTAAGTGTTATTTTATGTGTTTTTGAGAAAATGAGAAAAGATGAAGACTTGATAGTGTGTAATTGTGTTTAATGTTCAATTACATTGGAATTATTAGAACCATTTAAATTACAGTGGGTTACCATTGTGGAGAAGTGTGGAGCATTTGGTTAGGCTGTGGACTGATTCAAATAAGTTAAATTTCTATGGCTGAAGGAGCATATCAATCTTAACATTTAAGATTTTAGTAAATGCTACTATTAGCTAATAGCTTGCTATAGTTTAGAAGTTTAATTGAAAAAATATGTAAAACCAATTCAATTTATTTATTCAGTGCTCATTTAAATAAACTAGAGCATGTTCACTAAACTAAACCACTTTAAGTTACAGGGAAGCAATTCCATTGATTTGTTTGAACATTACTAGTTCACATAGATCCTTCCTCATTCAGTTTGGTTGTCTTAACACAAGGAGCTTACATAGATTCAAAAAAATCCATTAATGTTAATATAACATAATTTACTTGTGTGGAACCACTGTCCATAATTGAATTAAGTTATTTTAAAGAGTAATTTTTTTGAGTGTGTCAATCAATTACTGACCCAAAGCTTTTTAAACTTTCTCGTTATTTTAAACTGAAGAAAGAGTCATCTGCTCAGAGACGCCAAAGCGAAGTCCGATTCGTGAACGAGCTGATCCTTTTCAGTTAACCTGTGAAATCGGTTCGCAAATCACACTGAACGATTCCTTTGTGAATTAGACCAATCCTATTGCATCTGTTTTTCAGTAAACAACTTACTGATGCAAATGACCTGGTCAGATCGAGTCTCCAGTCAACAAGTCTGACTCAAAATGAGCCGAGAACGGGAGATCCTCTGAGCTTGCGTGCGCACGCGACTGATGATGGCGCAAAAAGTACCAATAAAGTTGCTAATGCCGAATTCATGATTTTTTTATTGTAATTGAAAATCTTTAGGTCATGACTATCAGTTGTTTGTAAACTAAATCTGCTGTAAAAGGGCGAGCTGTTTAAGCATGAAATGCTTCAATGTAACGTCCATTTGTGAATTACTGTCTGAACGGGATAACTGTAGGTTTTATGTAAAAACTAAACATAACATTAAAATAACGCAAATTAATGCCTGTACATCTTCCCAGCAGCCGTAGCAGTTTAAAATTAAATCAGACTAGTATGTTTGCAACTTTACATAGTGTTCTTCTTAGAATGTTAACACATTTTACCCGTGACATCTGTTCTGTTGTTATATTGTATGTTTATTAGTCAACACACATTTATTAGGGTTGTTATCAGTGTATGACAAGTTTTGGTAATAAAATAAAACGTGTCTGAATAATCTTCCTTATTGACTAGTGCTGGCTAGTGGCTACTTGAAAATTCATAATAATGTCAGACTGAGCTGTAACCTATTTAAGCTCTATCTGTGTGCCTAGTACATTACATATTTATTTATTGAAGTGGGGTATACTTTACACTTTACAACATTAGCTAGCTACCTTAGTTAACATGAACTAAGAATGAAATTAAAATAAAAAAAGTTGTATTTCCTACATTGCTTAATGCATTGTGAACTAACAAACAATGAACAGCTGGATTTGTATTAACTAACATTAACACTAACATTAACTAACAAAAAAAGATGTATTACTCACTGTTAGTTCATGCTGGTTAATACATTAACTAATGTTAACAAATGAGACCTTATTGTAAAGTGTTACCAGTGAAATAGAAAAGGAGTATATTGTACTTTTACTGAAGTAATATTGTATTAAGGTATCAGTACTTTTACTAAAGTACTTGATATGTGTACTTCTACCATCACTGCTTTTTAGTGCATTTAAAATATAAACTATCTGATTGAAAAACTAATAGACATTCCCTAATAAACCACACATTACTAATCTACAAACATTTGCTAATGACAGCACATTAATTTACACTCAAGAGACAGTCACATTTTCTTAAACCATGTAAGGAAATCTATTGAGACCATGACCATTTAAGAGTCAACTGAGATTCATCTTAATTGAAGGTGTAAATAGGCCAGGTGCAAACAGATGTGCCAGTCTATTAAACATACCATGAAAAAGGTTATACATCTAGCTAATTTAAACTAAATGAAAGTGTACATTTGCTCTTCTGTGTAAAGACAGGAAATGGGTCAGCGGACGTCTGCTGGAGGGCAGAGTGGTGGAGAGGTGGAGGATGGGAGGGGAGATTCAGAACAGCTAATGCTGCAGGGCACGGGCTAACTGCACACACAAAACCCAAAAACCCACAAGCACTTTCAAATACAGCACTAGCATCCCGGGCAAGGGGTGAGGTGGCTCTCCGCACCCCTCAGTTTAAGTGTCTCGATGTGGCTTTGCGAGAACTGGCAGTTCAGCCTATCATCAGAAACTACATATTTTCTTTTCTTGGTGCACCACGAATATAAAAAATAATGTTATACAAGACATCCTCAGGCTGAATGGAATACAGGTGGAGTCCCAGGGTGTGACAGCAAGTGACTAAAAACACAAACAATGGAGGTGCTCAAAACCGCACACACCCAGGGTGGACACCAGACCCCACGCTGTCTTCTGTCACTGCTGTTCTTTGAGGAGCACAGGTATGATCTTAACCTCTCTCCTACACTTTTGCACATGGAAAGCAGTGTACGTAAGTCAGTTGAGGACGAAGCAGACGGTGCACCACCTGGCCCTCACAGTGCTGGGCCCAGCACTATTCCTTCAACCCACTGAGCTGCTGAATGAAGGGAACGCACAGAGACTAACTGAGAGGATGTTTGAATGAAAGCAGGATCTTAAGGCCTAACTCCAAGCCATTAAAAAAAAAAAACAGTAACCGTCGCAGATCCAGTTTCATCATAAATGGGTCTGTGACGTTTAAATGTGTCCACTAAAAATAACAGGAACAAATATTTATATAGGCTAGGTTATATAAAATATATATATATATATATATAATTTAACACGGATGGCAAGTTCATTGAAATGCACTTTGTGTGTTATGTTGATTTAATATGGTATTGAATATCAAGTGAATACCTGAGTGTTCACATTTTAATCATCATTTTCCTTTTTAAACACACTACCCTTCAAAAATGTGGGGTTGGTATGATTTAATGTTTTTAAATAATTAGATCAACAACACAGTAAAAACAGTAACAGTCATATACTATTAATTTAACATAAAAAGGTTTTCTATTTTATTAATTTGTTTAATTAAATGTATTCCTACATGTGATGGCAAAACTGAATTTGCAGCATCATTACTTCAGTGTCACTTTTTTTCAGCAAAAAGTGCATGTTGGCCACATTACTTTTTTTATTTATGAAAATGTAAACTTTTCTTCATTATCACATTTTTTACTCTTTAACCCCCCTCTTTAATCCTCATAAACATGTATGAATTGATTTATAAATGTATTTTTGAAAAAAAAAATTACAGATTAGCATCATGTCATTTACCATATTCTATTTAAAAGAACTTAACCTTGAGTCTTGATACGCATGACTGAACAGAACTTCTTTCTAAACCCACAGGCCTGTCAAGCCCATGATAAAATAAACATTGTCTGCATCGAGAAAAACACCACCTCATTAATTTGGGTGAACGAAGGTCATTCTGGTGACCTGCATCAAAACCAAGCTTAATAACACAGGCGTTGTGCGGTACATGACCCCTTCAACAAACCAAGGTCTTTGCTACTTGTGTTTGGAGCTAAAAATGTCCAAACAACATACAGAAAGGGCACGGATCTCATTTCAAGCTTTGTGGTCAAAGCACAGAAGCTAATTTTCAGATGTCGTCCCTCAGGACAAGGTGAGGCTGACCAGGTGATGCCAAACATCGCTCCCATGTATGTGGGACACAGACCTCCTCTTCTGTGCCAGAGAGTGTTTATGAATGGCCCATCTGAGCATGTGCTGCACTGAAATGTTTCCCCACTACTGCACGTCAGCGCTCTGCTTCTGGTTGACCTATTTCCCTTCTAGCTCAAACACAACATGCGAAAGCACACTCAACAGACTGTATTTAAATGAACGGGAAGATAAAAGCAAAGGATTGATTTCCAGATGCAAGTCTGATATTTTATAAACAAACATCTAATGAGGGTTCTGGACAGACAGCAAAAATAAGGTTCAAGGTTGCATCAGAAACTGAATGTCTGTTTCGTCTAAACCAAGACAAAGCATCAGGCGTGTTTTTAAAAACAATCTGCATTTGCTCTGCCGATGGAAAGTAACAGTCAGGAAGTGATGTGAGGGGCCTTTAAAACTCAATTCTTCCATAGGATGGTGAGAAAAGCAAGGAGCTACATATCACCTTGCCTCAGTGAAGGGCAGAGTGCAGGGCTAGTATGAAATAGAGATTAACACTTAATCCCATTCAAAATATGAGCGACATCTGGGGTGCCATGTGATTTGTAGTGTCAATGCATGGATGTGCAAACAGATCCATGTGGGAGAAGGCAGTGAAGGTTCAGCTAATGCACCAGACACAATGGATGGCCAAATCCAAAGCACTCAAAGGGCTATCTGCAGTAATCTTTCCATCCCACGCGCTACTTAGCCTCACGAGCGGAGAACGGAGAGCACTTCACGGGTATCCCTTTAGCTCATTAGACCCTACAGCACACAGGGTAATTGGTTTATGACTGCTGTGAAACTGTGCCTCACCATATGGGCATCTTGAAACTGCCCAACCATTTCTTGTCCAATTTACTTATCAGATACATTCGTCATGAAACATATACAGTAAATATTTTCACACTTTTAGGGTCCGTTTACACAACACCGTTTTCAACCAATGGCAGTTCATTTACAAGACATTAGCATTTTGGGGTAGACTGGGTAAATCTACTGATCTATATAGAATGACTGGATAGCTCATGACGTCATAAACAGTGAAGCCACCGCGCCACCATATTGGTATTCCCTAGTGAGCTCACGCGTTCTATTGAATCAATAGGAAATGTTATGATTTGACTGAAAAAACATTGCCTAACGAGACACAGTTTTTAAATCTAAAGTATCCCTGTACATTCTCACAACGCAAACATCCTAAGTATTTAAATGGGTATTTGTTTAAAGTCGGAAATTTTTCCAGCTTATTAAAAAACGGCAATTTATTTGCAAAAGTAATAAAAAGCTGTAGGCTATGAGTCGGCCTTCACTGAAGAGCTATCTTCACAGGTAAGAAAAACAGTTTGATACTATTAATTATATAGTGAATGCTAAAGACCTATATTTTTGTGAATTGGTGAATATTCAGGTGAATACTGTTTAGTGGCCACAAATTAATAATACCTCAGCACGTTTAATTTGTTCCCTCGTTTTACTATATTGTGGCCACGTTGTAATTCGTTAAATCAAAACGAGGGAGGGAATTAGTTCAACGTGTCCACGATTTATTAAAACGAGGGAACAAAGTCGTCGTAACAACGAATTATTTAGATCAGTGGACAGGGCGCATAAGAACGAGCAGAGAAAGAGAGCCCCGGACGCGGGCGCGCACGCACTCTCTCACCGCCTTCAACGAGGTCGGAAGACCGATTGTGTTTTATAGATTAGTAGTTTGTTCATATGAAGTGTTTGCTTAGCAAGTACATGTTCAGGAAATGCACAATACAGATTGTATAGGTTAATGTAACGCTAAACGGACTCTGCACAAAGCTCTTTTGAAGCTGTTAAATTGTGTCGCTATTGGACACTTAATTGTGATTATTGCTGCTCTGATGTTTCTTATTGGCTACTGTTGACTGTTTTATCGTTGCTTGTTAAAGAAGCAGCAGGGTTACCGTTAGCAGCTACTCTTGCCTCGGAGAAAAAAACACGGGCATAGCGACAATTTTGCATATAAATAACTACTTATAGGGCTTGAATTACAACCTGTGGCAGTTTTTCTACGTCGTCTTGTGAACGTCGTTTTACACTTGTATGCTGCTCAGCGGTTGGTTCATCTTTAAAGTGCCGTCGAGACTACCAATCTCTGTATAACGGGCGTTGGAGCCCTCTGCTGGTAGGGAATCGTAAGATGGCCGCTCGAACACTTCCGGTGGCTTCACTGTCTGATGGCAGTTTAGAACGTCATGAGCTATCAAGTCATTATATAGATCAGTGGGTAAACCCAGCCCGATCTGCCAGCGATATGATTTCGCCCTGCAGCTCAGGCTGGAACCTTTATATTTCTCTATCCTGCTTCCATTTCAAATCTATGGGGACAAATCACAAACTGGCTTATTCACCTAGCGCGCTATTGGTGGGTTTAACACGATGACGACAGAGAAGCAACGGCAAGCAGCTTTTTGTTTACATTCAACATGGCAACAACTCACTTTCATGCTTTTTTTTTTTTTTGCACAACCTGCAAATGTCGCTTGATGCTTCTGCAAACCGCTGATCAATGCTACATGTCACTACTCGATCCGTACCGGAAACACGATCTGTACTGCGCATGTGCGAAAACGCGTCTTCTTCCTGTCTTGATGTCGAAACCATTATCATTTACGGCAGTCGTTGTTCGACACTACACGATCCGTATCGTAATTGAAGCACCTTAATGACTTATTACTTTTATTTATCCTCTGTCATTTTATTTATTGTTTTTTATTTTAACTTTAATTTATTTTCTTCTCCCTAAAGTTGTGTTATTCTACTTGCTCCGTTTCCTGTTAACACTCATATTTTTTTTTCAATTGTTTAAGCCAGTTATTGTTGTAAATGTTACATACAGATGTGCATTAAGTCTGGGCAGTATGATGGTTGTAGTGTGCGATCAGCCTCTACAGAAGTAATATTTACAATATTACTACATGTAATATTTCATTTTGTAAAGGTTTGTTCTACTTATTTCAGCATATTTTAAAAACAAATGTCTGCAATCAAGAAAACACACAGAAACACACAGGATAACTTTATTCATATCTAACCTTTCATTGAAGTAAAATAATTGAAAGTGGGGGGTAAATCACATTATGAAATAAATGTTTTTCTACAAAACATGTTGGCCACAATTATTGGCACCCCTAGAATTTTTTACAAGTACCCTTTTTTAGCACACCAGGGTGACTGGGAACATGCAATTGTCTAGCTATGAGTTTAAATATGAGTAAACACAAAGGCCAAATTCCCTTAATCATCCATCACAATGAGTAAAACCAAAGAATATAGTTCTGATGTGCATCAAAAGATTGTTGAGCATTACAAAATAGAAAGTGGCTGTAAGAAAAAAGCTAAAGAATTTAAAATCTCCATTTTGAACATCGGGGCAATAATTAAGAAGTTCCAATCAACTAAAGATGAATCTGCCAGGAAGAGGACGTGTGTGTCTATATTGTCTTAATGCACGGTGAGGAGGAAAGTTTGTGTGGCAAAGACTCAAGGATCACAGATGGAGAACTACAGAGATTACTTGAGTCTTTGGGGGTCAGAAAGCCTAAACAAATATATCAAACAACCCCTACATCACCTCATGTTGTTTGGGAGGGTTTCAAGAAAAATCCTCCTCGCTCCTCCAAAAACAAACACCAGCATATTCAGTTGTCAGACACGACTGGACCTTCAACAGGGACTGGATTCTGTGGTCAGATGAAACAAAAAAAAAGAGCTTTTTGGCAGCAAACACACCAGATGTGTTTGGAGCAAACAGGGATAAAAATTACCCCATGCCTACGGTTAAATACAGCTGGATCTTATATGTTGTGGGCCTATTTTTTTTGCTGGAGATCCTACACATCTTGTTCAGATGGTACACTCTTAAAAATAAAGGTTCCAAAATAGGGGTCATATAAGAACCATTTTGATTCCCAAAAAAACTTTTAGTGAATCGTTCTAAAAAGAACCATTTTTTAAACAAATTAACAACCTAAAGAACCTTTTTCCACTATAAATAAACTTTTGTGGAATAAAAAGGTTCTTTAAGGAGTCATTGATGCAGATAAAGGACCATTACATTAAGTTTAACAAAATGATGATTTATCTTACACAAACCTTTCTCAAAGTTAATAAAAAATTGACTTTTGGATTTTTGAACTGACACTAGGTGGAATGAGCGGCCAAATCATCTCAGAAAATGGTTATTTTTAGAACGATTCACTAAAGGGTTTTTTGGGAACCAAAATGGTTCTTCTATGACCCCTATTTTGGAACCTTTATTTTTAAGAGTTATGGATTCTAGCAAATACCAGCAAATAAAAAAATCAAAACCTGACTGCCTCTGCTAGAAATCTTATAACGGGCCGTGGTTGGATCTTCGATCAGGACAACGGTCCAAAACAAACATCAAAATCAACACAAAAATGGGTCACTGAGCACAAAATGGCGCTTCTGCCATGACCGTCCCAGACCCCTGACCTGAACCCTATAGAAGATGAGTGGGCTGAACTGAAGAGAAGAAGCACCAACATGAACTTGTGAATTGCAGGATCTGGAGAGATTCTGTATGGAGGAATGTTCCTGATCTCCTGTCAGTTGTTCTCCAAACTCATCAGGCATTATAGAAGAAAACTCAGAGCAGTTGTCTGGGCAAAAGGAGGTTGCAAAAAGGATTTAATAACAGGGTGCCAATAATTATGGCCAGCGTGTTTTGGAGGAAACATTTATTTCATAATGTTAATTACCCCCCACTTTCAATTCTTTTAATTCAATGAAAGGTTAGATTTTTGTGATTTTTTTGAATGAAAGATCAAAAGGATAAATAATGCAGATATATTTTTTACAGCCATTTTTGACCATATTTACCAGGGGTGACATTAATTTTGACCACCACTGTATACTGCATACTGGGGCCGATGTAGAAGAGTCTGTCGTCTGTTTTAAAAGGAAAAAAGAAAACGTCTGAAAGAGTTGAAGTTCAAAGTAAATAGAAAAATATCATATTACTATCTGATATCTGACAGGTTTAACTGAAGCAACAAAATACCCTCATTTCACGATTCGATACATCACGATACTGAACTCACGCTTACGATATTAATCCCAAGAAATATTATAAAAGGTTAACACAAAATGCACTGTTGATTAAAATGCTAACTTTGATATTACATTTTGGGTTTAAATGAATAGGTTTGGACTTGGTGCTTGTAATCCGAGGACAATGGTGCCACCAGAATAAAAATATTCATGATTCTGAAGCTCAAGCTGAAAATACTGAATTATTTTAGACAAATATGCTTACAATCTGATAACATATTAGTTTGGCATTATCAGGACCCACAAATATTCCCCGTTGCATTATTATACATTATAATCAACATTATATAGTAATTTAATGTAGTACTTGCACAAAAACTCACACAGTATTTTTTTTATTTTGGGTGAACTATCCACGATACATTTTGTCACTATCCACGATACGTATTGTTGCATTTTTGTATTACGATATATTGTGACTAGGGCTGGGCGATAAAACGATAACGATAGCTATCGCGATATCATTTTTCTCGATAAAACGATATCAAGAGGTCGATAAATGTTCGATAATGTTTGTGCGCCAAAAGCGGAACAAAACTCATCTGAACCGCGCGCCTCACGGACCGTTTATCCGCTCGGCTCAAAGTCCAAATGGCAGCGCAGCGCGAGCTCACTAGCAGACGCGTTTACTCTGATCGTCTCGTCACGAGATCCAGTGAGAAGCGCTTGAGTTCAGCGAAGAACACGAATGTCTCAGTGATTTAAACCAGTTTAAAGGCAGATGAAACAGCGCTGACGAACAGGAGGAACACTGCGCGCAACGATACAGTCAGAAGCTTTTCCGGCTACAAACTCCCATCATTTACCATGGATTTACTGTAACGTTAGCCTACTAATATTAACTGCACTATGAAATGCGGGATATACATATTGAATTGTATTATATTATTATTGTAGACAATGTATTAAAGGTCTAATGGAATATAATTACAGTATTTAATAATGTATTTAGGCTACTGTTTTTCATACAAATACCATAGAAACCATAAAGTAACATTTAGCCAATATAGTGAGGTGCTTTTATCTGTGGTTATTATGATCTAAATGCATGATGCTGGATGACCAATGGCTAATTTTAATTAAACTCAGTCAGAATATTACATTTAACCAAATAAAAATTAGCACATGCAGAAACTAAGAAATATTTTTTTCTATTAAGATATTTATTTTGTTAAGGAAAAATTACAAAATGTTTGAATGTTCTACCTCAGATTTGTTTGTCATGATATGTTCTGACAATAAGGAATAGTTTAAAACCACAATTAACACTCTGGTTTCTACAACTTTCACTTAGGAGCAAAAATCTGCTTGAAAGAAATAAAGATTTGACGTTTATCGTGATGATTATCGATATCGACTGATATAAAAAAAATTATCGTGATAATTTTTTTTGGCCATATCGCCCAACCCTAATTGTGACACAATATTTTGTTACACAACACAATTGAAGGCCTAATCCTGGATTAGTCTAAGCCTTGCTTGTCATGGATACCTTTGATGCTAAAATTCGCAGACGACCGTTTCATTTTCCGACGCTCTGCGTGATTGTCAGGCATTTCTTCTTTTAAGAGAAATTCTTAAACTTTCACATAAAACGCAAAAGAATCCATGTTTTTTTCACACATGCAGGACAGTACAGTATAAATCGTGACAGTAAAGTACGGATCGAGTAGTGACAGTGACGTTTTTGTAAAAACATTGACGATGACAGGAAGTGGCAGAAAAATGTCGTTTTCGCACATGCGCAGTACAGATCGTGTTTCCGGTACGGATCGAGTAGCAACACTACAAACCGACACATTTGTTGACACGTTTCCTGCCTGGAGTTTTCACGTCGCTCTGCAAAGTACGTCACCCGGATCGTTGATCTGATTGGTTGAAGGACTATCCAATTGCGTACAGAGTCATTTGAACTATGCCCGTTGATCGCGCCTCTTGAGCACACTCTAAAAAATAAAGGTTACAAAATAGGGGTCATAGAAGAACCATTTTGGTTCCAAAAAAAACTGAATCGTTCTAAAAATAACCTTTTTTTTCTTTTTTTTTAGATGATTTGGCAGTTCAAAAATCCAAAAGTCAATTTTTTGTTAACTTTGAGAAAGGTTTGTGTAAGATAAATAATCATTCTGTTAAATTTAATGTAATGGTTCTTTATCTGCATCATTGACTCCATAAAGAACCATTTTGTTCCACAAAAGTTTATTTATAGTGGAAAAAAGGTTCTTTAGATTATTAATATGTTCAAAAAAAAATTATTTTTGGAACGATTCACTAAAAGGTTTTTGGGAACCAAAAAGGTTCTTCTATGACCCCTATTTTGGAACCTTTATTTTTAAGAGTGCAGTAGAAAATACAGAACAGACTCCCCAGACTAATGTTCAATCTTAAAAGATTGAGATTGGTCTGGTGATAGCAAGACTAATTTTGGGGGCCTGAAAATATAAACTTTTGAAAACGAGATCTATAGTGCAATCTATGGGCTATCTATAGTGCAATCTATAGTTCAGTTATAGTTCTATATTCTATATAGTTCTATAGTCTATCTATAGTGCAATCTATAGTTCAGTCTATGGGCGCGTGACATTTCTTTACATCGTAACACAGCTAACTACTGGTCTGGAATGCAGAATACAGGATTTTTAATCATTTCGCGGGTCCGTGTGAACGAGATCGTTTTAACAAAGGTATCGCCTGTAGCCTACCCAAAAAAAAAGCATAGGAAGAACTTTTTTGTTTTTAGTACATGGTTGTCGTGTACCCTTAATTGTACGAATTTAGCAGACATGTATAACTAATAAGAATGACACTGCATTTACCTTTAACCAAAACCCATAATCTAAAGATGTGTTGGTGGCATGTTGAACCAGTTGAGCTACAGGACAACACACACACTCGCACTAATTAGACAGACTGACACAGTTTTTAATAATCCGAGGAGAGACGCATGCCGGAGCCTTGTTAAGAAGTAACCCAGTTTATCCAATCAGAAGTCGCAGGAAAACATGCTGGGAGTAATTTGGTGGTATTACGAAGGATGTTAGCATTTATCAAGCCATGCATATGGCACAGTTTCCCCGCTGGACACAGATAGATCATACAACAGCACACAGCAAGTTCAATTTTGTTGCCATTGAACGAACAGTGGAATAAAAGAACAGGTATGAGTAAATTAGGTGCTACTGGTCGATACAATTACAATGCAATTCAAACATGCAATTGCTCTGCTGTGATGAATGCGTTTTCAATTTCTGAACCAGTCCAGAATTAAATTCCTTGTGATTGTTTTGTGTGGTGTAAAGGTGTCTTGGTGGTGTAGCAGTCCAAAAAAACCTGGAGCATTGAATCAATTTTGTTTAAAAATACCGGTATGAATCATTTGAAAATGTTTCAAAGTCAGTGTGCCATAACCAACATGCAGGAAGCCATTTTGTTGTCATGTGACAAAAATATTTTGACCTTTTAATGAGAACACGTTTTATTCAGGTCAAATGGCTTATTTAAAATAAAATCTACAAAGGATCCCTGCAAAAAACTTGACTCATTTATATTGGTTTAAAAAAAAAGGGGGGGGAAGTGTTTAAAAACTTTTTGGAAAATGATCACTAAGCTTTAGTCATACTGTGCTGTATGTGTTCAAGATGCAGAGAAAATAACTAGTACAGATGATATTGCAATACATTTTCGCTTCAAAAATGTAATAAATCAACAAAAGCCACAAGCACTGCATTTTTAATAACTTGGCGTTTTGTACTAGACTTCTAGAAGAAGAAGAAAATCCCCTTTTCTCATCTCGGTTATTCTTATTAATCATTGATTCATAAAAGTCCTGATAAAAACAAATCGGAGAACCAGGCATGCGAATAGGCTACTTTAATAGGACAGACTAGTAGGCTACACAAACAATGCCAAATAAATGTCTGCATAGGCTTCATTAGACTGCGATATCATAATCATCGGGGTCTTATTTTATCAACCGGATCAGTTCGTTGACAATTTCTTTAATAACCTATAGTAAGTTTCACAAAACAGTTATTTGATTTGATAAATCCAGCCGTCGATCACATAATGACTCCTTACCGACTGAACAAGAAACGAAAAACGCTTCTGGTCGGAATTAAAACGCCTTGTTGCTGTTCGTTAAGCCGTTATTTTCCATGTCATTCCATTTCTACTATTGTAGTGATTGTTGCACCTGCCATTAAGGCGCAACTGCAACACTAAAATACATCAATGAGCATCTTCAATGAAGGACACATAACTTACCCTTAACGCAGAGAGGTCTATTTCATCCAGACTCCGAGCCGGAGAATCGCTCGCCATAGTAAAGACGAAAGAAAACCGGAATTACACGGAGAAACAAAGAAATGTTGTTGAATAGATCTCAGCCAGCCGTCCGCTGATCTCCTACGGCAGCGCGTGCAAATCTCGTCTCGCTGATAGCTCGTGCTTTTGTACAATCCGTCTTTTAACAGTAGATTCCACTGACGCTCTCGCTAGACCTCAGTTAGATTATACCCAAGCAAACATCGCGTGCTCTGAGGACTGCATGTTTTCAGGAGCTATACATCTTTCAGTCTCTAACACTGTCGCTGAAATCTCAATGCTGCTTGTCTTGAGAGTATACCATCAATCAGATATGTGGGAGTAGTTAAGAGAAGGGGCGGCGTCAGCGTCACTAGCACCGCCCATTTATTGGTTCCACTGTAAAGTTCAGAGGCCTACTGCTGCAAGGAACCCTCAAACATTCCTTTCAAATGTCACTTCTATGGAACCCCATAATTTCATTATAATTCATTTTATGTGCCGTAATTCTTATAAAATAGTCACTTTAGAGCCCACTTATATGATTAAAATATTAAAATCAGATAATGCTTGTGTTATCTTGAGCTTGTGAGGTTTTAAAGTGAACTGAAAGACAATATTTTACTACGTAAATAAAATATAAATCTTTATGATCGTGTTGTATATGCTTCATATACTTAATAAGCTCATCCCATTACCCTCATTTTCATCTGAAATACTGCAGTCTGACACAACCACCTGTAATTCAGCCGAACGTTTGTTTCCTTGTAACCCAGAGGGCAAACAGTCATTGAAACTGTTAAATCAACATTCCGTTGTCAACATTAAGTCATTGAATCAACATCGAACTCTGATGTTGATTCTACATCATTTTGCACCCTGTTTTAATTTTGAAACAACATTGAAATCCTGTCCATAGATCAAGGAATTTCAATGGTATTTCAATTATCAATATTGAAACAATAATGAAACAATGTTTCAACTTAACTAAGGATCAACGGGATTTCAATGGAATTTCAATCGTTTTTAAATGTTAATTTTAAATGTAATGCCATAAATTAAATAGCCTGCTTTATCTACAGCCAAAATGTTAAAAGTAATGGAACATTTGAAATCTTGTATAAAACACTGAACACACCACACAAACAAAATCATTTTTATTAGCCTTTTTATTTAATTAATTGTAGGCTACTCTTTATTTACACTTCAATGTCCTCTGACGTCTGAATATTTTGTCGTCAAGTCCCTCCTGCCCGGTCTGGCACATGTGAATTGGGTGACGGCGGCTGTCCCCATCTGCTGAGTAGGGCACCTAAAACAGAAAATAAAATCACAATTAAAAAAAATAGCATCTAAGTTAAACAGGATATTATATTTATTTGTATTGGTACATTCGTGCCGCGAGATGAAGTATGTAACGTGGGGCTAAGCCCTCCCAAGTTCCCCCTTGACGCCAGGCCTGGTTGTCATAACAGTGCGCGCAAAAATCGTGATATCGCATAAGCTCTAGTACATTCATATCTTGGATTTGTATTACGACGAGATGGTCTAATCGGCATTCCCAGTTACAACTCGACAGTTCTGCATTGAATAAAGTAAAGTAAGTCATGTCTTCTGTGTAATTCAGGCCCGCCGCGGTCACTTCTGTGGCGCTAGGTGGAGCACTGCTAGCGTTTGTTCCGCCGGTGATCTCCGGCGTTCAGAAAAAATAGCGGTGCTGTGTTAATAGATTTCACGACATAAGCAATGAGTAGGCTACAGACATGTATTTTGAGCTAAATATCACAAAAATAGACTGGACTCGGAGGTTTTGCTATCTGTATAACCTAGAAGAGAACTACAAAGTAGGCCTAGGCTATTTTTGGCAGATTTTGACACAGTGGTAAAACAAAAATCTATTTCCTGCAGCACTGCGTCGGTTACTAACCATCATGTTAACGATCAGCCTAACAGTATTTGATTTGGTACAATTCATTAATATCAAACATTAAGCAAGCTTACATTTAGTATACACGTTGGAATAACACCCGATCTCCCGGTCAACCAAAAATCTATTAATTTTCAACAGAGCCGGACAGTAACGGAGTACATTTACTTGAGTACAGTACTTAAGTACAATTTTGAGGGATCTGTACTTTACTCGAGTATCATTTTTGGGGAGTACTCATGACTTTACTCAAGTACATTTGAGAGGCAAATATTGCACTCTTTACTCCACTACATTTCTATCCATAACCGTGAGTACCCGTTACTACTTCTAAAAAAAAAAAAAAAGGACAAAAGAAAAATCTCGGAAACCCTCAATTTGTTGTTACCCTCTCAAACGTGATTGGATTGTGCAGGCGCCACTGATTGAGACAGCCTATCAGCAATCAGCTTCAGCTTTCCGCCAAAGTCAACTCATGGTCAGATTTATGCCAGGCAACCTGTAACCAGTGTTTTTCCAACCTTATACCCGTGAAAGTGCACTGGAACGGCAGTCAAACCCGTGACTTCCCAGCCGTGAACTCGTACTAGATCGATGTACTTCCAGTTACGAGCTCACATAGCCCGCGAAACCATACAAAACAACAATGGCAGCCCCTAAGGATGCAGTGTTTCTGCAGGCGGTACACGGTGAGAATAAACTTTTGGACAATATAACGTTGCAGTCAAATTAATAATAATATAATAATGATAATAATAATAATACACACGATTATGTATTACAATGTTATGTGTCTGAAACTAACAATAAGTATGTCGTGAAAGTGTATTGCCGCATGGAAATGTTAAGGTGATGTAAATAGAGTTGTTCCGATTCCGATACTAGTATCGGAAATGCCGCCGATACCAATAAAAATGCTGGCATCGGTATCGGCGAGTACTTCTACCCATGCACCGATCCGATACCATTTTCTTAAACAATATCTAGTTATGCACGCTAGCTTTGCATAACGCTGCAAATCGGAGATCAATTCTTCTTCGCTGCTCTAAACAGTGGTTGCTCGTGGCGACACAGGAAGTTGTGCTGTTGCCACAAGCAACCACTCTTTAGAGCAGCGAAGAAGAAAACGAGTGCGCGCTATCAGTATGTCCGCTGTTTAACAGTATTTTAGACTGGACCGACCAGACAGTAAAACGGCGACATGTCCCGTAGGCCATACTGCAATTTCGAGGGGTGGAACAAGATTAGCAACTTCAACACGAGTAACTTAAAGCATTTGAAGACGCGTTACCCCGCAGAACACGATTACACAAAGGCAAGGGCAGAGAGAAATGAGCCGCACCAGAATCAACAATCTCTAAAAGCTTCATTCAAACAAAGAGAAATGTTTTCAAAAGACAGCCAACGTGCGATAAATACAACCGACAACATGTATTGAGTTTATTTTTCTGGATGACCAGCCGCGGTCAAAACTGAAATGCCGTTTATTTAACAAAATTGTTTATGGACTTTAAATTATAAAGAGATTATTTTCTTATATTATTCATATATCATTTTTTAGATTCCTAGATTTATTTGTTGCACTTTTTTATGCAGTTATATTGTAAAACTAAAATATCTTTTTTCAGTTTACAGTATTAGATGTGTGGTTGCCCACTTAAGAAAGATAAATAATATATTGCTGTGAAATGTATGTCAGATAATAAAAATACTCTAGTTCACTGTATGTATTTGTTCATGTTTAATTAAGGGATAAGTCTGAAACACACCATAAAATAATTATATCAATTCATACAGTGCTAGTATGAATTGCAGCTGTATACATACTGTACACATCCAAGTATCGGATCAGTCCTCGATATCGGCCGATACCCTGAGTCCAGGTATCGGAATCGGTATCGGGAAGGGAAAAAGGGTATCGGAACATCTCTAGACGTAAACCTGAACTTGACAGCATTGATCATGCTTATGAAAAAAAAAAAAATTCCTTGCGCTCAGGTAACTTAGTTTGGCGTGACTGGCCTGGAACGCTACAAGGTCGTGAGTCGAATGCAGCATTATAAGAGACTAAACCATGGACAAAAAATGTAAGAAGACGCAGCAGGTCCATCCCGGGAATGTGCCATCCGTGGCCCCTCCTCGCCAGACTATTTACATTTTCTGAAATTTTCTTATGTTAAATAAAGCAACATGGTAAAAAGATGAAAATGACTTGATTGTACTTTCATTTCCTTTTACATTCTCCAGTATTAACATTAACATTTTTCATAACTCCATGTAGGACGTTTCTGTACATAAATGTAAGCACTGTGGCAGCAGTAATGCAATATTTAGAAAATGTACTCTTGTACTCTTGATACTCAAGTACTTTTAAAAACAAGTACTTCAGTACTTTTACTTAAGTAGACATCTGACTGTAGTACTTTTACTTGTACTTGAGTAAAATTTAGCAAGGGGTATCTGTACTTTTACTCAAGTAATGAAGCTGTGTACTCTGTCCGCCTCTGATTTTCAATCATATTTCCCGGGTCAACTATATATCGATGCATTTTCAATCATTTCCTGGTCAACTATATGTCGATGACTTTTCAACAACAGTGTCGTTTCCCGGTCAACTATAAATCAATGATTTTTCAAATCACATTTCAACACATTCAGCGATCGGCCGGTAATAAACCAAATATCAATGCTTAAAGGTCCAGTGTGTAATATTTCTGTGGATCTATTGACAGAAATGCAATATAAGATCCATAACTACATGTTTAGTGGTGTATAAAGACCTTACTTAATGAACCGTTAAGTTTGTATTACCTTAAAATGAGTTATTTATATCTACATAGGCGTGGGAAGCAATATTTTTTTTCACAGGATGGTAGGGGAAGACTCATGAATATTCATTAGCGAACTCATCCCTGATTGGTCTTTACCACAGTGACTGGTAGGTTTAGGGGCGGGGTTAGGGGGTAGGTCATCAGACCAATCAGGGATGAGTTCCCTAATAAATATTCATGAGTCTTCCCCTACCATCCTGTGAAAAAAAATATTGCGCGAGGGAATCCCCTTCTATGAAGGTTGCCATATTGTGACGTCATGTTACTACCGTAGCCGACAGCGAACACACAGCGCTACAGAGCGCGTTTCGTCACTACCTTGAAAGAGAAGCCGCAGAAAGCTAGAAGCCAGATAGACACCGTGAGTAGTGACTTTCCCTTGTCAGTGGTGTAAAATATGTAGTTGGATTGTTTCATGTAACTTAGTTATTCTCCCTCGCTGTGTTATGGCTTTGCTATGTGGGGATAAATGTGCTGGTTGCGTTCGTGAGACAGCCGAGTACTCTTTTCATTGACCGTAAAACAGTATGTTACAGGAATCACCAACCCGTCGATTGCGACAAGTCGATCTTGAAAGCATTTTAAGTCGTTCGTGAAGAGTTTTCAAAATCAGAGAAAAAAAGCCTATTGTATGTAGTAAATGGTGTCTAAGTGATGCGGAGGGGCGCGCGGTTACACTCGTGTCATTTTTGCCGTGCGCACCTTTGGGCTCATGCGGACGCGTCAAGTTTAAACAAGGCTTTACGGTAAGCTCATATTAGCCAGGTAAACTTTTACTACCCTGTTAGAAAAAAATATAGTTACATAGTTTCATGTGGTTCTTCTCCCTCGCTGTATTATGGGTTTGCTATGTGGGGAGAAATGTGCTGGTTACGTTTATGAGACAATCAGCTGATTACTATTATTATATTATATATTAAGACCCTCACCTGACTATGGCTTTGTAAACTTTATCCATGATGTGGTTTATAATGGACTGTGGTACAGAAACAGTGACAATGTTACACACTCTCGGATTACTCTGGCTATTCTCTGCTGTCTCAGTCGACAATATGTTTGTCCCGTTTTAGCCACCGTAGCTTCTTCGAAAGGGAGGGGTGAGCAGTGGGCGGAGCCATTAGTGCAACTCGCAACGAATAGCTAGATGTCGCTAAAAATCCCACACTGCACCTTTAATTAATCATAAAGATAACTATAGATCAATGTTGTTCCAATATCGTTGCCATCAACATTAATAACATCAGGTTTTCATCGACAGGGTAATGGTGATTCAACATTAGTTTTGCATTGAAATTTCAATATCAACCATAATGATGATTCAGATGGAGATGTTTATTCAATGTTGGCTTGCTGTCTGGAAAACTTGACCTAGCCCATAGTTTAGGCCTAATCCACTTCTCAGGAACTCAAATTCCTCCCTTAACAGTGTACCTTTTCTTTCATGCAGTTACTTTCCTCTTTTATTATAGAAGGGTAACATGCCTATCAAGAGATAAATCACGTTTATTTTTGGCTCAAATTAGTATAGGTTGTGTCATTCTGATAAATCAGTTTCACTACTGCTGACGAACAGTGTGTTTAGACTTGTTGCTACTATGACTGGCTTTAAGAGATGTTGCTTAACACCACTAATAAACTTGTAGTCCGGTGAGTCTAAAAACACTAAATTAAGTAATATGTTTATTTACATTGTAATGTGTATATTTTATTTATTGTGTGCCTTTACAGTGTTTTCATTTGTATATATATAGTTATCTAATTATATATAATATTATTTAATGTTTAATATGGCGTGGCTGGAGGATAGGGAGAGGAAGAGAAGAAGAGACGAGTTGGACGAGGAGAAGGGAGTTGTCAGGGCTAGGTATTGGGATTTTCACACGATAGTCCCGTAAATACAGACTTAATCAGTCATTAGTATTGTTGCTTTGCTAACAAGAACTTTATTTAGAAAATATTTGACTCATCCTGGATAGTATTTATTGCTGCTGAAGGGAATGGAATACATGTGATTATTATAGGTAATCATAACTGTGACACAAATACTTACCCAAGCCCCAGCTGTAATATAGTGGGTATCATTACTGGGGTTACATAAATTGGAGGCACCGCTGGGATCCATTACCCTTATTACTACAGAAGCATTAGCCTAGAAAGAAAAAGTTTTCTAGTAAAAAGAAACAGTTTAGCTCTAGCTATGGTTTATTTGCAGACAGACCCCTATCTCAGTCCCTAACTTGAAAAGTTGGTGTAGAGGTGAAGGCATTGATCCAGATTATGCCATCATTGTGAGTAGAATTCCAGAAGAGACAGATGTTTCTAAGATGTTTCTAATTGAAGACACTATGCATTCTATCAAAGCCCTTGGAAGAGTCAGGGTAAGAGGACTGCTGTATAGCCAAGAATCACAGTCTCTGATAGTGCTCTGTGAATGTGATGAGAAGGTGCATGCAGAGAGACTTCCTCTTGATGTATTGCCTGCTGATGGATCAGACTCATGGATCCTGAGTGCTAACAGAATGGAGGGTAATGCTTTAGATGGAGAAGGGGAAAGTTTTGTTGATGAATCAGGGCTAAGAGAAGAACATCAAGGATCAAGTTCACCTAATTTGTTAAATACTTCTACGCCTGAGTCTATCATCAGGGCGGTGGGTGAATTGCTTTCTAAAACCACCAAAATCTCAAGTGATAGCAGTTCTTTTAGACGGCTGAGAACCTTTTTAGGTATCACTCCCATTCCGGGCGGAGAGGATAATTTAGAGAATTGGATGGAACAAGCAATGCTCATGGTTGATCTGAAAGTGATTGTTCTGAAAAAGAAAAAAGCTAGAGGAAAGCAGAGGAATGAGGAGGCTCCTGAGGAGGAACATAACTGTTCTGTGAAGAGAAGTGCGGTTCAAGTCAAACCAACCATCAGTATCCCTGAAGGACTAGTGGGACCATCTTCTGTTATTCCAGTGAAGGTAAATGGTACGCCTTTTCAAGCTTTGCTGGACAGTGGATCGGTGGTAACCTTTATCTTTGAAGAATAGTATAACCCAAGGCTCCAGACTAACTTTTTGCTTTGGTTGCACTGGTGCGCCTAATTTTTTTATTTAGGTGCACCAGCACAAAATTTAGGTGCACCCAAATTTTTCCTCAGCCCATGTGCCTTTTTACGGCACAATTTCAAGGTCACCTTTTTATCACGCTCCATACATTAATATATTATGTAAATGATTTTAAACAAGAATGAGGTGTAGGTAAATACTTTTTGTTTATTTGAAGCACAATTATACTGTATATAAAAATACAAATCTTTTAAAAAATTTTTGCTTAAAGTGCTTCACTGAGCTGCCAAACTAAAACATTTTAAGCAAAATAAAACATTTAAAATAGAAATAGAAATAGAAAGTGCTACTGTTTAAAAGTGCTTCCCTGAACTGAAGTAGCTCCATGTCTGGGCTGTTGTCGGAGCATTGACGGGGAGATTGTTGGGCCTACTTTTCTTAAAGAAAAAACTCTCGCTGTCTATTTCTTTTCATTGTTCGTCGTCTGTTTTCTTGCGTTTATTTTGCTGGTGCTGGTTGCCGTTGGCTCGTTTACACTGTAGGTCTTAATGACCAATTCTGATTTGTTGCCTATATCCGATTTTTTTTGACCGTCCATTTACACGTTCTTTAAATTGTGACCCATATCCGACTCATGTGTTTACACTTGACATAGATATGAAACATCGCGCATGTTTAAAGGGGGTTCTTGCACAGATGGACGAACGCGCAGCGAGAGAGATCTCAGGACTGGGAACATACACGATCTCATGAAAGTGCGTATCCATAGCACGAATTTTATTTCTCGTGCCATTTACACACCAAAATAGTTTTTGCGTGCCTATGATACGCACTGTAAACATGCGTATTGCACGTCATAAAGTGCGTATCATATGCACGCAATATTTTTGGCTTAAATGGCATGATAAATAAAATTTGTGCTATAGTTGTTATTTTTAAAATTTATTTTAAAATAAATTGTATTAAATAAAAATAAAACTTATTTTAAAATTCGTGCTATAGTTGTTACTTTCATGAGATTAATGAGGAGCAGTGGGTCTGAAATTTTAGGATGAGCAAGCCACCTTTTATATGTTGTCAACATTTGTCCAGATTCCTCTCCTACGACGACACAACGTTTCGTCATCCGTCCCTTTGCAGATGCGCGTCGGGGTTGCTCTCGTCATTAAACCGCGGAGATGTTGCCTAATTCCTCCGAAAATCCGATCTGCCTGTTTACATGATGCATTGGCACATATCTGATTTATTTCCACATATGAACGAGGCCTGAAACCGATCTCGAAATATCCGAATACATGCGTTTTTTCCTGTTTAGGCTACACGGTCATAGAACACATCCGATCTGTCACATATGAGCAAAAAATTTGGAATTGGGTCACATTTCACTGACAGTGTAAACGGGTGCTCAGGTCGCAATTTCAATCACACAGCATGGAGCAGTGTAGGCCTACAGGAATATCTGGACCACAGCCAATCAGAGGCAAAGACCCGCCCCATCTCTGTCTCTGATTGGTTTAGACCATGATATGATCCAACCATGAGTGTGAGTTGCGACAAAGGAGAACAAGCACTACGTTTGTGGAGAGGCAGCGGATGTGAGGACGTTAGGTGCACCGGTGCGACCTAGGAAATATTTTAGTCACACCCTTACACTTTTTGGCCAAATTGGTCGCACTCTAGAGCCCTGTAACTAATACCTGGCTGATACTGCAATTCACCCCATATCTGGACTAGCTGTCTGGGGTTTGAGTGATTCCAGTTTCCAATATCGTGGCTATGTGGAAGTGGAGCTGCAATTTCCGGAGAAGTTGACAGGAGTGCAACAATCCATCAGTGTATTGGCTTTAGTGTGTCCGGAGCCTCATGGACCCAAACAGGTTCCATTACTCATTGGTACCAATGCCAGTATGTTCCAACGCTTAGCCCAGCTTTGTAAAGAGTCTGCTGGAGTAGACATTGTTCGCACAATGGCAGTAAATCTTCTGAAGTCAAAGATGTCCAAAATGGAAGCTGGAGAACCGAGAAACGCAGAAGATGCAGTGGCTGAAATTTACTGGTCAGGTCCAGGTCCCCTCAGTATTCCACCAAAGAGTGAGTGTCAAGCTACATGCAAAGTCAAGTTGATGCAATCCATTGACAAGACCATCTTAGTTGTTGATCAACCGTCAACCTCTAGTAGCCCTGCTGAGGTTCTAGTAAAGCCTACTATCATTCCCTCATCAGCGATCCAAGTGAACCGATTTCCTGTGCTACTGAAAAATGTATCGCAGAAAGTTTGTATTCCAGTGGGTTCAGTGGTGGCGTACGGATACACCACTGAAGTTGCTACTACTGTGGAGAAAGACCATTCAGCGAGAGGATCACCTCTAGATCCATGCTTGTTTAATTTTGGAGATTCGCCGATTTCAAAATATTGGAAGGACAGGCTATCCCAAAAACTGGCGGAGAGAACGAATGTCTTTTCACTCCACTAATGGGATGTGGGATCTGCTAAAGGAGTGGAACACCATATTCGCCTGACTGACAACACACCGTTTCGAGAGAGATCTCGTAGGCTTGCACCTGCTGACATTGATGACATACGCCGCTATCTTCATGAGTTGTTAGCCGCTGGAATCATCAAAGAGTCCAGGAGTTCATATGCTTCCCCCATTGTTGTGGCCAGAAAGAAGAACGGAACGGTGCGTATGTGTATCGACTAAAGAACCCTAAACACAAGAACCATCCCAGATCAATACACAGTGCCGAGGATTGACAAAGCTTTAGATTGTCTTACGGGCAGCAGGTGGTTCTCCGTTTTAGATCTAAGGAGTGGGTATTATCAAATCCAGATGGCTGATGAAGACAAGGACAAGCCGGCTTTCATATGCCCGCTTGGGTTCTATCAGTTTGAAAGGATGCCACAAGGAATCTCTGGAGCCCCTGCTACTTTTCAGAGATTAATGGAGAGGGCCGTAGGGGATATGAAGCTGCTGGAAGTACTTGTGTACTTGGACGATCTCATAGTGTTCGGCAAGACTCTAGAAGAACATGAAGAACGTCTGCTAAAAGTCTTAGATAGACTTAAAGAAATTGGACTAAAAGTTTCACTTGACAAGTGCCAGCTCTGTCAACCTCAGGTCAAATATGTGGGGAATATCATTTCTGAGAAGGGTATTGCCACCGATCCCGCAAAGGTTGAAGCTGTGACCAATTGGAAGCAACCCACTGATTTAAAATCCCTCAGATCCTTCCTCGGATTTTGTGGGTACTACAGGCGCTTCATAGCAAATTACTCCGCTATAGTTAGACCCCTTACTGAGCTTACCAAGGGATATCCACCTACTCAGCATGGCATGAAAGCGGTAAAAAACAAAGGGATGTACTACAAGGAGTCTGAAGCTTTTGGGGGCAGGTGGTCAGAAGCATGTACGGAGGCATTCAAGAAGATCATTCATTGTCTTACTAATGCACCTGTGTTGGCATTTGCTGATTCAACCAGGCCCTACATTTTGCATGTAGACGCCAGCCTGAGTTTTAAACCAGGAGTACCCAGAAGGCATAAGGCCAGTAGCATTTGCCAGCCGTAAGCTGAAGGCATCTGAACAGTGTTACCCTGTCCACCAACTTGAGTTTTTAGTACTCAAGTGGGCAGTGGTAGAGTTTCATGATTACTTGTATGGTGCACGATTTACAGTAAGAACAGACAACAACCCACTTACTTACATACTTAGCACTGCAAAACTAAATGCTGCTGGTCACCGATGGTTAGCTGCGCTATCAACATACAACTTCAACATACAGTATAAACCTGGAAAAAGCAACATTGATGCTGATGCTCTGTCGCGCAACTTTTCTTCCACTGCAGAAGAACAAGATTGGCAAGAAATATCACCTTCTGGTATTCAGGCCCTGTGCGAAAACAACGAACACTCAAAAGTGTGTAGAGCAATTGGGAGTGTCCCCTGAAGTCATACCTGAATGCTATTCATTTCCCGCCAGACTAGACGTCGGTTCCCTTGAGCATTTGAGTTCCCATATAATAATAGTATAAGTTCCATATAAGTTCCGTTAATAAAAGCTCAGGAAGAAGACCCTGCTATTTCTCCAGTGACTCGCTGGTTGGATCTCTGATCTGCTGTTCACTGATCGATTGCTCTTGTCTGCCTTCCTGCCTGCTGTGAGTTTGTTTGCGTCGAGGCTGTAAGCTCTACGCCTCGTATTAGCTTCGTATTTCTTTCTGTTTTGAACCATCATTTACTATCATTTCTAGTTGTTTATATTACTAAATATAGTTTACCCACCATCTCAGATTAACCTTACATCGCTAGCTTCCGTTATTGTTAGCACCGCACGCTAGTGTTTATGCGCCACCCGCGCTCATTTATTTATTATTTATTTTCTCTCGCGCGCCCGCGCCTTTGAGTTCATAAAAGCCCAGGTAAGTAAGAATCAGTCAACACAAACGGTGAGTAATGTCTTGTCCTGTTATTGTCACCTGTGTCACATGTCATATGTTTAGTATAGTCTTCTTCGATGGCAATATAGGATTTATTTGTTATAAATGCAAGGAGACAGTCAGGCTGACGGAGAAGATTTCAGAGCTAGAGACACGCATCCAAACTTTAATTGAGGATAGTAAGGATAGTACTAGAGCTTTAGATACTATTTTGGATGCGCCTAGCATAGTGAACTCTGTACATGATTCGGTTCCGGCTGAAGTAGAGCCCACGCAGCAGGGCAGATGGGTGACCGTGAGAGATCGCTCTAGTCGCGGATTAAAAAACCACTCTTCCGTTCCAATTACCATAACAAATCGATTTGCCCCACTCAGTGAAACACCCACTGAGAATTCTGTTGATTGTGCCCTGGTAATTGGTGATTCGATCACACGGAACGTGAAAATAGAGACACCAGCCACCATAGTCACATGTTTGCCGGGAGCCAGAGCGCCTGACATCAAAGCAAATTTAAAAGTGGTGGCTAATGCTAATCGTAAATTCTCTAAGATCATTATTCATGTCGGCACTAATGATGTTCGACTCCGTCAGTCGGAGATCACCAAAATTAATATTAAAGAGGTGTGTAAACTCGCAAGTACGATGTCAGGCACTGTAATTTTCTCTGGCCCCCTTCCTGTTCGCTGGAGTGATGAGATAGCTAGCAGATTGGCCTCACTCAATGGTCGGTTGTCTAAGTGGTGTCCGTTGAATAATATAGAATTCATAGACAATTGGAAAAGTTTTTGGGGCAAGCCTGACCTGTTGAAAAGAGATGGTGTTCATCCCTCCTGGGATGGTGCTGCTCTTCTCTCTAGTAATATGGCACATAAGAGCTAAAACATGACAATCTGGGGCTCAGGTCAGGAAGCAGACAGACTGGCTAAACCGACCGTCTGCTAGCGGCCTCGCGTCACCAAGGTCAGATAAATCCCATCACATAGAGCTTCTTTCACCTAGATATCATCATATAGAGACTGTGTCTGTTCCCCGAATTTGGAAATCCAAAAAATGTCAGGTAAAAAATTTAATTGATGTTCAACAAATAAACAGATATAATACAGATGAACAAATGATAAAGCTTGGGTTGCTGAATATTCGATCCCTTACTTCAAAATCGCTCATAGTTAATGATATGATTTCAGATTTTAATCTAGATGTGCTGTGTTTGACAGGAACCTGGCTAAAACCAAACGATTTCATTACTTTAAATGAGTCAACCCCACAAGATTACTGTTATAAACATGAACCTCGTCTAAAACGCAAAGGGGGAGGTGTTGCTGTAATTTATAGTAATATTTTCAAAACCACTAAGAAATCTATTTTTAAATATACTTCTTTTGAAGTGTTGGTGCTTAATGTAAAAATATATAGTGTAAACGATAAATCACGTTTGAGATTTCTGCTGGCTACTGTATACAGGCCACCAGGGCACCATAAAGATTTTATCAAAGAATTTGCGGACTTTCTATCAGAATTAGTATTGGCTAACGATAAAGTACTAATTGTTGGTGATTTTAATATACATGTAGATAATGAAAAAGATGCATTGGGATTGGCACTTAAAGACATTGTAAACTCAATTGGAGTTAGACAACACGTGTCAGGACCCACTCATTGTCGTAATCATACTCTAGATCTAATATTATCACATGGAATAGATGTTGATGCCGTTGAAATTCTGCAGCAGAGCGATGACATCTCAGACCATTATCTAGTCTCATGTAAATTACATTTAGCCAAGGCTGCAAAGCCGACTCCGTGTTATAAATATGTTAGACCTATAACTTCTGCCACTAAAGATTGCTTTATCAATAATCTTCCTAATCAGTTTCATCATCTCAGCACCCCGGATAGCTTAGAAGAACTCGATATTGCAACAGAAACTTTTAACTCTCTCTTTTCCAGCACTTTAGACGCAGTTGCTCCGTTGCGCTTAAAGAAGATTAAAGAAAATAGTCCAACACCGTGGTACAACGAGCACACTCAGGCCCTTAAGAGAGCAGCCAGAAAAATGGAGCGCAACTGGAAGAAAACAAAACTAGAGGTATTTCGGGTTTCATTGAAAGAGAGCTCGATTGCTTACAGAGAGGCTTTAAAAGATGCTAGATCTGCTTATTTTTCAACCCTATTAGAAGAAAATAAACATAATCCTAGGTATTTATTTGAAACAGTGGCTAAACTAACGAAAAAGAAAGCTTCAAGCACAGAAGTTTCCAAGCAACACAGCAGTAATGACTTTATGAACTTCTTCACTTATAAGATTGATAATATCAGGGACAAAATTATAACTATGCAACAGTCTACTACAGTATCGCATCAGGGAGTGCATTGTAGTCTCCCTGAGGAAAAATTTTATTCATTTGTTGCTGTAGGAGAGGAAGAATTCTGCAAACTCGTTAATTCATCTAAATCGACAACTTGTATGTTAGACCCTATACCGACTAAGCTATTGAAAGAGATGCTTCCAGAGATCATAGATCCTCTTCTTAATATCATTAATTCGTCTTTGTCTCTAGGATACGTACCAAAAACTTTTAAGCTGGCTATGATAAAACCACTTGTTAAAAAAACGCAACTTGATCCTTCAGAATTAGTCAATTACAGGCCGATCTCAAATCTGCCTTTTCTGTCAAAGATATTAGAAAAAGCAGTATCCTCACAACTGTGTTCCTTTCTTGAAAGAAATGATATATGCGAGGATTTCCAGTCAGGATTTAGACCGCACCATAGTACTGAGACAGCTCTCATTAGAGTTACAAATGATTTACTTTTATCATTCGATCGTGGTTGTATCTCTCTATTAGTGTTACTTGATCTTAGTGCTGCATTTGACACAATTGACCACAACATTCTTTTAAATAGAGTAGAAAACTATGTTGGCATTTGTGGAATTGCACTAGCATGGTTTAAATCATACTTATCTGACCGTTATCAGTTTGTAGCAGTAAATGAAGAGATGTCTTATCGATCAGAAGTTCAGTATGGCGTACCACAAGGCTCAGTACCAGGACCGCTGCTGTTCACTCTGTACATGCTACCATTAGGACATATCATTAGGAAACATGGAATTAGCTTTCATTGTTATGCCGATGATACTCAGCTGTATATTTCTTCAAAACCTAACGAAACTTACCAATTCACAAAATTAACGGAATGCATAGCTGATATAAAAAATTGGATGACTAGTAATTTCCTACTACTAAACTCTGAAAAAACAGATTCTAATTATTGGACAAAAAACTTCCACACGTAATAACCTAGAATACTGTCTAACACTTGATGGCTGCCCTGTTAAGTCTTCGTCGTCGGTTAGGAACCTGGGTGTGCTTTTTGATAGCAATCTTTCATTTGAAAGTCACGTGTCTAGTATCTGTAAAACCGCATTTTTCCATCTTAAAAATATATCTAAATTACGACATATGCTCTCATTAACAAATGCGAAACAATTAGTTCATGCTTTCATGACATTAAGACTAGATTATTGTAATGCTCTACTGGGTGGTTGCCCTGCACGCTCAATAAATAAACTACAGCTGGTCCAAAACACTGCAGCTCGAGTTCTTACTAGAACCAGGAAATATGACCATATTAGCCCGGTTCTGTCAACACTGCATTGGCTGCCTATTAAACATCGTATAAATTTTAAAATATTGTTGATTACTTACAAAGCACTATATGGTTTAGCTCCGCAGTACTTGAGCGAGCTCTTAACGCATTATAGTCCTTCACGTCTATTGCGATCTCAAAATTCGGGCCAGTTGATAATACCTAGAATATCAAAATCCACAGCGGGCGGTAGATCCTTTTCCTATTTAGCACCAAAACTTTGGAACAGTCTTCCTACCATTGTCCGGGATTGCAGACACACTCTGTCAGTTCAAAGCTAGACTAAAAACACATCTCTTTGACCTAGCATACACATAATATATTATAGACTTCTATAATTCAATGTTAGGCTGCATAGATTAGGTCAGCCGGAACTGGGAACACTTCCCTTAAATCCTGATATACTCGTTACATCATCATAAGAAGAATGGCATCTACGCTAATTTTAGTGTCTTTGTTTATCCCGAGGTTTTCCCGCAGCCTACCGGATCCAGGCCGTATCCAGATCTGACTAGGAGCTTTGCCTGGACCCGATGACAACGCAGTGCTGAAGTGCCAACTAGCCTCTCCCTATGGAGGATCCCTTTCCCACTCTACAGATAAAACGTTGTGATTCCGGTTCACGTACCCACCCCGAAGTGATAAAATAAAACAAAATTCTGTATCAAATTACAGTTACTGTAAATCCGGCCTCTAGTTCATAAACGCCAGAGGAGAACTGGCCCCCGACTGAGCCTGGGTTCTCCCAAGGTTTTTTTTTCTCCAGTAGGTCACCTGATGGAGTTTTAGGACACCAGTAGGTCACTTGATGGAGTTTTTCGGTTCCTTGCCACCGTTGCCTTTGGCTTGCTCAGTTAGGGATATTCAAAATAATTAACCAAGCATTAATACCATTGATCAGCCCTACCAAACGTGGATGTTTTTTCACTAAGAAACAAACATTGTTATGTTATTTGATTGATATTGTGAAGCTGCTTTGATGCAATTTATATTGTGAAAAGCGCTATATAAATACACTTGACTTGACTTGACTTGACTTGATACATGCTGTGAAAAAAGGGCAGTTGTTTTCATTATCCAGGGATAAAGATCCTGAAGTACGCCTCCTACAGAAAGAAGGATCCAAACTTGTAGTAAGGAAGGGACTATTATTCCGTGTGGTACAGAGACAACAACAGGAAGAGTGTCGTCAGCTTGTTTTACGGCAGAAGTATACAGGTCCTTCTCAAAAAATTAGCATATTGAGTTGGCAGGCCAATTGAGCACAGTGATACCATGGTCAGTAAACCATTTACCAGTGGTTTTGGCACTGTGAGCAGGTGCTAGGTCATGCTGAAAAATGAAATATCCATAAAGCTTTTCAGCAGGTGGACGCATGAAGTGCTCCAAAATCTCCTGATTGCTAGCTGCATTGACCCTGCCCTTGATAAAACACAGTGGACCAACACCAGCAGCTGACATGGCACCCCAGACCATCACTGACTGAGGGTACTTGACACTGGACTTCAGGTATTTTGGCATTTCCTTCTCCCCAGTCTTCCTCCAGACTCGAATGACATGTAACCACTGAGCAACAGTCCAGTGCTGCTTCTCTGTAGCCCAGGTCGGGCGCTTCTGACGCTGTTTCTGGTTCAAAAGTGGCTTGACCTGGGGAATGCGACACCTGTAGCCCATTTCCTTCACACGCCTGTGCACGGTGGCTCTGGATGTTTCTACTCCAGACTCAGTCCACTGCTTCTGCAGGTCCCCCAAGGTCTGGAATCGGTCCTTCTCCACAATCTTCCTCAGGGTCCGGTCACCTCTTCTCGTTGTGCAGCGTTTTTTGCCACACTTTTTCCTTCCCACAGACTTCCCACTGAGGTGCCTTGATACAACACTCTGGGAATAGCCTATTTGTTCAGATATTTCTTTCTGTGTCTTACCCTCTTGCTTGAGGGTGTCAATGATGGCCTTCTGGACAGCAGTCAGGTCGGCAGTCTTACCCATGATTGCGGTTTTGAGTAATGAAACAGGCTGGGAGTTTTTAAAAGCCTCAGGAATCTTTTGCAGGTGTTTAGAGTTAATCAGTTGATTCAGATGATTAGGTTAATAGCTAGTTTAGAGAACCTTTTCATGATATGCAAATTTTTTGAGACAGGAATTTTGGGGTTTCATGAGCTGTATGCCAAAATCATCAGTATTAAAACAATAAAACACCTGAAATATTTCAGTTGGTGTGCAATGAATCTAAAACATATGAAAGTTTAATTTTATCATTACAATATGGAAAATAATGAACTTCATCACAATATGCAGATTTTTTGAGAAGGACCTGTAGGACCATGGTCTTACAGACTCTGCATGATGAAACTGGGCTTCTAGGAGTTGATAAGACCACTGCCTTGATAAAAGATCGTTTCTATTGGCCGAAGATGTCAAATGAAATTGACCAGTATGTGAAGAACTGTGGAAAGTGTATTCTTCGTAAGACACAACCCCAAAGAGCCGCCCCTTTAAAGCAGATCACCAGCAATGGTCCCATAGATCTTGTTTGTATTGATTTCTTGTCCTTGGAGCCGGATTCAAAAGGAGTGTTCAACATCCTTGTAGTTACTGATCACTACACTAGGTACGCTCAAGCTTTTCCGACGAAAGACCAAAAAGCTCTTACTGTTGCCAAGGTGTTATGTGAAAGGTATTTTGTTCATTACGGATTACCAGCACGTATACATTCGGATCAGGGACGAGACTTCGAAAGCAAGTTAATCCATGAGTTGCTGAAGATGTTGGGGATTCAAAAGTCAAGAACGACCCCATATCATCCTCAGGGGGATCCGCAGCCAGAACGGTTCAACAGAACTTTGCTGTCGATGCTTGGAACTCTTGACAAGTCTCAGAAGCAAAAGTGGAGTCAGCATGTCAGTCAACTTGTACATGCTTATAATTGTAAAAGAAACGAAGCAACCGGATATTCCCCCTATGTCCTCATGTTTGAACGGGAAGCAAGACTCCCAATTGATCTCTGTTTCTCTGTCTCATCTGAAGGCGAAGCAGAAAATTACCAGCAATATGTATCTAAGTTAAGATCAGACCTAAAAAGGGCCTACCAAGTAGCTTCAGATGCTGCAGACAAGAGCCTCCAGAAGAACAGAAGACTTCATGATAAGAGAGTTCTAGATCAAATACTTGAAGAAGGAGATTGAGTTCTAATAAGAAATCTAGGAGTTGCAGGAAAGGACGAACTGGGAAACAAATGGAGTTCCTTACTGTATGTGGTTGTCAGTAAGATGCCAAACTTACCTGTCTACCGTGTAAAACCCGAGAAAGGTAAGGGAAGTGTCAAGACATTGCACAGAAATCATCTTCTGCCTATCGGATACCTAGTGAGAATGCCAAAAGAGACAGAGGGAAAGAAAGTACCTCAGAGACCAGCGACAAGGTCCCAGGCTCATCGACAAATTCCTCTATATGAAGCAGGAACAACTGATGTACCTGTGGAGGGAAGGTATGAAGAGGATGAGTTGATGCATACATACCTTTAGAAAGTCTGGAAGAACTTCGAAGATTACCAGAGTCCCAGAACCTAAGGTCTGTTCTACAGGAAAGAAGAGTGTTTGTTATGTAGAGAGTGAATCAAAAAGTGACAACAGTGAGGGAAACTTAATACACTTTGTGGAAGATTATGAGCCAAAGAGGTTGGGTGAGACTCTGGAAAGAGAAAGACATGATAATGACACAATGCAAGAAGTTGAAAGACCTAACACTCCAGTTGTAGAAGGGAATAACTTCCCTTTTCCTGAAGAACCGGACGGTGAAAATAATCCAAATGGTCTGGAGCCCACTAGAGAAATTAGGTCTAAAAGAGAAATAAGGCCTGTAGTAAAACTCAGTTATGATGAGTTAGGTAAATCTACCAACCGCCCAATATATACCATTACCCACAGTATGCCAGTGCACTGCAGTTTTGTTGCAGAGGGTAGGAGAAGTAATTGTAACACTGTGCCACCCTCTTGCTACTTGCCATAAATGCAGTAGAGTACCTGAGAGAAAAATAATTAAACACCTGTAAAGTCCCTAAAGTTTGATGAGGACCCAAACATTTAGAAGGGGGAGGGTGTAGTCCGTCTAAAGACACTAAATTAAGTAATATGTTTATTTACATTGTAATATGTATATTTTATTCATTATGTGCCTTTACAGTGTTTTCATTTGTATGTATATAGTTATATAATTATATATAATATAATTTAATGTTTAATATCTTGTTTACGTACTCTCGTATGATGCAATTGACGAGAGGAAGGGCGTTGCTGGAGGATAGGGGTAGGAAGAGAAGACGAGACGAGTTGGACAAGGAGAAGGGAGTTGTGAGGGCTAGGTATTGGGATTTTCACACGATAGTGCCGTAAATACAGGCTTAATCAGTCATTAGTATTGTTGCTTTGCTAATAAGAACTTTATTTAGCAAATATTTGTGATACTCGTCCTGGATTTCACTCCATGCGCTCGTGAGGTGATTCGCGCGAGCAACAAGCCAATCACATTCAGGAGATGAACCAGATAGGGCTCCGGGTGACCGGAAAAGCCCGGAGTTCCTCGCATCGTGGGAGAGTGAGACAGCTGGTCATGCGCGCTGTCATCGACCTTGTCGTATCACGGGACACATCGTGTTTGGGAAAACATCAGGCCTGCAACGTTGTGTGTGTGTGTGTGTGTGTGTGTGTGTGTGTGTTTGTGTGTGTGTGTGTGTGTGTGTGTGTGTGTGTGTGCGAGGGTGTTTAACACTTGTGAGATAAGTGTTTAGTTTATTTTCTAAAATTGTAAATCCTTTAAACATTTAATTTGACATTTTATTGCAAAAGACTGTTTTGAATTTTCATATTTTTGTCTTATTACATTTCACATTTAAATACATAAAAAGACACGTAAGACAAGTTTTTGATTCAATAGTAGGCTATTTATTGCTGCTGAAGGGAATGGAATACATTTGATTATTATAGGTAATCATAACTGTGACACGAATACTTACCCAGGCCCCAGCTGTAATATATGGTTATCATTACTGGAGTTACAAACTGATAAAAACAAATGATTAGTGGTTATTATTGGTGTTCTCAGGGTCTTTGGTGATTAAACACAACATTTGTGAGTTAACATATCTTGTATAACTTGAGAAGATCACATGACGCTTGTTTGAAGAGGCAGATCCTGAATTCAGCTCCTCTGGAGTTTCTCTAATAAATCTGTATTAAAATTCCATGGATTCATTTTATTATTACCATTCAAAACAGCTGCTCGGCAACAACTGGACACAAGTGTAACCACGTTACTTTGCATGCAAGGCTCTTCAAGTGGGTGTTTCAAGGTTAAAGGTCACTGTTTGCTTTAAATGTCAGAAGTGCTAGCCAGATGAGAGTCCCTCTCTGTGTTTTGATCATTTTCGTAATGCCAAAATCTGTTTCTGAGTCTTCAAATTATTTATATTTTTTGAGTCCCCCCTTATATTTATCTCTTTTTGATGCCTTCAGTTTAGAGTTAAACAGACGGAATTCAGAGCACCAAATGACATATTTAGTCATTTGTAGGTGCTTTAATCCAAATTGACTCACAAAGAGCAATACTACAACAAAAGCAATTCATTTATTTGCAGGTCCACCATGCTTGGGTCTAATAGTCAATGAGAGCAACTAGGGTTGATTCCCCGGGCCGTCACCCCCTAGTGGCTGCATGCTGTAGGTGACATAAAAGGGCTGACTTAAGAAACGCCAAACTCTTGTTAACCCTAATAAACCATGTAAATTGCCTTCCTGTGCAATGTGTCTTGTATAAAAACTTTTATCTGAATTTCTATCTGAAGGAAGTACAAAAGCTAATATTCTGGGTTACTGTGTGAAATCTGTGCAGAAAGTGTGTTTGCCCCAGAGGTGCTTCTTCAGTAGAAATTAACTTTCCATGTTTACCTGAATCAGCAGACCGGCTTGTCTTTTGCTATTTTGCTGTAATGTTCAAAGGCTTTTACAGAATAAAAATAAATGAGAAGTCTGCTAAATAGGAATCAAGTGTGAGTAGAAAGAGCATTTGGTCAGTCAACGGACAACAAAAAAGCCTTTCAGCTCTATGTGACAGAGTGAAAGAGCTTTGTACGACCAATGTGCATTAAAAAAACATACAATGTGTGCACTGATGACACAGAAGAGTGGTTTGTGTTGGTCTGACAAGAAAGAGATTCCATATAAAAGAGTCTGAAGCAGTCTTTTCAACGCATCAGCTCAACTCAAATCTTGATTCAGTGCAGTGTTGCCATGTCCATTTATTATACAACAAGTGACTTGACTTTGTACAGTCAGGCATTCATGCACTACAAAGTATGACCAACAGCAGTTGTCAAATATGTTCACTTGTTCAAGCAAACTGCATAATGTAGATGTCATGATACATTATTATTTTATATATATATTTTGATATATTATAATAATTCCTAAGTAAGCTACCCGAGGCTTGTCTTATTTAGCAACCCTGCTTAATTCAGACCTATTTGCTCGTTTTCTTAGCGAGATCTGGCAACAAGTATTCAGGAGCACCTTCTCACATATTTTTTAATTTGTAACTAGTCCAAGCATGAGCAAGAGCTTTTATTATTTAGGCTATTTATTTACAAAATGTGTCCCTTTACATCTTAAACAATGTACTACTCACAAGCTCAATCACTTTCCTTGGCAGAGCTGGATGATGAAATAATAAAATAGTGGAGACAGATTTGCCATATTCCCTTCTTTTTGTCTCACACATTGTGTGGTGCTCATGTGGAGCCATTACAACCATTAAGAGTTACACAAATTTCTATCTGCAATGGCATGCTGCAGTCAGCTTGTGTATTCAGCAGCGTCAGTATGCAGCACTTAGCCCTTGGCAGAGGGCCCTCAGGGACACATCTGTAGGTGATATCTACCATAGGCAGAATGTACAGCCCTGAATTCTGCTAAAGTCTTGATCTGTCCTTTCAGACTGTACACTAATGACAGTGAAAAATGCAGCTGGTTTAGACTCGACTCTAAGGATCAATTCCTGTCCATGAAGAGCCTGTTCAGATGAGATAGGTAGAGTTGCTATAAAAAAAACTTACATTAGCAGTTCTGTGTGGAGAGTGTATCTCTGCTTGTGGATAATGGCTGTACCATAGACTGTAAAAAGAATGGACGTAGTGTGCGTGACGTCACCCGTAGGTTTCTGAAGACCGTTTCTGAAGCCTAAAGTGGGCGTAGCCGATCGTCGCCATCTTGGCAGCGCGTCACTCCCGGATAACCTAAAATGGGCAAAAAGGCGGGACGTGGGTAGAGCTGAGGCGCTAATAATATATGCTACTGGCCTCACGCTAAAGTGAAAGCTGATTGAAGTAAAGTTCATGTTTTTTCCCTTTGAAATACTATAATAGTTAAAATACGTAACTAAAAGTGAGACTGTGTATCATGATGCATTATTATTCTGGTAGTTAAAAATGTATTATCATGCAGTCACTTTAACAATATTGCTCTGAGCTTGTGCGAGTGATTCATGCGCATACATGTCAGTCAGCGCGGCATCGCACGTCAAGTTCGTAACGCTTTATTCACATATTCAGTCCATTTTGAAATCTGATTTTGTCCGCCTCTCAATTTCTCAAATGGATTAAACCAAAGATATTTTCTCAGAAGTTCAAATGCACTAGAAATCTGCGCTCATTCAAGGGTGTGCATTTATTGCATGGACGAAGAGAAATTAATAAATGAAATTATATTAGATTCACTCACCGGAAAAAATGGAGTCCAAGCTTCTTCTTGGACGGCCTGTTAATACAATTAACCCCAGAGCAAGACATTTTAATTGTGAAATAATCCCGAAAAATCACAAACACGGCAGCGATATCAATTCTGGAATTTATTTATTTTAACAGTCGGACAATTATCTGAGGTAACGTGACGGCTAACAGACAGCAGACAAACGGCTAATGATGACCACGATGATGACTCATGAGTCATGACCTATTTTTTTTTACAGTCTATGCTCATGACGCAGCAGCGGGAATCCACCTGTCACTCAAAAGTGGACACACTCTTAATTATGCAGGAATTTAAGGCTTAATATAATTTAAACGGATGAGTTATACAAAAATTCACCCCCCTCACAGTTGTCATGAAGGGCAAAATTAGCTGTATAGACCAAAACAACTTAAGGCACCAGGCTGTAAACATATTTTTTTTCAGCTGTAAAGTTGGGCGTTTTAACATGGGAGAGATACAGATTTGGCTCACTTTTGCAGTCAGCCTCAAGCGGCCAGTCAATGAATTGGAGTTTAAGTCACTTCCGTGTTGGTTTCAAGAGGGAGACAGGGAGGTTGCCGCTTGGGCTGTACTCAAAACAATGTCAAGTATTTACAGTAGGCCTACACTGCTTACTACTGTATGTTGGATTTTGCACTGTAGTCCAGTTATGTTCCTTGTGATGTATCAGCTTCAGTAAACATTAAACAAGTCCACATATTTCTATGATCACATATCACAGCAAACTGTGAGAGAAACTTATCCATTTAAAAGGGGTGGGGTGGAAAATGAGTTCATACATGATAATGGAATTGATAAACGGTGTTAATTACAGAGTACACCTGCAAATTTGAACTGCCCGCACCTTAATGTGCAGAGAGCTAACCGCTAAATGGATGTTTCAAGGTGCACCTGTAATGAATCACCAGCCCTGCCACTGTGATATTTGTACAGCTCAGCACAACAAGCGTGAGACTGAAGCTAAAATTCTGTACACAAATGATGATGATGAGCGTTGTTGTCCTGAGTTCATTAGATCTAGCCAGCGTTGAAGGAAGTCACCACAGACATTTCATGATCTGTCGTCGGACAGCGGAGAGGAATGCGGCATTCCCAGAGAAAGGATCCCCACGCTTCAGCCAGGTCAGTTTGATGATTCCACTTCATGGAGAGAGTTTCTAAGTTGCTTTGAGGATTGCGCTAGAGCTAATTACTGGTCTGAGAGGACAATAACTGTGCAGATGAGGTTTTGTTTAGTGGGTGCAGCGGGTGCAGTAATCCACAAGAACCCCAGATCAAACCACTGGGATAATGCTTGCATCGTGGAGGAAGTAGAGGCTGCTTATGGTCCATCATCTGTACATGCTACTGCCATCAGAATAGAGCTGAGGCAGAGGGTCCGTAAGGCAAGTGAGCCACTCCATGTGCTCAGAGATTACATTTATGAGAAAGATTCCATTGTGTACGCAGATTGTTCGGAAAGGGAGCAAGACTCAATCAGTATGGAGGTGTTCAATAATGCGATGGGAGATGCTGAGATCGTGCAACGGCTACTGGAGGAGCGCCCACGTACCATGGCATGTGCCTACGAGATTGCACACAGGTACGAAACCACACGTCAAACCACCACTAGTGTAACACAACTCATGCAGTCTACTACAAGACAGACTGAAGAACTAGAGCCACCACGTTGCAAGAATGCCCTGAACAGAGCGAAAGTGATGAAGAAAATTCTGTCGTCAACTCCTAAGCACAGACAGAAACATTTAAAATCAAAGTTTAAACCTTGACCACCGCAATTGCACAAGCGGGGAAAAATTAAGTGGGAAGAGACTGTGTGTCACAACTGCTGAGGACTCGGCCACATGAGGCGGAACTGTCCTTCTCCTAGGTTTAACCTGCAACAAGTAGCTCCGAGGCCACCCCAGGCTTCTGAAATCCAACCTGCCTCCACAGTTCTCAGAATCAAAGGGAGTGGGCCTGAGATGTGTATAAACACCCTCTGTACGACATCAAGGTATGTGCTCTTCTAGAAAGCGGGGCCAGAAGAAGTGTGTTACCCCGACGGTGTAAATAAATAAATGTTGATGTCCTTGAGGAAGTCGACGTTCCTATTCAAGTCGGAACCCATACCGTCAGTGTCAACTTCATCGTGACAGATGTAGCTGAGGTCACTGAAGCCATCTTGGGACATCCATTCTTGTAACATGCAAGAGCCCACAAGACTTCAGCAGCCAGAAAACTGTATTGTTCTGTGAGCAGATACCGTACTTCAACCCGAGGAACAAACCACGTGTACATGTCATTCGGATAGCATGCACAGCTGTACTTGAGGTAGGCTTACTTGTACTTGAGGTGCATTGCTCCGTGGCAATGCACATTTCTGGGAGCAGGTGTGGGGTGATGTGCTGTTGAGCCCAACTAAAGGTTTCATCGAGAAGCACCAGGTAATGGTGGCACATATTGTAGTTGATGCCCATTCAAGTAATCAAATCCCCATCAGACAATATAAGCCAGGTACCATCGCTGTGAAGGTGAAAAAGGGAGTCATTGCTGAAGTTCTCCAGCCTGCTGATGTGGTTCTAGACACCACCCCCAAAATGCCCTCTTCAGATCCACTCCCTGCTGTCATCCCAAGTCATCTTAAGTCCTTGTATGCAGAGAGTACAATGGAGCTGGAAGAGACTGAGCAGCGCAAACTGGCAGAGTTGCTTAACGTCTACAACTCGGCCTGGTCCACCTGTAAAACAACAACCACGTAGAATGGCCTTTGGGAAGCAGCAAAGTGCAGATGAACAAATTCAGCAAAATCTTAACACTGGTTTAGCCTCACCGAGCAATAGCAGCTGGGCTTCACCCATCATAATGGTGCAAAAGAAAGACCAGATGTACCGATTGTGCGTAGACTACAGGGTTCTGAATGAGCACACTGTCAAGAATGCGTGCCCACTTCCATGGATTCAGGACACCCTGGATACCCTGTCTACGCGAAATGATTCAGCACGTTAGACCTACCCTCGGGCTATTGGCAAGTGGAGCTGACTCCAGTGGCAAGACAGGGCTCCGCATTCTGCAGCAGGAAGGGGCTGTTTGAGTGGAAAGTGATGCCATTTGGCCTCTGCAATGCACCGGCAACGTTCCAGCGCTTAATGGATCAGCGTGTCTTAGCTGGAATGCAGTGGGAGATCTGCCTAGTCTACTTAGACGACATCGTTGTGCTGGGGAAGGATGTGAAAGAAATGCTTCAACGACTAGCACAAGTGTTCGAGAGGCTGCACCAAGCCAACCTAAAACTGAAACCAACCAAGTGTTGTCTCTTCTGCCACCAGGTGGCCTACCTGGGACACATCATCTCAGAGCGGCGTATTACCACCAACCCTCAGAAAGTGCAGAAAATTCAGGAATGGCCACAGCCTACAAATGTTAATGAAGTCCGGAAATCCGTAGGACTGGCGTCTTACTACCGCCGATTTGTCAAAGACTTTGCCTCAGTGGCCAAACCCCTTCACAACCTCCTAAGGAAATTCCACTCGATTCCACTGGACACCAAAGAGTCAGCAGGCCTTTGATAAGCTGAAGGAGCTACTCACCACTGACCCTGTTCTGAGCTACCCTATGGACAGTGGTGATCTCATTCTTGACACAGACCAGACCCCAGCAACTTTGTAATATGGGGCTGTGTTGTCCCAACTCCAACAGGGAGAGGTACGTGTACTGGCATAAGTCGGAATTTGACACCAACCGAACGGAATTACTGTACCACTCGGAGAGAGCTGCTGGTGGTGGTGGAGTTCACAGCTCAGTTCCGTCAATACCTGCTGGGGAAACATTTTACAGTGCGCACCATAGCAGTCTGCAGTGGCTAATAAGGATAAAAGAACCAGAAGGACAGTTAGCCCAGTGGCTTGAGAAGCAAGGGGAGTATGACTTGGGTTGTGCATCATCCTGGCCATGCCATTCAACTTGCCCCTGCAACTTTAAAGAACCCCTTTTGAGTTGCCCCCAGATCCAACACAGGGCTGTTCAGTGTGACATTGTCGGTGGAACTGGAAATAGTGCACCTGCACGGTTACCCCGGATTCCTGTCCGGGGGGGGCAGTGGAACCTGTCCTCACCGCAAGTGTTGCTCCATTCGTTGGGTGGATTGCTGAGGAACTGTGCTCAGCCCAAGCGGCTAACAAATACAAAATGTAATCCAATAATTTATTTCATAATATTTTTGGTTGACTTCTTAACAGTCACATCTGTTTAACCACTGTAATTATTGGTTACATGTTTTTTGTTTGTTTTTCTGTTGAGCTTGTACCCTTGAGTGCCAACTGATTTAGAGTGGCACATTCCACGTTTCTCCTGTGAGGAGCACAAGCAGCATCAGGCAGATAATCAGGAAAGACATGTTTAAGGGTGCGTCTCAATCAGCTCCCTAGCTCCCAAGTGCATGAATGCATCGATGCCCCCTGATTTTCTCAGTGCATTGTGGGACTTATTAGAAAGCAAATGTTTCAGTGTAATTCTGCGATTGATACAGTCCTTAAAATGGTCGATTCCCTGGCAATATTTTTTTATCATATTCACTGAAAATGACACTATGCTCCGACAGAACAACATAAATCAACCAGTTTTAGAAAAAAACCTGCCTTCTACCTCCACCTGGAAAATCCACCGCTCCCGGTTCTTCTGGTCCAATCAGCCCAGGGCTGTGTGAGATCATTCACAGTTTGTGCACGCCACACTATAATCTACAAAAAAACCTGGGTCTGTGTAACATGAAAAAACTAACAAGAGCGAATCACCAGCAGTCTGTTAAAACCATTCAGCAGAGGGGCCGGTCACACAGAACACGTTTTTCCATTGTGTTTCTATGTAAACACGCGCTAGGAGGACGTGTTTGACCGTTGTACTTGTCTTGTATCTTTTTGCAGTTGCTCGCATGACTGTGCTAATTAAAAGAATTACGACCTTTAAAAGATGTGCCTCGAGACCTGTACTTTTTTTACCCATTCCACTGCCCTTCAAAGCAAAAACACGTTATGTGTAAAGTGAACCAGCCCTAAATGAATAAAAAAATGTAACGAAAACGAATACATTTTAGCGTTTCAGGCAGAACAGAATGTCACCAGACCGTTGTGTGTGGGTGAAATAGGCCTATTGTCCTCAAGGAAATACTTTTTTGAATATAATATAACAATGCACAATCACCGTGACGCCGAATAAGCATTTACCATATCTGAGAGAAATGTAGCAGCGCGGTTAGGCTATCTCTTCAAAGGAAGATAACAATAGGCGAAAGCCAATAACTGACACAAGTCGACGACTCTGTTATTTTGGTGGTTCAACCGTTACTAGGCTTGTTTGAGATGCGCCTTGCCTCGCCTGAAATGTAGGTGAGAGTAGGCGACTGCAGTGAGAGGAGGAGTGAAAAAAGCGCAGGCAAGACGGACAGATCTCTCTTCTCGCAGTGGATCAGACATCAGGCGGATGTCCCGGGATTCACGGAATTCACACTCATGCATGGTGTTGCTAATAAACTGGATCTAATTTAATTTCTTTTGTTTATGAAAATAAATATAATGAACAAGATACCCAAGTACTTGTTATTTAATTCCATACGTGTTTATCAATATTTTTTTCTTTAATACAGATGTTTTTATATATTTTTTAAATAAAAATGACATCACATAACCCATATTGCACTGTCATAGAGTTTATTCACACATAACCTACACATAAAACATGAAACCAGCATTTTAAAATCAAACATTTTAAAAGATAACAATACATCGCGGTTGTTTAAACAAATGAACATTGCTGTGTCGTCATCAAGTCGTTTCCCATCATACTTTTGATCAGCGCAGTCGGTGGAGAGCAACTGCGCGCGACTGCAGAATCCGACATGTGTGCCTTGCAGTCGCGACAGTTTTTTGACATACGTCAGCATGACATCAGAGCAAGTCGGACCGCTCTCGGACACATTTCTAACCGGCATGCATCTCGCGGTGATCACCGATGATCGGTTCTGCGCAGATTTTGCTAATCTCAAACAAGCCTATTGTCAGAGAGTTTATTCACACATAACACACATATAGCCTACACATAAAACATGATACCAGAGTTTTAAAATCAAATATTTTAAAAGGGAACAATACATCACGGTCACGGTTGTTTAAACCAATGAGCATTAAGCTGTGTCGTCAGAAAGTCGTTTCCATCATGTTTTTGATCAGCGGAGAGCAACTGCAGAATCCGACAAGTCCACACGCAAGTGCTCGCGAGAGTTTTTTGACATACAACAAGCATGACATCAGAGGTACTTTGATGTCATAAACCGATCGGTCTGTGCAGCGCCGTTTCAAGTCGTACAAGCCTTTACTCTTTTGACATAAGTCAACTTGCGTACGGCTGTCTGTTGGAAGCTAGTCATTTTAGTCCATAACGTTTTAAATATAGATATTCTTAAGCGAACGCATCGCTTCAACTTCATTTTAGAAGGCCTTTATTAGCCCTCCCTCCCCCTGATTTATGATTTAGCATTGTATTAGCAACTCCAATACAATTTGTTTACATTATGAGAATGAGTTGTGAAAAAATGCCTAATTATTAACATAATGGACTCTGCATAATTGTAAACATATGCAAATTTGCCAGAGAATGCTTTTCTCATTTTAGAATAGGACAATCTATTTAATGAGCCATTTTACTATACCAGAGAACTAGTACACCGTAATTGAGACAATGATCCTGTTTTCAAATGACACATGTGGTTAGTGAGGCATTACAGCTCATGAGCAGATCACTCTTGAAGAAACCAAACGTTCAAGGTCTGGATGTGTTGAGCTGCTGGAGGCTTTTAGATCATCAACAATAAGAAGCCATTAAGGTCACTGAGATAATCTATCAACTCTTTACACTCTTGATTTCAATACCTCCGAACATGATTCCACTTAGAGGATGTCATTAACGTTGGCTGCTCTCTATCAGGTGTCTCCTCCAATGAGGCACGTTTGGGGACAAGCCAGTGGCCAGATTTGCATTTAAATTGCTTCATAATGACCGTGTTTCAAGACTTCCAGGTTTGGGCACAGATCAGAGCAGGTTCCCCTGCGAAATGACAACATTAAAACTAATGTTCACAAGGATACAACTCATATATTTAAACCTCTGTCCCAGCCGCTGGTGCCTAAAGGGCATGTTTTGATTTGATTCAGGTGTAAAAATAGAAACAAAGACAACATTTGAATATGATTTAAGATAGCTATTACAGTAAAACACCCCAAGGAAACCATTCACCAAACCTTTTTCTTAAAAGTGTTTTTGGATTTATTTGAAACTTTAGTCCAAATTTCTGTACAAACGCATTATCAAAATGGAGCCAGGGGTAAATACATATTGCAGTCAAATTCACAATTAATATACCAAGAAACAACATGCCAGTAATGAAATGTGCTAGAAAAGGTGGCACAGGAGTTGTTTCTCCCTGAGAACTCCATGTTAATCATTCAGTTTTGGCTTTGCTATCAGCACAATAATCAACAATTGATGCAGCAAGCTTGAATCTTTAGGTATAGTGATACATGAAAGAGAGCAAACAACATTCTTATCTCTTTCATATTAACAGATTAAGACGTTATGATTAATTGAATAGCCAACATGAAACGAAATGGACCCCATTTGCTTTCTCAGTGCATATTCCAGCTATTGTGAACAATTCAGCTTAGCATTTTATATTTAACAATTTTTTTTATTTATTTTAGGAATTATTTAAGTGTACCCAGCATTATGATTTAAATTTCTTATTGAGATTCCCATTTCACTTAGAAATACATCACATTATGGCAGTAATATTGGCACTTGGCAGGCCTTAAATATTCCAAGTATTCACACACAACCTTTCAAAAGGTAGGGGTTAGTAAGATATATATATATATATATATATTTTAAATTAATACTTGTATTCAGCGGGTGCAACAGTGACAGTTTCAAACTGCAATGATATTCATATTCCAGGTCATACATATTCTAAAGAGTTTTATCTCAAATATTTTTTTTCCTATTCATTAAAGCCTAAAAAAAGTACCATGGTTTCCACAAAAATATTAAGTAGCATAACTGTTTTCAACATTGATAATAATAAGAAATGTTTCTTGAGCAGCAAATCAGCATATTAGAATGATTTCTGAAGGATCATGCGACTCTGAAGACTGGAGGAATGATGCTGAAAATTCAGCTTTGCCATCTCATGAATTAATTGTTTTAAAATAGAAAACCATTTTAAATTGTAATAATTACAAAATATCACTGTTTGTACTATTTTTTATTAAATAAATTAAGCCTAGATGAGCATAAAAGTTTTTTAAAAATCTTACAGACCCAAAACTTGGAATGGTAGTGTATTCCCATTTGAGAGAAGAAAATAAAACTTAACGTGAAAATACCACCAAAAAGAAATTAAAAATAATGGGTAATAGCAGGAAATGGCTGACCTGATTTTATTCAAATACTAAGGGACAATGTGAAAAATGGCAACAAGCTGACTCGTGAAAATCGACCTGTACCACATTTGTGAGGGGGAAATGTAGGATTAGACGCCACACGTCAATGTTTGGTGTTGAGAAGCAACAATTTCCTTCAGTTACTCAGCACTTTAATTCACAGACAGATTGTCTGGTCTCCCCAGAGCGCTGGCACTTAGACACAGGCAGTGAAGCTGGACAGTAAAAGCCTCTGCAGACTCGGCCTAAGAGCAGGTTCACCAGACAGAAAACACACATCACTGTTCTCAGCCTGTCACGGATGCGCTTCCACTGGGGACACCGTGCTCAAAAATGGGCCGCAGTGACAAAATTATTTCTGACAGGGCTTCCACTCTCCATTTTGCCCTTCATTTTGAGTGGTGCCTCTACAAATGAGCCAACTCTAACAATAAAAATCAAATGTACATTTGAATTATATTATTTATTTAAAAGCCCTTCTGTTTGGCATCTCAAGAAAGGCGACTTTCATTTATACATTATAGTAAAATCACTATATAATAATCACTGTGCTTTTAAAATATCATTATGTACATTTAAAACATTGATAAAAGGTACAAAACAATATGAAGCTGTCCATTTATTCCATGACGAAGGACATATTAATGCAGTTTGTCTTAATATCCTTTGCTCCTTCATATTGGTTGGGGTGGCGTTTCACAAACAAAGTTTCATCTGCCACAGTGATTTGTATTCCCCTTCATGCCGGAAGCAGATCGTCTTTTCTGTGGTTCTGATTTGGTGCCATCAGGTCCAGATCTCAGTGGGCACCATGGCTTCTTTGGTGCCCACTGAGGGCATGAGATTCTCCTCACAGAGGAAGTCCAGAGGGAACTGGACCAGGAAGCCCCTGATCTTCTTCAGTAGCTCCTGAGCTTTGACAGGCTCCTCTTTATCAAGACCTGGTTTGGACTGGAAACTCAAGAGCTCCTGTTTGTTCCTCACCAGACTGGAGGGCAGACAGCGGAAAACCTGCAATTCCACCACATCAAAAGTCCTCAGTTTTTTGCTGCTCGCATTGTATTTGGCGATGCAGCACAGATGACAAATTCTTTAATGTTCATGACATTTTTTAAAAGCAAAAGTGATCCAGTGTTGTTATTGTTAACTAAAATGATTAAAAACATTTGTTACCTGAAATAAAGCTGCAATTTTAAATAAAATACTAAAATAACTAAAACTGAACTAAAAATAAATTAAAGCTAAATTAGTAATTTTGTTATGCACTTTCTTTTTTTATATTTATACGAAAAATGGTCTATTATTATGCAAATCTATGTTACTGATGGTGATGCCATTGTAGAGATGCGCAGAAATATTTGACAATTTATTCTGCAGGTTATTATGATAAATAGAGCAGTTTTTACTAAACCTTTCAATAAAATAAAAATTTGGATTGGTTATGCATTTTATGGAATGGAAACCTTGCACCTTTATGAGCAAACTAAAGCTTCCTAATTGTATGTGTGAAACATTTGGTTGTGTGGCTGGTGTGTGTGAGGTATTAACTCACATTGCCAGCCTACAATGGTGTAATAAGATGGCTCGGAATAAGAATCTCTCCTTCCATTGAGCCTCATTATTACTGGCCTGCCATGAGGCTGCTAAACAGCCAACATGAGAGCATAAGTGGTGATTGCATACAATACCTCAATTATCTGACAAATGACCAAGCAACACCTCTAAATCATAATTCAAATGTTCTATGTAACAGGAAGATGGAAAGTAGCCATCATTAATTCCATTACATGCCCAGGAGCGAGTGGATAAAGACTCAAGGAATCACACGCACCTTCTCGTAGATGGTGGCGTTCCGAGCCGAGATGCTCATCCAGACATCTTTGTAGAATCCGTTACTGATGGGGTCACTGACATCAATGGTTGGATCAGTAAAGGCACCCAGAATGGTTCTGGTTTATAGAAAGAAAGACTTTTAGCTGTGATTCAGTTGTGTTGGTAACACTAGGATGGTTAACTTCCCATCAGATCTTACTTGAAGCACTCCAGTCTGAGCTGCAGAGCAAACTTCCCAGCCTGGTACTCTTGACCGTCCATCACAGATGCCGTTGTTTCAAAGTCCTCAAAAATCACAGCTACCTCGCTGTCCCTCTTCCCCAACATGCTGCGGTCATTGATGTTGGCAGAGCCTGTAAAAAAATTTTTTTGAATGAAAAATAGACAAGAAAAAACCCCAACAATATCTAGACTTTGCTTATGCTGATGACACTAAAAATAAAGCAGTTTAGAATCAAATAAAAAAAATATATATTTTTTTTCATATTTGACAAAACTATTGCAACAATTCCTGGTAAAACTTAAAAAAAAAAAAATCTTTTAAATATGCCCAGTAGCATTAAAACGCAAGACAAAGCAAAACAATTCTGAGCTGTTTCATAAATTGCAATAATTATGATGACACTATGTGCTTGACTGCGGGTTTGCTAAAAGGAATCGCACACGGATCATGACTCACTTAATCGAACATATCAAGACAAATAATAATCACAGGCAAGAAAACAAGATTTTTTAATACTCTGCGATTCAATTTGATTCATTGTTTTATACGTGATTGGATCTTGAGGCATTTAATTCAATAGCACACAAATCTTCCACCTACAGAATCAGAGATAACTCAATTTCAGTTTGCGGCTAAATGTTCCCGTCTGACTCCTCCTGATCTATGGCTTTCCTCATTGGATTTCTTGTATCTTCTGCAGAAATCTAAAGCTTTATCTAAAATGACAACTCGCTTATCTTTTATGAATTTCTTCCGCTCCTCATACGAAGTATTACCGGTATTTGAACTTTTTTTTTACAAATGTGATATGTCTTTCAGTCATGTAAGAAAACAGAGGCATGATGATATGGCTTAGCTTAGATCTGCCGAGCAAACGTTAATACTGCACATCTGGCAGTGCAATCATGTGTAAAATACACAGACCACAATGTTTTCCTCATTAGAACTCACTTCTTTTGGACACAAAAGTCTGTTGACCTCATTCCAAATTCATTATTTTAGGGAAATGACAAATCAGTGGACAAATGCAAAAACCAGCTATTTAGCTGCCAGATCAATGAGTATATGGGTCTCTCAAGCCTCACCATCTACACTTCAAAATCAAATTTTGTACCACAGTGTTCCACAAGGGGGAGTATAAGGCTCTAGCCATAAAGATAATATGCACAACAATTATGCACTTCTTCAGTGAGTTACTCAACACTTACAGAGAAGTAGGTAAAACTTGCTTTCAGCAAACTGTAATGTTAGCTTACCAATAATGACAGTGTTGTCATCAGCGATGAGCAGCTTGCTATGAACATAGATGAGTTCAGTCACCAGTCTGCCCTCCAGCTCCGCGTGAGTCCTCAGACCACAAATCGAGATGTAGTTCATCCATTGGTCATCCACTGTGGGGGTGTAAAGAGAGAATCGGGTGAAATTCGGACTGTACAACCATTCTAGAAGACAGTATTTTCTATCATGGATTCTGTCAAGTAGAATGACAGATAACATGCAGGTAAACAAATAACATATGTCATTGTTTTTATTCTAAAATGGTTTAATTTAATTAAACTTTTGTACACTTGAATTATTATCAGCTTTTAATAAACTCACAAACCCCAGTTTGAGAAAATCTGTCATGTAGTTTGAAGGCTATTCATAATTATTGTCTATTATCATCACTTCACAAAAAAAAAAAAAACATTCTCCTCCAATAAAAAACACAAAACATGCATTATAGAACAAATTAGATTTTTTCTTCTCTGTATTCCATCACTTGTTTTTGTTTTCTAATGTTGTATTTTAGTTGAAAAAGGCCCTACACAAAAAAGGCTGACAATTCTGCCATTTCAAATCTTAAGCAGGTCAGAGAAATACTGGGAGTTCTGAGTTTAGTACAACAGCTTCATAAATTTCACCCCAACTCAATATCGGCACAAGTCCTACTGCTGTCATCCTCTTACTGTATTTATGTAACCATTTGGCACATTTCGAAACATTTGTTCACTAGTTTTACATGTTGCAATGTTGTGGTAAACCACAGAAGAGAACTCCCTGCCACCACAGTCACCACAGTTTACGTTAAACTATGTCACAATCACATCATCATATCACTCCTTCTCTAACATCCGACACACAGAAAGAGAAAAAGAGAGATGGAAACAACCAGACTTACTTTCTTTCTTCAGTTGAGTGATTATGGAAAACTCTCCTCTGTTCATGGTCCTGAAAGAAATTGACATTTAGGCCATGATTACGTAGAGAACAAATGGTTTATCAAATGTTATCGTAACATTATAGCAGCTCATTGTGTTCTCTCAATGACTTGACATTATTCTGTCGGTTACCATGGTATCTTCCAAAAAGAAAGCTTATAAACCAGTAAGCCTGCCTTCCCATAAGAAACATTTAACATAGAGCTGAAGCACATGTTAAAAAAAACAACAACCAGTAAATAAACCTTGCTGCAGTTTTCCATGTTTAATACGACTTAAAAGCACTGCTTATTTCCATTTATTTTCCAGACGAGTGAAACAAGCATTTTACACTTGGCTGTACATGTGTAATGGAATGAATTGGTAAGCTGGCACTGGAAACAAAGGTTGCACTGTCTAACACGGGTCATTATCCTCACATCAGCGCCATTTACAATTTTCTTTGACAAATGCCTCCTTTCATCCAAATGATATGCAGAGAGTGAGATTGGAAGGCTATCATTGAGATGAGGATGAATATGCCTGACTGCTGATGAAAGCAAGTTTGTCTCGTAGATCAGAGCTTCCTCTCTGATATAGTTGAAAGAAGCTGTGAAGCTGTTTAGCGTGTTGTCAGACTCATTAAAGTTTAATCAGGGGAGGAGATGAGAGGATGTGTCTGAGTTCACAAAAGAGGAAGAGTTAACTGCATCACTTGGAAACCAACTACTGCTGTGAACTTATGAATGAAACAGCAGAAACTGAAACAGACTGTCAAGTCAGGCTCAGTGTGTGACACATTTGGTTTAAGACAACATCAACCACATGTATTGCTGTAACTCTTAATAAATGTCCATCGTCTGGGAATGAAATGTTATTCAAAAGAGAGAGAAAAAAAAACATTTTCTTTCATCAAAATTTAATTGAATAGTATTCTAGGCAGGGAAAATAATATTGTAGAATTATAGTATAAGATGTTTCACATCTACATGACCATCACACTGCATGTGTTGACATTTCACGTCCCATCCTACATTACTTTTCTTTCTTCAACTATGAGATGCAACACAATACAAAAATGAAACGAGTTGCAAATACAAATTTTCAATTTACAAGTTTCATGTTGTCTTGTAATATAGATTAAAAAAAATAACAATGTACTGTTCAAAAGTTAATGGATGGTAAAAATTGTTTCTGTGTCATAGATCAATTCAAGTTTTTTTTTTCATCTGTCCTTCCCAAATTTTTATGCTGTTCTGTTGTCTTTGATGTGTTTTGAATTTGGATACTGCCCAACATAATGTAATGTAACGTGTGTGTGTGTGTGTGTGTGTGTGTGTGTGTGTGTGTGTGTGTGTGTGTGTGTGTGAGCTGTGCTGCCCTTTCTTTGCTCAAAGACACGTGAACAGTAACGATTTCATTCCTACCTGTAGTTGAAATGCATAACAGCCTGGAGTGCATTTCCTCCACCTGTGGTAATGTCTCCCTCAAATCCAGGCAGCAGGGGAGTCACCACATACACACGGAACTTTTTATTCTCCCTGTGACAAATTCCAGCAAACATCAATCCCAATACACCCATGTAAACACACATATGCTTATTCTTAAATCATATACCCTCACTTCCATTGACATTAATGGTAAAACATCCTTTCCAACCCATTTCTCTTTAGCAGCATATCTTTGAGTTCAATCTGTGTGCTGCCTCCATAATTATACAGTCATTACGAATGGCTCTTCTCCCTGAGCGCACATGCCAACACTGTTGCAGCACACACAACAGAGCAGTTTTTCAGTATTGAGGGCGATGCCTGGAATGACTAAATGAAGAGTGGCGCGCCCACAGCCCATGTCTGGCTCACATCAGTGCAGTGGCAGGTGCTATAGCTTCTCATTAGCTGTCAGAGCGCATTAAAGACAGGCCTGTCACTGCAGCTGAGCCTGTATGCGTGACAGCAGCGGCGAGAGACTCGTGCCTCCTGTAAATCAGATACTTCTCAGGGAACGACAGTTGCCAGGACTCCATTAGCATTGGAGAAGGTGGTAATTTACTGTTGATCTCACATGCTTTCATTGAAGAAGTTAAGCTATGCTATACTAATATATCTGGGTAATATTGATAAATACAGGAAAGATAGTTTTGCTTGCATGTGTTCATATGCAATTGTAGGGGTGCCCCGCTATTTTTAAGTGGGGCAAGACCACCTAACATGATAATCAGGTTATACAATTTTTAAGATTGTAATGGGACCTAAAATTACATACACAATTCAGTTGCAATTCTAGTTGATCTATTAAAAAAAAGTTTACATAAAATTCCAATCTATTTTATAAATAAAAATTTAATTACCTTTTAAAAAAAAATAGCTTCTGGATTTCACATCATTGTTTTTGTTGTATTGAAAAAATGTAAGCAAATGATCTGTAATTTTCTTAAAAGCATAAATCTACGTTCGGTCAAACTGTCCCGATTGATTCTCCTAAAGCTATTGGCTAGTAGCCAATCCACCTGTAGAGATCTGCTATGGGGTCCTCTCTAGTTTTCTTGCAGTGCCTTGATTCAAGTAGTTTTTTTTTTTTTTCACCCTAAGCTGAACAAATCCTTGTACTTGACCAGCAGCAGTGCATTCCATACGCCATGCTAATAGATGCTGAGTTGTCATGACTGAAGTAGGCCTATATGCTAAAATGTATAAAACACTTTTTGGTTACAATTAAAGTGCAAGATTATTACTTTAAAAAAAAAAATCCCCTAAAATACTAAACTCCACTGGTCCAGTGAATGGTGATGAATTACAATCAGTGTTATTGCTTTAGGATTCACACACTTACTTGTAAGCTCTGATAATTCGCTCAATAATGGCATCACCAATCTTGTTGTAAACATGTTTGTTATCGGCACAGCTGATGAAGAACTGGTTCTGAAACAAAACAAGAAAACAGGAACAATCAAATCAGTTTAACAAGCATGTTACAGAGTCAGAAGAATAGTTGCATATTTTTCTTCTGCTAAGCTGCGACTTGGTCAAATAATGCCACATTTCTGTAATCACATAGGCTACGTTATCTGTGGCATGAATTTTAGCTTTGCTTTGATTGCATAAACTGCGATATTCTAGTTCTCGATTTATTTATTTTTCTTTACTGAATGTGCCATAAACACAACTTTCATTGTTTTTCCATTACAAAGAAAAAAAGTCGAATCTAATTTACCCACATAACTATAGTATCCAGGATTTTGTTCTTCCCTAATTAAATCATGTCCTCAGAGTGAGGCAAAGCTAAAGAAAATATTATTTTTATTTTCTTTTATCATTATTATTATTCTCTTAAGTTCTTTTAAAATGTATTTTCAATTATATACATTTTATTTATACTCTGTGAATATCCAAGACATGGTTCTTCTAGAATTTCCACTGAATCATTCTTGGCACCTCCCTTGATATGCTCTGATAACCGCTGCTGTATGCCATTCATCATTAATATGAAGCAACTGAAATGTCAACAGTGTTTTATAACATAACTACAATGGTTGTCAACACATTTGAAGCATATCAGTGAATGCTCACAGACAGCATGAAAGGGAGATTGTGTACCTCAATGTAGATGAAGTGCTTGCTCTTGGCAATGACCTGAATATAGGCATTATGAATGGACTCCTCATGGTGCTTGATTCCTGCCGACCAGTCTGCTGCTGACCGCAGAACCTAAAAGACCATTTACATTTATGGGCATTTTTATAGCCATTTATGGCAAAGTTACTTAGTGCTCATTCAAGGCATCCATTTTCTCTTTATCAGCAGGCATATGCGTGTTCCCTGGAAATCAAACCCATAATGTTCCTGGTGTCAATGCTTTAATAGTTACATGTACAGCAAATTATGCTTTCTCACCTGGACTTTGGTCTGGACAGAGTCTGGCACTTGGTACTTCAGATCATTGCCTGTGCTGTGAGATTTGGGCAGTAGAAATGGGTAGGAGAGTGATCTGTACTTTGGCTTCATTATCTAAAGGAGCAAAAAGTCTTTATTGTGACAGAACCGAATAATGCTTCATCAAATCAAGAGCTTAAAGTTATATTAAAAAAAGTTCACAAAGGGAATTCAGAAGGCTGTCAAGCATAAAAGAAATTTAAATTGTGCAGGTCATGGCCCAAGCACAGGGGTGGTAAATCTCTCACCTTGGTGAAGTTCCAGCGTTGTATAAAGTGCCTGGCCACATCCCTGGCTGCTTTCCCATGCACCACTGAGGAGATGTCATGCCAGGGCATTCTGGGGGTTGTGTACCTGTCAATAAAATCTATAGACGAGCACAGTGTTAAAAAGCAAGATCTTAAACATCTGAAATGCATTGAAAAGACTGCGTTTAATAACACAATTAACCTTGGATAACCCAGATTAATGATCAATGAAGTTAAGAAAACAAAAGCCGCCAGGCAGTAACGTGTGGCTCACCATCAAAAGGCTTGTCTAGCTGAACCCAGTCTTTGTAGACGAAGTTGCAGTAGTCTTTTCCATGCCAGAAGCGTGTGTTTCCCATCAGCTCTCCCACTCCTGTCTGAAGACTGTGCACTGAGCCACTCTCTGCACACACAAGACATACAAAACTCATCAACACACAAAAGATATTTTGTAATAAATGACAGTTACTTTCAAATCTACAAATTTTACTCGGCTACTATTCATGAAGAGAGAAACCAAAGGCAAACTGTACACAAATAAACAAAATATGTAAGAGAATGAAGGCTAGAAAATAACTTAAAAATAAAATCAATACGAAAGAGGTTAATATAAAAAATAGTGCCTGAATTAAAACAAAATAGTTCATAAAGAGTTTAAATATAGACGGTGTAATATTGTTTTTATGTATTTAGGTTTAAAATAAAAGATTTTGATACTTATAATTTTCAGTGTTGTCTCTTTTAAACCATACTGTATAAGCTGAAATATGTACATGTTGCAAATGAAACTGTTACTAAAACAGATTACTCTTACAGATCTGTTTATAAATAAATGACTGACATCTGATTAGACCAAACATGCAAGACATTAAAATGCAAGACATGCCACTGCATGTGTGTTAATATTTTAGATTTATTCACAGTAAAAGGATCACTCCATAATCTAAAACTGAATAGCCCAATTGGTGGGAAACAAAGGATTGGTTATCTTAACGGCAAATGAATGTGACTTTGGTGTAAGAATCAGCGACATGAAAATGAAATCTACCCCAAGGTCAAAGTAATTTCATTAAAGCATATCTCTGATGTCTAGTCTTAAGCCAGTCTCAAACACACTTAATCCTCTCTCAGACAGACTGCAAACCGATCTATACGCGTGTCTTCTATGGCAGAGAGAACAAACCGAGAAGGCTAAACCAAGAAAACGATGGGGCACTCACTCACAGCGGGGGCAAGGTGTCTAGAGCAACACCTACAGTATCAGCCAGAGAGGATAAGCATCACTACACAACCAACAGACAGGGAGAATATAGAGAAAAGAACCACAATGACTGACACTGACAAGTAACTGAATTTTTACCTTTTTGCATGATTTACTGATCCAGACAGTCTAGAAATATAACAAAATTTGGACACACACACACAACACACACACACAGCCTGAAATTGTTTTTTTATTTATATAGGGAATTATTGCATTGATTATGTTTAGCATGCTATATGTTTGGCAACAGTTCTTCTAACCCTAATAGATGGAGTGTATAGCTTTTGTTATGAGTAGATTGTTGGGGAGGGAGCATGAAGAATCACTTTCAAACATGAATTGGGACCACTGAGTCCACACCTTAAATTCATTGAAAGTTTTTGGGATGTGCTGGAGTAGACTTCACAGAGTGCTTGACTCTTGGATTGTCAATACAAGATCTTGACCAACAATGTATGCAGCTCTTGATGGAAGTAACATCACAACATTTATTTCCAAACAGCAACTTTTTTTTCCCTTTTCTTTTCTTTTCTTTTTGGCTGTGTATTATTATGTGATGTACTTTTTCTTAGTAATTAAGTAGTTAAGTAATTAACTAGTTACATGGCATTTACAGCTCAGGTGATTGGTTAAAACGGATTGGAATGTGGAACTGAACACCCATTACCAAAAGTGACAGTCCAGTCCAGTCCAATTCCATGTACCCATGATAACTACTGTAAATGAAAAAAAAATATGACCAGTACAAAATGACAATTTTTTTGTTATGTTTCAGTGAACTATCTCTCATTTTCTTGGTTGTTAAGGTCACAAAGGAATTAGTCATCAACAGACTCAGAGAACATCACACAAAATTGTGGCTGCAGTTTCCACAGGTTAGTCACAGTAAAATATCTTACTGTTCGTGCTGTCGATGCTACTAATGCTGTCAGAATGGTGAAGGCCACGTTGGATGTGACGGTACAGGCTGAAACGTGTCTTGCGAGTGCGACCGATGCCTTTTAGTCTGGGCAGGTCTACTGAGTCACCAACCATCGACCGTCTGCTGTTTCCACTGGTGGACCCTTTTTTCCTGGGTGTGGATGAATTCAGTCCCTGAGTCCCAAAACAGACATAATTCCACTTGATTATAACTAGCAGAAACCTCTAATCACAGTCTTTCATTTCAAACTTCAAAGCCAAAAAAGTAAGTTAGGTGTGCCATCCATGGGTGTGGCACAAATAATGCAGCCAAATAAAGCATGCCATGTTTGTATGGACATGATGATGCTGTCCCTAACCTGCTCTATGGCCTGAGCAACAGAACGTGTTACACTTCCCACATCTGTCAGTCGGTGTTCACAGTCATCCCAGCGGCCATACGCCAGGTCAATTCCCCCAACAAAAGCAACTGATTGGTCGATGACTACAATCTTCTCGTGGTGTGCCCATAAGTAGACATAGGAGGACATGTGATCAGGGTGTCTCATCACCTTTAAGAGGGAGGAAGAGATATAATCAATAAGATGTCACAAGATATGCAAAAGCTGATAAAGGTCACACACAGCTTACCTTTATGTTTGGGTGAAGGTGCATTAGTGTTCTTTTGCTGTATTCACTGTTGATGCCGAGTGCCAGCTCCACTTCCTTATACAGCATAACAAAGATCCTCACTCCTTGTTGCTAAAAGTAAATAAATAAATTAAATTAAAAGTAAATTATAGGAGGACTTTAACTTACTGTATTTGCTTAGTCAATAATCTTATCCCTTAAAACTCATATTTGTTCACCAAAATGGCATATTTAAATGTTTATTCACATGAAAATAGATGTTTGAATGCCTTAAAATAGCTTGAATGCAAGTCTACACCCTTGCTTCATTTAGTATACGCGGATCCATGAATATGCAAATGAGCCCCACCTCCACTCACACGTACAGGGTTGTCTACAATTCGATATATCAGAATGGCAATGCGTTTTATGACTATTTACAAAGTCATACACTTAAATTAATATGATTAGCCTTTTGTTTGACAGTTATCAAACAGCTAATAATGTGTTGCTAATGTTACACAAATCATGTTCCTGTTCACCATCTCAGAGTCCGACAGCTACCTTCTAAAAATCAGCATACTTACAAACGCTTTGAACAACTTAGAGGTTGTTGAGGAGATTCCCCCTTCTACGTAAAGCGCTTTATAAATATAATATGAATATAATTATTATTAGGTGTTCAAGCATGAAGAGCTGAAAACCTATTGTAATTGTAAGGATTTGTAAAACGCATCGTGCAGACCAAACCGTAAGTGCTGGAGCCTTGAAACTTTGCCAGATGGTAGTACAAAAATCGAGGAGAGGTTATCAAAGTATGACTCCGATTGGCCCATAGGTGGTGCTACAGCAACCAAAAGTACTAAATTGCCCATAACTCCTAGACCGTTTGACTTAGACTCAAGTTTTTTACATCACTGGGATCCACAGAGGAACAAAATGTATATCTCCAATTTCGATTAGGCATGAAAAATTTTCTACAATTTCGAATTTTATCCAAAACCTACTTTTGCGAACTAGTCCCTGGTTTTTCGCCCGATCGGAACCAGACCAGTCTAGGGCAATTCTCTGGACTCTCGTTATAATTATTATTAGTAACTTAGAACGTCAGTGGAGAAAGGCACATGGTTCATCATAACATCGTAATATACATAAATCATATATATAATTCACCCGCTATATTGCCAAATGTACCCGATTTTTTTATATAAAAAAATAGAGACTCCCTGCTTCGTAGCAGTTAATGATATGCTAAAGCCCGCCCCCTCGTGACATGATTGGTTACAAGGTAGTTTGTGATGCAAGAAACACCGGCAATTTTAAACCACGTTTTTTTGAGACCATCTTTTTTTCACTGCAGTTTTAAGGATTAAATACTCAGCAATGGTGCTGACTTATGAATTTGCACATGGTGTGTCTTACAGCATATTAAAAACACTGAAAAGACAAACAACAATAAAAATAAAACTTGATTTTCACCACAGGGGGTCTTTAAAGTAAATAAGTTAATAAATAAGTGAATAAGTAAATAAATAAATATAACCTTACTTTGAAACTGGAAAAATATGTGTTGCATTTCACATACATTTTAAAATGTGAGCATGGCACCAGGGACAAATGCACCAGAGTAGTGTCAAGAGGACTTACAGCCTTGCGTTTCAAAATGCAGTCGAGCCTCCAGCGATTTCCTTCCACCACAGGCCTCTTCAGAAAGATCTCAGGGCTCAGCCTGCACATTACAAACACGTAACACGTCATATAGTAAATACAACATACTGCAGCACAAGCACACCTACTTTAAAATCTACATGAAATCCAAATGGACACAGCTTACTTTTTTAATACACATTCCTGGTCTTATCGTGCACATCATTATCTAATTTCTTTTTTAAAATCATCCATTAAAAATATATATAATTTAGTTAAAAAAAAGTAAAATAATATGTCTTCAAAATATAATTGCTCTGCTGTTTAAGATACAACCAAGTGCCAAGGCGTCAAGTGTTTTAGGAAGGGAATAGTCATATGTCATATTTAACTGCAAAGGGAATAGTTGTAATAGTCAAAGTCATAATTAATTGCAAACTCCCATTTAGATCTGGCTCCAATTTTACAGTGAATGCCAATAACATTGTTTTCATTCAGACTTAAATCAATGTTTAAATAGTTAATATTCTACAAGTACAACTACATAAAACTTTTTTTAAAAATCGCAGCCTATTTAAATGTGTTTTTGTACACACACACACACACACACACACACACACACACACACACACACACACACACACACGATCAGGCCATTGAGTCTATTCCAGGAGTGATATTTTTTAAATAAGGAAACCTGAAACTCGACACCAGTAAAGTAAGAGATACCGGTCTTGCTGTATAAAATGCACCTCCCACTCTGAGCCCCTGATCCACTGCCACAAATTCTGCATGTGGGCATGTAATGTCTATAGCAACGCTACTGCAGAGCATTACCAAACAAAGAGAAATAAGCAAAATACCATTTCATATCAGATTAAACAGTGCATTTTTCATTCATGGAAGAACATAATCAATTCAGTCAATCTTTGACTGTTAACTGTGGCTCTTTTATTGCATTCCCATTTCACACTAAACAAGAGTATCCTACTTGACTATCCCAATTTAAACTTATACAAAGAACTATGAAGGAGTGAAGTTACCAAAACACTGTTCTGTCCGTTGAAGCGATCTGTCCAGTCCGAGATAGCAACATTGGCTCAACAAATAGTGAGATTTGGGCCGAGACGATCTGTCTGCCTGAACATGTTTTCTTCTAGAAGGATAAACAGCTATTACATACCACCAGTCTGTAATGAAGATCTCCTCTTTGGCTTCCTCCAGTGCATTTGCAACATCCTCCATGTAGGTTTTGCCATTCACATACCTGGACAATTTAATTTATTTTTCTTTAGTTGTCAGATATCACAGAGTAGAGGGTCAAATAGAAAGCTAAACATGACATTGTTTTTGTCTTAAATGAAAAGTTCATACAAAAATTAATATTCCGTCATTATTTACTCACCCTCATGTCATTAAAAAGCTGTATGACTGTTCAACTGTATAACATTGGACCCCATTGTCTTTCATTGCATGGACAGTAAAAAACCCATTGTGACCTGAAAGTCATACAGGTTTGAAACGACATGAGGGTGAGTAAATTATGTGTGTTTATTTTTGGGTGAACTCTTAGATTAAATATACCATTTGGAGGGTATGTTCTCCTCCTCCCTGGCAAAAGATCCAAAGCGGTGGGACCTTAAAAAGGCCTTGCCATGTTTCTGGACAAAGCTTTCAATGGCCTGACCCCACCACCGTGCATGTCTGTAGCTATTAAATTTCAGAACTAGTTTCCTGCACAAGACACACAAACAATTATAAATTGTTTACAAGCTGAGAGAGACCTTTATAAGTTACATTACATTTGACATTAAGTGAACACACCTGGACAGGTTCTCAATGCTCACTCCATGCTTGGTCTCTGTCTGTTTGGAGTCCATTTTGATGCTGAACTCATTGTCCACCAGCAGGACAAATGAAATGGCACCAGTGTCTAGCTTCATGTACAACAGAAAAGAGTCCTTCACAACAAGCCACCTAAACAGAGAGCACAAAAGATTATCATTAGACTCCATCACAACCATGAGGTCAAACCTAACCTTAAGTACGCTTCTCTAAAGCATTACTATATCGAGAGCAGTGAAAGTCAGCGATACAGTGTCAGTTTAATCAGAGAATGAAAGTAGCATGGAATCAGTGGAGAAGAGATAAACAGCTTGCAAGACTCAAAGGGACTTTATGGTGCGTGTGTGTGCGGGTGCCCACTCTATCTGAATTGTGCATTTTCACAGATAACACTGCTTTTAAAGAGTGTCTCACAAATGTAAAAGCTCAAAGTGAAGAGCACAGCTTCACTGCATGAATGCATTTAATCTGCTCTTGTGATTTCCTTAAAGAATTCAGCAATAGTCTTTTTTGTTTTATGAGTAATTACCTCTTGGACCAGCGGTAGCAGACTTCATTGCGACCACAGCAGTTCAAACCTGGTATACGGTGACCTCCTGACCTTTTATAAACAATGCCTTCTCTGAAAGATACAGGTTTGTATGACTGAGTTAAAGGGTGAATATCATGAAATCCATTAAAAACTTTGTGTCATATTTCAGATACTAAATGAGATGATAGATGTTGCAAAAAATTATACTTATTTTAGTAGCATCACATATTTTTTCATTGTGACATTTTCCACTCCCAAATTCTCATGACTTTTGGTATTTATGGATCATGGAAACATTTGTGATTTGTAAGGCATCCAGAAAAACATCCTGACACATTATTGAAACTACTGTCACAATGCAAAAAATAAATAAATAAATAAAAAATAAAAAATATTCAGAAAGCCTAATTAAATAAAGATGTGTTTACTTTATGCAATATATTTCAACATAAAATTAAACAATTGATCCGTGAGAGGCATTAATAAAACAGTAAAGCAAAAAGAGTGTGGCCTTACAAGCCTTTAGGGCCCAAGTCCTGAATGAAGGACAACTGGCTTATATCAATAAACTCCATCTGGAAAAGAGAAACAATTCTGCTTAAAACTAGTGAGACAGAGATGCAGCTTCAATTAAAGAAGTTACACCAAATCCTCAGCTATATTGACCCTCGGAGGGTATTAAAGAGGAAGAGAGGGAATTTGAGAAGAGGAAGAGAGAGAGAGAGAGAGAATTACGTATGTCCTTGATTAAAGCTGTTGGAATAGCACTGAGCTGCGCATTAACACGCACAGGACACACAGTCTCCATCTATAAAATCGATCCTCACGCTGCAGCTTCATTAAAGATAGCTCATCGTGAGTTCCATCAGGGCCTGAACTCTATAATCAAGTGTGACCTTACGGTGGCGTAGTATTTTCGGTACATTGCCATCCTCAGCAGCTTGTTTAGGTAGTCTTCCAGTTGTTTCTGCAAAAAGAAAAACACATTTGTTCGTTGGTTTTAAAGGTTTAATTCTGTGGCACCAGTTCTGTACCATGTTAGATTATAGTAAATCTCAGAAAGTAAAAATGGAATTCAAAGTCTCCTAAATATATTTTTTGGTGATGACATTTAAACCTGAAATATGAAATATAGCTTTCAATTATTTTCACCAATGTAAATGTACTTTAAATATGTAATCTATATTACCAACATATAGCAAAAGCATTACATGTTTCTTAATGTTATTAATGAAAGTAGTTATAAAATATTTAGAATATATTTATATTAGGACCTACATGCTGATTTACAAGTGCTACTAAGCTGAACGTCCTGCTTGTAAATATTAATTATGAAAGTGATGTTTGCCTAGTAAGCCTAATGTACTGGCTGAAAGAAAGAGCTGTACACTAATGAGCATATTCATTATTTATTCATTAGTTTATCAGTAGAATGTCCTTAAATAGATAAAAAATAAATAAATAAAAAAAACAGGAAATATACTTCAGAAACCCAGACCATTTAAAAAGTCAGCAATATTGAGCTTTATTCAACAGTAGGACACTTAAGAATTTCATCAGTAGATTATGAGAATATTCTCATGTGACTTAGATTCATGATATGACAAGCAGAGTATTGTTATATATGTTCAGATACCACTAAATCATGTCAATGGTGTTGTGTGGGAGAGACCTGACCACAGACTCACACGCCTTGTGATGATGCAGATTACGTCATGTGATCAAGGGTTGGTGATGCAGTAAGCATGTAGTGACTCACCCTCCGACTAGACACTTGCTCCTCTCGTGCCAACTCGTCTCTGCCTCCCCGAGGCAGTGCAGGCATCTGCCTCACCTCGCTCCTCTTTATGCTCTTCCTTCTCTCCGTATGGCTAAAAGAGAGATATCATAGTCTGAGAGAAAAACGAGGAATAACAATTGCAAAGAGTGAACGGTGAGAATGAGTAGCCATGAAATCTGAGAAAGGAGCTAGACAACCGGGGAGAACAGAAAGAAAAAGAAAATAAATTAGATACTTAAAGAAAATCAACAGGACAAAAATGAGTATAGAGGAAGTGAGAATATTAGTTTCTATGAGAATGAGAAGAGTATTAACTGATCTGCTGCTATTAAGAGTCATCTAGGGCCATTGAATCACAAGTGGCTTAATTGAGACGCATTCCCGCTTTTTCACAAGGCCCTTAGAATAAGGTAGAAGAAAGTAGCTTGCTGATTTATAATCATGTGATCCTGAGTGGAGCATTCTCATGACCTAACTTAAAATCTGAGGTAATTCATTTGAGATACTTGTGATTTTAATTAAATTAAACTGGAAGGGAAATATTCTTTACAAATTGACATATTTTCACATTTATGTTATTAAATGCCATATTAACAATCAGTACATAAGCTGAAATAGACTTGAATTAAAAGACACAAAGAGACTATAATTATTTGATGCAAAAGTCAGCAGCAACAATCTTAACTTTAAACATTATTTTTGCTGATATGTAGCCCACCTATTCAAAAATAAAGTGTAGAGTGATTAAAACAGTCATATGTAAACTACCATTCAAACGTTTGGGGTCTGTAAGATTTTTTGTAATGTTTATGAAAGAAGTCTCTCATGCACACCAAGGCTGCATATATTTGTTCAAAAAAATAAGTATAATAGTAATATTGTCAAATGTTATTACATTTTAAAATAACTGTTTTCTATTTCAATATTTTGTTTTTAAATGCAATTTATTCCTGTGATGGTAAAGCTGAATTTTCAGCATCACTACTCCAGTCTTCAATGTCACATGATACTTCAGAAATCATTCTAATATCTAATAACATTTCTTATTATTATCAATGTTGAAAACAGTTGTGCTGTTCATGGGAAGTGTAATACATATTTTTCAGTATTGTATTATAAAAGTCTTCAATGTCACTTTTAATCAATTTTACGCATCTATTACATCTATGTAACAACTGTATGATAAACAAAAATGGTAAAAAAAAAAATAATAAAAAAAAATATTGCATTTTATTCATTTAATTAGGTAGGTTTATCAACAAAAATACTTCAAAAGTATAAACACATTTTTGCACAACTGATGATTGATAGATCATTAGTAGTAGTAATAATAATAATTCATTACATTTATATAGCTCTTTTCAGGGTACTTAAAGCGCTTTACATGGAAGGTGAAATCTCCTCAACCACCACCAATGTGTAGCATCCACCTGGATGATGCGACGGCAGCTATATTGCACGAGAAGGCCCACCACACACCAGCTTACTGGTGGAGAGGAGACAGTGAAGAATATGGGGATGATTAGGAGGAGGCCATGATGGACAGAGGCCAATGGGCAAATTTGGCCAGGATGCCGGGGTTACACCCCTACTCTTTTTCCAGAGGACATATAGGTGGAGTAGGCCGTCTTTTATGTTGTCCAGTGTGTATGTAGCATTTACACTACAAATGCGATGTGGTCATGCATTTCCAAATATGGTTTGTGTAAACGTCTTACAAAATTTTTTGCATTTAGTGCCATGATCAGACTGCATAACAGGTGTAAACAGTTCATTTAATGAGTATATCTGTAGGGCAGGGGTCTGACCTTCTGGTGGGCAGTGGGATCCTCATGAGGGTCTTGTATCGCAGAAGCTCTCTGTGCAGCTCCATGAAGTGCTTTTCTTTTCTCTTGACTATCCAGGTGAAGTTCCCATGTTTGAGCTCTATCTTAAACACAGCTGGCATTGCCTGTGGACACAACAGTGATGTGAGATCTGTGACATCTTTCAACCTTATAACTAGTGTGTGCTCCACAGACCTTGGACACGCCTCTGTGTTTAGAGATTTTGAAGCGGTCCGGAGCCCTGGTGAAGCGTTCCACATCTAGGATCTTGGCAGTGATGGGGGCAGCGGTCAGGTAGACCTGCGCTTCTGTCTCTTTAAAGCCAACCGTCCTGTACACGGCAGAGAAAGGGATACAAGAAGCTCCTGTTGGAAAACAAACAGTGCGGACTGAGGCATGGCTGCGCGGGAATGTAAGCTCCAGTGTGTGTGTGCTAAATACTTCTTGAGACATGCTGCATCATGTTGCACAGTTGTCCTCACATCCCTCTCTTTTACACACGTCACACATTGCCCAGATCACTGATTAGACAGACCTATTGTAACACTTTTTCCCTTCCTGTCTGAAAAATTATTGGCAAAATAAATCAAGTTTCTCCAGTCTCACTTGTTCTACTAAACTAACTAAATAGATGTATCCCACACACTGATATAGCTTGCAAATCTTAATTTATTACAAAGTTTCATTTATGCAACCTTTGTCAGGCATCGGTTTCAAACAATACGTTTTTAATTTTTTTAATTTAATTTAAAATACAAAGCAGCCAACGAGAAAAACAGTACAATCAATAGTAGTCAATAACATACCAGGAAAGAAAAAGTGACAACCTACTTCAATGGATCAACAATCAAATACAATTAGCTAAAATATATGCATTACACACTATATTTCCATTGACAGAAAAACAGACCATAGTCAACTAGCCTTCTAGTATTATCTCCAATTACCCCTATAAAACTGATCCACATCCAAACATCCAAATGGATTATATGGGTCTGAAATAATAATAATCCCTCACCTGAGGGGTTGAACTCCGAGTCCACCTCTTCAGGTTCCTCCTCAGCATCTGAGAACCCCAGTTCCCTGGTGTCCAGGTTCTCCACAGGATCACTCATGTCTGCTTTATCCGATTGAGTTCCTTCTTCTGAGCTCACTGAAACATTCAGCACTCTTCAGCGTGAAGGGCCAGCATGGCCTGTTTGAACACAAACAAACACACACGTCCAGTCAACACACATGTCCACTAAAGATATGGTTCTATTGTTGTACGGAAAACAAAATACTAAATATCCTCAAAATAAAATAATTAAACAAATAATCATGCATAATTAGGATTGCAAACTGTTTAACAACTTCTAAAAAAGGAAGGAGAAAATCTTTTGCTGTCAATGTCAAAGTTGTCAATCCAACCAGTTTTGGATCAAACACATCTGTGACTTTGTAGCTGGTAAAATTAGTTAAATTCCATCACAGACGGGTTGTGTGCACTCATTCTTGAAAATCATGAATATTAAACTTTCACTAGCAATGAAGATACATTTGGTTTGAGCCAACAATAATTTGTTTTGAGTAGCGAATCATTGCTTGCCAAGTGCATTAAATACTGAAATTCAATTTCATATGATAAACAAATCCATTACTGTGTTGTGTCACCACTTGATGTTCGATTTCAATTCTGGGACCTGAAGCAAAACCAGCTCTAATCTAATTACATTGAATTAGTTGGTAAAGCAACCAATATGTCTTTTTCATATTTTTTCATTCAGAAATGAACTACGTGGCGTGTTTCCATTGTGCTTGGTAGATTTGTGTAAAATGATAATGTAATTTAATGTTCTTTAGTCATAAATATCTTTGTAATTATATTATATTAGGCTATATTATACAGTAACAGTATTGTATTGTTACAAAAATGTGTTTTTGAAACAAGTGCTGTTCTTTTGAACTTTCTTTTCCTCAAAAAAAAAGTGTATGATTTTTTTTTTAAAACAGTACAATTGTTTCAACATTGATAACAGTAAGAAATGTTTCTGGTGCACCAAATCAGCATATTGACACTTAAGACTGGACTGGAGTAAGGGCTGCTGACAATTCAGCTTTGCAAGCACAGTAAATTACATTTGAAAAGAATTACTGATCCATGCTAACCATCCAAACCTTGACCTTCTAGTTTGCTAATTTCTATTTAAAACATTTCCTCTTTCGATCAGGCCAAAGGTCAGAGGTCAAATGTCTTCTCTTGTGGAGCATGGGGTCCCTTTAGTGGATATTATTCTAATAATACCCACAAGATCAGATCAGTGTCATTCTGTCACAAAAACAGTTATTAAAAAGGAGGCCACATCCTGTTTTCTGTAATACCACTGGGAGCAAAACCAAGAATATTCCCCAAACGCCAAAACAGTTCAGGAATCACAGTGATGTTTGCTTTCAGAAATACAAAATCCAAGAAGCTGTTCACTGCTCATTCCTTTATATTTCCTTTAATATCATTCTGCCAGTTAGTAGTAGGATTGAGAGGTTGAATATGAATTCAGATCTGAAGGTGACAGGATTGGTGACCCATCTGAAACTATAAATACAGTTAAACTACAGAGTGGGAGTTGAGATGATGCCAAAACAGAGATTAAACAATATCATCACCAACAGTGAAGGAAAAATGTGAAGGAAACAATATAGAGCAACGTGGTATAAAGTACAAAGGGAAAAATAATGACTCAAAATGATTATGGAAAAATGCTGAAACTGAGTCACCGCTTACCGCTTATGTTACTATAACATAACACAATTCGCATCAACAAGTTCACCAAAAAAAATATGTAACCAGTAACACTATTTTCAAGCCTTTCACGCAACAAAGTCAACATTTGTGTTCTTAAAACAAATATCAAAGATCAAAATATTAGAGAAAATAAGAGGAAACACAAAGGGCTGCTCTCTCGATTTGTCTCAGAAAGACTTTAGTTGCTTTCCTTTAGACTGCAGTGATTTGCTGCCAAGCACACATTCTCTCTGTAACTACCCCACAAAACCTTCTATTAAACATAATGGAACATTTTCTCCTCTCATTGGTTGGTTGCCGTGGTCTGCAGAGTACAGATACTAGCTAAACTATTCAGTCTGATCGAATAATGGCCATTTAAAATGTGTGGAAGAGAAATTATGTGTGCTAGAGACTCGAGAGAAGCTGAAACGTCTGAACTTCCCATCTTACATGAGACAAGTTTAACAGTGAGGTGTGGCTTTTTGGCAACTCTTTAAATTTGAATTCGTTATGACGTCATCTTTTCCTGTCCAGCTTTTCCAGCTTTAGAAGCTTCTGCTTAACTCGGAGAAACAAACTCAATCCTTCAGTCCTTCAATCCTTACTCATATAGACAAACAGTCCTGAAATCCATTCACAAACAAAGAGACAACACTGATTGGTGTGTTTCAAATCATTCTTCGCTACAATGTCACTGCTCTCCGAAAATATCAATCTGGACTTTCTTTCAGTCAATGTGAAATTAGAATTCTATGTAGGCCTACTTTCTCAGTGTACGTGACATTTCTGGTATTCCTGTGAATGGTTTGTCGCTGCAAATGGTTTTAAAGGGGGGAAAAATTGTCTTTGTAATATCAAATCTAAATATAATAACTTCCTTTTTCAGCTGACATAATTTTGGCTCTTCGGGTTATACAGTAGGCATTATTTTAGAATGCCCTGTCCCCATTCTGGTATATGAAACTCCAATTTTCCCCGATCAAATCAACTACAGCCATTCATTTTACACATAAATACCACACATAAGAGTAGTAAAATAGATTGAATTGTTTTGTCTATGGTGACCGTGTCGTTTACTGTAAGTACAGGACGGTCTAGCTAGTGGGTCTAAACAATAGTGATACAGGTAGAGAGGTTCCTAATGGAAGAAAGGACTCATTCACTCTCTCTCTGTGTAGGTGAACATTTATGACTGTGACGTATCTCATGCGCGTCTCCCACCTGTGCACTGATCTTTGGAGCCAGCTTTAAAGAGATGTGCACAGATCAGAGGGCCTGTGAATCAGCTCACTCGGTTGGTACAAAATTGCATTTTTATGATTCTTTAGATAACTTCTTCTAGCCCAACCTTTACAATCTCAGAATGGACCATTCCTGAGTAAGGGGGCATATATTTACTGTTTCAAGATTTATATACACACACGTGTGATTTAACAGACAATCTGTTTCGTGTGCTGTACGACAGAGACAAAAACTAGGCTAAGTCCTCATATGGCAGAAGTGAACATTTAGGAAGCAAACTAAACCCAAAACATACTCGATTTAAAAGCAGCCAAACATACAATAACATTAAGCTATAATTTAAAACTATGGGAATTTGGGAAATACCATTTACTTCTGCCCAGGGAATAGTTTGCCTTTAGTTTGCTCATTAATATGCAATATGTTTGTCCAGCAGCTCTCTAAGAGAAGTGTTATATTGAAGAGGAAACAAAACAAAACCTCAAATAAAAAGAAAAGCATATGATCATTGGCTCACTGCGGCTCTTAAACAAATTTTGATGTAAATTATCTAAAGGAGGACATAGGCCATGCAGTGAACAGTAGAAAATAACTGCAATAATGAGAACTTTGAGTGCTCTATCTGTTAAACAAGCCAATCTAATAAAAAACAATAAACACTTTCAACAAGTGTCCCTCACTTTCATTTTCAGTATTTTGTCTTGATTGCCAAGAAAATAATAAACATTTTAACAAGAAAAATGTTCTTGAAGCAATATTATATATTTGAGATAGATATAGTAAACACAGATATTATATATAGTGTATTTTGCATACTAAGCTACAGAAATACACAGATAATGATGGGAGAGGAAAAGTCAGTGAGAACGTCCTGTAGATGGGATATCAGCTGTTGCTTCCTGCCAACAAGTTCCTGCCCATTGTAATTCGACATGGAGACAAGGCTAACGGCATTTGGGAGAGCAACCACATAGGTTAGAGCTGCTACAGACACTGGAGTCACTTGTGTGTGTTGGGGCACACATGAGGCTAAAGAATTGTGAACATGTGACATGAAGCCACAAACAAAAGTAATCCATTCATCTTTCATATTAGAATGGGCTGTGTCATCGAATGACAGTCTCCATGTAAGTTTCAAATGTCCTTGCCAACATGGTGTGCAGTTCAGTAGGACTGTTTCTCCTGTTTTTAGCCTGATTTTTTATTAAGATCTGTTTTCAAAGCAAATGCACTTTGCACCAGAAGGCAATTTATGACAGGACGGTGTTGTGTTCACCAAACAAACCAGCACTGCAGTTGTTCTGTCATGTGTCTTTTTACACGTTAGAGATAGCATAAAGTTCCCATCAGCTCAGGGTCAGAAGTCTCTTGCATTCTGATTAATGAATGACACGATTCAAGTATAAGAGATAACAACAAACAGGGCCATTTAAAACACAAGCCAATGAAAACAAAATTTGCCAAACTAAGAAAGTGTCAGACCTAAAGGGTGTACTGCATTTATAGTAAATTACAATTTAATATAGTAGCCTACATTTTTAACTCAGTGTATTGAATCCATGCCCTTTAACATAGTTGAAAAAACACAAGACAGGGATTTTGGAGGCTGAGCAAATCCAAATTGACTTTCCTCTCTCTTGTGCACTGGTCACACATTCCACCATGGATACAAAAGCCTCTCACACTGGGGTGAGGCAGGAGTCAAGGCATATCGGTACCAGAAAGATTTTCACGTCACACACACACACACACACACACACACACACACACACACACACACACACACACACACACACACACACACACACACACACACACACACACACACACACACACTCATAATACTTGCTAGAAATTTCCAAGTCGTCATTACCTCTAACTCTTCAAGCTGAGAAACAAGTCTGGACCAGAGCATGAAGCAACAACAACCTGCACAAAGTTTGACTGACCTGCCTTGGTAGACGTGATTCCCACATGATAAATCAGCTGTGCTGTTTGACTCCTACAACAATGAAAGACTAACTCATTATTTCGCAGACAGCTTTAAGAGAGTCTCTCTCCTTTTCTGACTCTACACAGACTAAACAAGAGGGCAGTGGAGAGATCAGTCATAGGCCAATGTCTTTGAACGGGGCGGGGCCTTTCCTGGATTCTGAAGTGTCAGTCGCAATCGCTCAGCCAATAAAGTTCAGAAAGTCACAATATGCTCCTCCCCTCCGCAGCTGTTTTATGCATATACTAACTGCTATCTTCCCATGAAAAAGATGAAATGCTTCTAATGGTAGGCTACTTTTGTTTCTCACAGAAATCAATGACAATGTAATCAATGATTTAAAAAAGAGCAAATGGAGACTATTTAAATCTCTTGCTTATATTTTTTATTTAAATATAGGCTAGTAATCTCACATATCTCATATAGAGTTTTAGAAGAGCTCTCAACAAAATATAGCCTATATGAAAAATGCTGAGTTATTGTTTTAACCCAAATGCTGGGTTCAGCCTGTTGAGTCATTTTATTGGATCGTTTTTAATATTTTTCCTGTAACTCAGCTGCTGTGTCATTTTTAATGTCAATACAAATACGAACCCCCTCGCCAATCGTAACCTAATGTTCGCTAGTCTGTGCCAAACCGGTTAAAACTGGATACATTTGTCAACGGTCATTTTATTCAATAAACATTTGTTTGTATAGCGCTTTTCACAATACACACTCATTTTCAAAGCAGCTTTACAGAAAGATTCACATCATTTTGTGTTCTGTTCTTAAAGAAAACTTCCTGAATTATATCAAGTTTGTATTACATTGTAACGTTATTCCTGTCATAATATTACTCTACAAATAGGAAAACAACTAGTTTCCCTTTTGACCTTTTTTTGTTTAAATGTAGGCTACGTCGCAGCTAATGTCATGATAGCCCTTTTCCACCAGCAAGAACCAAGTGCTAGTTCAGAGCCAGAGCTACCTGTTCGGAGTTGGTTCGACTGAAGAGCTTTCTAAGAACCGGTTTTTAAATATTTGCCTTTCCACAGGCTAGAGAGCCACCACAGAGCCACGTCGTACGTCACTGTATAGTGTATAGGAAACTTAAGAACAACTATTACTGGTTCAGAGCTGGTGCTTTGGGTGTCGAAAAACAAATAACCTATTTTAAACTAGGCTCTGGCTCCGAACGAGCACCAGCACTAGCACTGCTTTGGTGGAAAAGGGGTAAAGCGAAGGACGCGCCGGCGCCATGGTCCGTGAACGTTTTGATGGTTTGTTTCAAATCTGAGCATTTGACGTCATCAGTCGTCGCTCAGGTCTGTTCAACAAAATAATAGTCCTCTACTATGGCTACCGATTCTTAAATGGTACAGGGCAGGCCTTTTGGGGCTTTCTTCTGTGCAACTTTACCGTTTCACAGAAATCTTTACATCAGAAATATTAAATATTAGTCTGCCACCAGCCCGTTTTATTTAGCTGTGCGGAGTTAAATCTGTTTGGTGAAGCTGCGCTTGACAGCGGCGAGCGGGAGAGGCTCTGACCGATGTTCAGTCAGCAGTCAGAACTTTTCTTTTAGACAGTATACGCTCCGTTTTGACACGGGATGGTGAATACTGTAATGCCAATCGGCTGAGGGTGGGTAGCGATGATGGTGAAAATACATTTTTACTGAAACTGTAATAGCCGCGACCCACCGCGAGAATGATTGACAGGAAGATAGCTGAGGCAATTAAAAGCGCAATATAACGTGTCATGATATGAGGCAAGTGGTCTATATTCAAGAGAGTTTTATTGGACTGGTACAGAATAACATAAGCTATGTGTTCGACTCTCGTGGTTAGCATACCCCGAACTACGGTAGCTTAACAGGGACAAAAGACAATCTCACAACATCTCCCCCTTTTGGAAGTTAGCAATAAAGAGATTCCAAACATCAGTATTTTGCTATATTAATTAAATCTTAAATTTCCTTAAACAATATAACTAAGTAAATGCAACAACTAGGGTAAATTTGTTATCAAATAACATCTCCCTTTTGTTTCCATTCTGCAAATAATCTCAGAACGGTGCAGGACGTCACAGGGGTAGACTGCCCTCAGTCCTGGAAAGGGTTATTCTGCCCTTTTTAATATCATCAGTCTCGCAGCCTAAGAGGCACTTTTATCTCACGGCCCCTGGAGGTTCTTTGCACAGGAGTAGATGGTGGAAGGGGAGGCTCTGAGGAAGGGCCTGCTGGTAGCTGGCTCACTGGTGATTCTGGCAGCGCCATCACATCTGTCGGTGGGGAACCGCTGTCCTGCTGAGACGCTGTGGACTGAGCACATTGCTGTTCCGCAGGAGGTTCGGTCTCAGGAACAGTCTGGAGGTGACGCCTGTTCCGACGGGTCACATTCCCATTGGCCATCTCCACGAGGTAGGATCTCGGCTCCTTGGACTTACTTATGACCCTGGCAGGTGTGGCCCATCCCTTCTCCCCATCGAGCTTCACTCTAACAGTTTGACCAGGGTGAAGTTCAGGGAGCGCACGTGCCGAATGACTGCGGTTGTAGTAGAATCTGTATGAACTTTTCGCTGCAGCGTCCTTCATGTAGACTTGATCCGGGTTGAATGGACGTGGCAGCAATGACTTTTCTAGGACCGGAACTGTAGTACGGATTTGTCTACCAGTCATGAGCTGTGCTGGACTTTCACCTGTTGCTGCGATTGGTGTAGAGCGATAACCCATAAGGGCCAAGCAGGGATCCGGCTGTTTGAGGATGTGCTTGGCAGTCTGAACAGCCCTTTCTGCAGCTCCGTTCGACTGTGGATAATATGGGCTGGAGGTAATGTGAGTGAAACCATACCTCTGTTTGAAATCCTGGAACTCTGCTGATGTGAACTGTGTCCCGTTGTCACTGACCAGTTCTAGCGGGATGCCCCATCTCACAAAAATGTGCTTGAGCTTGTTAATAACCTGCTTGCTGGTAATGGTGGTGAGGGAAGCAATCTCAATCTCTCTAGAGAAGTAATCGACAGCGACAAGAAAAATCTTACCCTCCAACTCGAACAGGTCAACAGCAATCCTTTGCCATGGGCCACTGGGCAGGGGAGTGGTTACCAGTGGTTCACGTCTTTGTGTAGGTTTGTGCTCTCTGCAAAAGTCACATAATTTCACTTTGTTTGTGATCTGAGCTCCGATGTTTGGCCACCAAACTGTCAACTTGGCTCGCTCCCGACACTTGGTGAGGCCCTGGTGACCTCCGTCTAATTGGTCCAGGACCTCAGCTCTGAGTACTGCTGGAACTACTATGCGGTCGTGGTATAGGACCAGACTGTCCGACTCTGATAAGTGATTCCTGGCTGCATAGTATCCACGCAGTGGTGAGCCCTCCGCCATTTTGCGAGGCCACCCTTTTCTGATGAATGTGATTACTTTTTGAAGTTCAGCATCGCTTTGCGTGACTCTGCGAATTTCCTCGAGCTTGGGTGACTTGATTGGTTTGCTAGCCACCATAGTGTTCACACATGCCTTTACTTGGGTTTCCGTTTCAGGCACGAAACTGTCTTTCAGTGGATGTCTGGAGAGTGTATCTGCGACTACTAGCTGCTTACCGGGAACATGTTCAGCAGTGACGTTGAATCGCATGAGGCGCATGAGCAGTCTCTGACATCGTAGTGGCGTTTTGTCCAGATCGTATTAGTTGATCAATGGCACCAGTGGCTTGTGGTCAGTTTGTAAACGGACCCGGCCCATACCTTGGATGTAGCGAGCGAAACGTTCACAAGCCCACACAGATGCCAGACACTCCTTTTCGATCTGCGAATACCTCTTCTCCGCATCAGTGAGTGTGCGCGAGCAAAAGGCAACGGGCCGCAACTCTCCATCGTGGTCTTGCAACAGGGCAGCACCAAGGCCATAACTGCTGGCGTCGGCACTGACCACTGTTGGTTTGTTGGCGTCATAATAACAAAGGGCTGGTACAGCCATGAGCATTGCTTTTGCTTGGTTAAATGCTTGCTCCTGAGGCTCACCCCAAACCCACGCAGTCTCTTTCTTGAGCAGGTTAGTGAGTGGATGCAACACTGTAGACAGGCCTGGCAGGAATTTTCCAACATAGTTAACCAGTCCGAGCACCTGCCGCAGCTGCTCCACGTTGGAGGGGCTGGACATCTAAGCGATAGCCTCCACTTTGCTCTCATCCGGCTTCACACCATCCGCGCTAATGATGTGTCCAAAGAACTGCAGTTCAGTCTTTCCAAAGTGACACTTAGCTCTGTTGAGCTTGAGACCGGACGCCTTAACCGTCCGCAACACCGCGTCGAGATGGCGGTCATGCTCCTCCTTTGTAGATCCGTAAACCAGGATATCATCCATCACAACGAACGTCCCTTCTAGGCCTTTGAGCAGGTCGGTCATCAGCCGCTGGAAAATCTCAGGCGCTGATGTAATGCCAAATGGCAGACGTTTGAAGCAAAACCGCCCCATTGGGGTAATGAAGGTTGTCAACCTCTGGCAGCTGGGGTCCAATGGAATTTGCCAGAACCCGCTAGAGGCATCCAGGGTGGAGAAAACCTTGGCTCCTGCCAGCCTAGGTGTTATATCGTCCAGTGTGGGCAAAATATAACGTTCGCGCTTCACTCCCTTGTTCAAGCGTTTCAAATCCACACACACTCTGACCTCATCCTTGTTGCGTTTTGGAGCGGGCACCATTGGGGCACACCAGTCCGTCGGCTCTGTAACTTCCTCAATGATCTCGAGGCTCAACATACGCTTTAGCTCTTTCTCCACTTTTGGAAGGAGCGGAAACGGAACTCTGCGTGGCGTGTTGACGCTGTATGGGACTGCTTCCTCAGTCAGCTCGATCTTTACAGGCTCACAGTTCAGTAGACCTATTTCCCCGAACACATCGCTTGTTAAGTCACTAGTGATAGCATTGACTCTTGCAACCAGCCCCATGCGCTTTGCCACCGCCTTGCCCAACAAGTTACTTACATACTGTCCTTTTATGACTGTAATCCAGTATTGGTATTTCTGTCCTTTGTATGTAGTGGTGGCAAGGAACTTACCCACGCATCGGACTTTCCCACCTGGGCTGTACACTGTTGGCCTGGACTCGTTCAGTTTTGGTTTTTGACGTAGTTTGCTGAAAGTTGCTTCAGTCATAACGGTGGTATCAGCACCTGTGTCGATTTTAAAATCCACCGGACTGCCATTCACTAGCAACTCTACATCCCAGTCAGTATCCGGGTTTGACTCCTCAATGATATTTGGCTTTGACTTTGTGGTTGCTCTCAGGAATAGTTCTCCAATAAAAAATGAATCCTCGTCTGAATCCATAACAGCCTCTGCTCTGACTTGTTTCAGCATCTTGGATTTACACACACCCGCGAAATGTCCGATTTTGTTGCACTTTCCGCACCTTTTGTTCCGAGCTGGACAGCTTTCTTTTTTTCCATGCATCCTGTTGCATCTCTGACAGTTAAGTTTGTTCTCACTGTATTTCTGTCCTTGTCCCTGCCGTGGTTTATCGTAGCTCCTCCTTGTGCTATTGTACTGTTTCTGTCTCACCTCATTCACTGTAGTTTCCACACGCTCTGCACTTTGTTGTTTCACTTGTTCACTTTGCCGTGCAAGCTGGATGGCTCTCTCCAGAGTCAGGTCCGCCTCTAGCTGGAGTTTTTGCGACACACCTCTTTGTCCATTATTCCGATGACGATCCGGTCCCGGATTTGTTCGTCCTTCCCCGCACCGAACTCGCAGTGCTGCGCGAGCTCGTACAGGCTCCGCACGAAAGCTTCAACTGTCTCACCGGCCCTTTGGCTCCGCTTATGAAAACAGGCGCGATCGTGGATGACGTTTCTTTTCGGGACAAAGTGTCCATCAAACTTCTGCATCACTAGATTAAACTCATACTCTGGATGTGGCATGGCCTCGGTTGCCGCAGGAAACACAAACGAGCCGTAAATAGGTTCGGCATCTCTCCCCATGGAGTACAAAAGCGAGTTCACCTGCACTTCGCTGCTCTCTTTGTCAAGTTTCGATGCGACTCTGAACCGGGAGAATCTCTGCCGCCATGTAAGCCACTCCGCTGGCTGGGAGAAATCAAACGGCTCGGGAGGTCCAAACTTTGCCATCTTGCTCTTAATGTCGGCGTAAAATCCTTAATTCTGACACCATGTCATGATATGAGGCAACGCAAGGGTCGTGGTCTATATTCAAGAGAGTTTTATTGGACTGGTACAGAATAACATAAGCTATGCGTTCGACTCTCGTGGTTAGCATACCCCGAACTACGGTAGCTTAACAGGCACAAAAGACAATCTCACAACATAACGTCAGTTAACAAAAACACAATTAAAAAAGTGTTTTTTTAAATAAAAAATTTAAATAAAAAAATACAAGTGACTTTGTCTTTGTGTTATTGTTTTTGTTGTTTTTAATCAAATAATTGTGAACGACAAACCAAGCCTTCGTTTTTAAAGGGCGATTTCCAAATATATTTTATTTATTTGTTATACGCTAATATGGGTATTTTATGTCACCCGTCTTATTAGTTATAATATAGCCTATTGTTAATTAAAAAACAACAATAAAATAGTACAATAATAATAAAAAAAACTCGCGTATACTATAATCAAACAACTTCCGTCCCCTCACGAATTCTTGAAACTGTTCCCTCGTTTTAACAATTCGTGCCCACGGATTAACAAACCGTACCCACGAGTTCCTAATCCGTGCTCTCAGATTTATAAACCGTGCCTTCAGTTTTTGCAATCTGTAGCCTACCCACAAATTCATAAACCGTGCCCACGCTTTCGCAATCCGTCTCGGTTTGTAATCCGCACTCACGGATTGGTGGCCCCTCCCCCAGTCTGTGCCGCAAGATTCAACCAGGCCTCCTGTCTAGGTGCGGGATGCATTGCATTGTGTTTAAACCTAATTTTTTAAAATTGATAATTTCTTGGATTTTCTAAAAAACTACATTTAGGCTACTTGTATCTTTAAAGTCCATTTTTGGGAGGAAAAAGCTCAGTATAATAGAATAAGCAAAAAAAGACTTCACATATATATATAAAAAAAGAAATATTACACAAACAGATTTCAAAAACTGTAAAAAGTTGGGTTATATAAAAATAAAACATTCATAAATGATTTTATGATAAATATATTACTGTCTTCAGTTTACTAATTTATAGTAATAAACGCAAATAACAATAATTATCATTATTTTTATTACATTTAGGCTACATAGGCCTATTTAGAAGACGCCTTTATAAAAAAAACAGAACAAAGCAATTCGTCAACCGTCAGTCATAATACAAGTAAGAAAATAATAATACAGGGCTAAGATTATCACAAATAAACACACGATTTTGACGCATATTTAAGTGTTTGTGCGAAGTGCGCACTGCATGGCACGGAGGCGCGGGCGCAAATACTTGCATTTTCCTATCAACAGTGGAAACAACTTAAAATAATTGATCATTTCTGCTCATACAGAATAAAATAATACATCATTCGCAACTACTTTTATTTGTGTAAACTCACAATAAACACTCATTATGAGTGACGTTAGTCTAGTAGTATTTTCAAAAAAATATTTTGCTACCTCAAAGTAAAAGTTCTTATGATATATTGTTAATTAAAAAACAACAATATAATAGTACAATAATAAAAAACAACTCGCGTATAATATAATCAAACTAAGACGGGTGACATAAAATACCCATAACAAATAAATAAAATATATTTGGAAATCGCACTTTAAAACGAAGGCTTGGTTTGTGGTTCACAATTATTTGATTAAAAAAAAACAGACAAAGTCACTAATAATTAATTGTGTTTTTAATTGACGTTATTGCTCTTTTTTATTGCCTCTATCGTCCTGTCAATAATTCTCGCGGTGGGTCGCGGCTATTACAGTTTCAGTAAAAATGTATTTTCACCATCATCGCTACCCACCCTCAGCCGATTGGCATTACAGTATTCACAATCCCGTGTCAAAACGGAGCGTATACTGTCTAAAAGAAAAGTTCTGACTGCTGACTGAACATCGGTCAGAGCCTCTCCCGCTCGCCGCTGTCAAGCGCAGCTTCACCAAACAGATTTAACTCCGCACAGCTAAATAAAACGGGCTGGTGGCAGACTAATATTTAATATTTCTGATGTAAAGATTTCTGTGAAACGGTAAAGTTGCACAGAAGAAAGCCCCAAAAGGCCTGCCCTGTACCATTTAAGAATCGGTAGCCATAGTAGAGGACTATTATTTTGTTGAACAGACCTGAGCGACGACCGATGACATCGTAAACTCAGATTTGCTTGACCAATCGGCGGAAGGGGTTTGTCTCAGGACCGCCCACATGTAGAAAACGAATTTAAAGACATTTTTTCGTTTTTGCCTGTGAACTAAAAAACTAAAAATCAAGCCGAAATCTCGTTTTTTTTTTTTTTTTTTTAAAAACGAAAAAACGAATAAGGCGCCGTTTTCTCGTTTCTGCTTATTTCGTTTCAAATTGGAAAACAAACTATCAAAACGTACACGGACCACGCATTGACAGTTGTCACGATGGTTATCAGACAAGAGGCAGAATGGAGAGAAGGCCCTTCTTATAGTTTATATTGCATTCAATCGCAATATTATACAGGTTACTTTTGCCTTCCCTATACTCCTGCTCACTACAGTTTTGAGGATGCCTTTCAAGACAACCACTGGCAAACATCTAGGGTCTGGGTATCGTTTGTTGATTTGTTTTTGCTTTCATATATGAAAACGAGAAAAAAAAAAACGTTTTTTCGTTTTTACAAAAAAAACCCCCGAAATTATAACTTGATTTTTGGTTTTCCCGTTCTTGCACGGAAATCAGAAAAACCACTTGATATTCCGATTTTCCCCTGTGGGTGGGGCTAAATCTGATTGGCAGGATATGCATTCATTGTTTTTCAAATTAAGAGTTTTCCAAACACTGTATTTGTTAGCCTGTAAAATTAATAGTCTATATGCATGCTATTTGTCACCCAATTATTTGGCTTCACTGACTGAAAAAATATATTGAAATAGCCTAAATTCAAGCCTAAAAGCCTGTTCACGCACTGACAGTTGTCATTATACAAATTTAAATAATACATTTATTCTTTGTTTTAGATGTTTTTATTAACTTAAATTCTTATGAATAATATATTTTTAATGTCTATTTGTTATTTATGGCCTGTATGCACACACAGGACTTAGGGGACAAGATTTATGGGGCTGGGGGCCCCTGGGCTTGAGTTTATGTTTGGGCCCTACTTACCCTACAAACATCAAGATGGAGTAGCACAAATTACACAAAAATGTAAATATGCTTTGAGGTTTCTAGAACAAGTAATGGCTAATCTTACATCGTCATTATAGTACAATATAATGCAGGATCATTGTAATATATCTGTCCTCCTATGTCAGATTCTCAAATTTAGTCAACAAATTCAATCAGAATGCAAAGACACGGTGTATGGCTACTATGACCAAATAAAAGGAAGTCGTTATCAATAAAATACATTTTTGGACAGGCTGTTTAGACATGGCTTGTGGATTTACACATACACAGCAAATTATAATTGCATAAATTATGTTAAGAGATTAATGTTTTAAATGTAAAAAATTGTATGTAGAAATATGAAATGATTGAAAAAAAAAGAAACGTCTACTTTTTAACTGAAACTAACACCGCCAGTAGGTGGCGGCAACTAAGCCTCTCTTAATGACGGAGTTGAATCCTCTATTCAAACGAGTCCTAAAAAAAAATCCTGATTCGCTTAACCTAACAAACGACTGTAGCCTATTTATGATTGGGTAGCCTACTTGAATCATTTACTCGTCTGATTCTGTCAAAAATGCAGATATTCTGAGGAACAAAACGCGCGTTGCTCGGAGGCGCAGCGGTTCTGCTGTTTGCTCTGTTTTCTTGGACGGAGCAAAAACAGAATGTAGCCATCTATAAAAGTTACTCAGTAACTTTATTGAACTGTTGTATAATTTCCCATTTGCAATTGTGCAGATATTCAGAAAAGCAGCACCCTTGCTGGTGTGATAACTCGCATATTATAGGCTCGTGTTATATAAAACGGGTAAAAAGAGTAAAGAGTAGAAAGACGTATTATCCTGTCGCCTCCTCTAGTGGACAGCATTAAGTATTACGCCTTCATTGCTCAGATAACGCAAGTCAATGGATTTTTTGGAGAAAGTAAGTCTGACCAGTTAGAAAAGATATAAGCGAGTCAGACCAGTCTGACGGTCTGAGCCGAGTTTGGTGCAGCATTAAGGTTCTAGGCGGAGTCAATTTCTCATAATAATAATAATAAATAATAATAATGTTTAAATATATGCTGGCTTTCTCAAGCCAACATAATAAACAGAACTTAGAGAAACATCGACCAATTCAGATGTAATAAAATTGTATTCGTTTTTATAATAAAACCAGCTCGATCTCATAGAACCTGTATCAGATAAGAGATTCGGTCAAATACCATCATCTCAGCAGTATTCATATCTGTCTTCAAATCAGCTCACCTGCTGTATCTGTTCCAGAGTGTTTTGAATAAACTTCTATTTTACTTGTTTGTGTCGTTCTGATCTGTGACAGAGTAATATTTAAACCAGTAGTAGGCCTATCTGTACTTTCAATCAAGTAAGGTTGTGTAGCCTACTTTGTTCACCTCTGTCAAAATGTAATCTGATCATGTAATGCATGTTCCTTGTGATGCATTTCTTTACTTGTAACATCAAAAAAGTGATCTGATTACATAATGCACGTTACTTGTAATACGTTACTTTACTCCTCACATGAAAAAGTTATCTGATTATGCATGTTACTTTAACTTACATCAGAAAAAAGTAATGGGATTACGTAACGCACGTTACTTGTAATGCGTTACTTTACTACTTACATCAAAAAGTAATCTGATTGCATTATGCATTTTACTTGTAATGCATTACCCAACCACTACTCATTTAAGATGAGATTAAAAACATGTGATTGCAGGTTTTCTTAGAGGAGAGCTATGGTAGAAAAGTGTCCATCTTTAACTTAATCAGAATTATCAGATAATAAGGGTAAATCGACATACTCTGGTACACTGAAGGGAGCATCTCAGTTGAGTCACAGAGAGACATGTTTTAAGAGTTGCAAACTTGTAGACTTTTTTTTCTCTTCCACAAACACAACACAACAGTTAGGCTACACCTTCTCAAATTCTTCATTGCAGGTGCACAAATCCTACTCTACAAATCACAAATTAAGAAACTGCTCACATATTTGCTACAGTTGCTGCAGTGAATATGGTGCAAAACGCATTTACACACCTGCATCAAAAAATGTGAAGTCACAGAGAAATTTTGCTCATCTGCAAATCAGTATGTGAATTAATCCAATTAATTCATATATGAAAAAATTATAAAAGAGAGTTGCACACTTGTCGAATATTTTCTCACAATTGTCTTGTATATTTTTCTAGCACAAACACAAGTACATTTACATTTACATTTAGTCATTTAGCAGACGCTTTTATCCAAAGCAACTTACAACTGAGGACTAAACCAAGCGAGTCATCGTGAAGAGACAAAAACAACGCAAGAAGTGCTCAAAATACAAAGTTCAGATATTGCTCGGAGTAGCATTAGCCAGATAAGTAGGGATTTAAAGGAAAAGGAGAGGTTTTTTTATGTTAAATGCTCACGGAAGAGATGAGTTTTCAGTTGTCTTTTGAATGCTGTCAGGGATACTGCATTCCGGATGAGGGTGGGCAGATCATTCCACCAGCATGGCACCGTGAATGAGAATGTTCTGGAGAGTGATTTTGAGGCTCTCTGTGATGGTACCATGAGCCGTCGCTAATTGACTGATCGTAGGCTTCTGGTAGGGATGTAGACTTGTAGTAGTGAGTGGAAGTAGGAGGGAGCTGATCCTGAGATCAGCCGTAAGCAAGTGTCAACACCTTGAACTTGATGCGAGCAGCGAGTGGTAGCCAGTGCAGAGAGATAAACAGAGGAGTGACGTGGGCCCTTTTGGGCTTATTGAAGACCAGACGAGCTGCAGCATTCTGGATCATTTGTAGAGGTTTAGTTGCACATGCTGGAAGTCCGGCCAGGAGAGCATTGCAGTAATCAAGCCTAGAAATGACCAGGGCCTGGACGAGAAGTTGTGTTGCATGCTCAGTTAGGAAAGGCCTGATCTTCCTGATGTTGTGCATAGCAAACCTGCATGATCGAGCTGTCGTTGTGATGTGGTCTGTGAAGGTCAGCTGATCATAAAAGATTACTCCAAGATTTCTGACTGACCTTGATGGGGTGATTGAGGAAGAATCTAGCTGGATGGAGAAGTCGTGCTGTAGAGACGGCTTGGCAGGGAGGATGAGAAGCTCAGTCTTTGCCAGGTTGAGCTGTAGGTTATGTTCCTTCATCCATGCCGAGATGTCCGGCAGACAGCTTGAGATCCGTACCGCTACTGTGGGATCATCTGGTTGAAATGAGAGGTAGAGCTGGGTGTCATCAGCATAGCAATGGTAAGAGAAGCCATGTGCCTGTATGATGGGTCCTAGTGATGTGGTGTAAATGGAGAAGAGGAGCGGTCCAAGAACTGAACCCTGGGGAACCCCTGTGGTACATAACTACAACTGCTTGAATCTGCTGCAACGAATCTCAAAATACTGTTTTTCACTTTCAAGTGACAACTTTCGCGCGTTCCCCCTTTTGCACCAAGTGCACCGTGAAATGTACTGCAAAAGTGAGTTGTGCATCTGTAGAGGCAGTGGGCGGAGCCTACATGAATATTCATGAGTTTGCCGGGCATGCTCATTTTGATGTTCATTTTCATCGCTTAAACTCATTTTAGTTCAAGCGATCGTTTCTCAGCAGGTTTAATGGATTATTTAAAAAAATGTAGTTTCAGCGCGAACTTAAACTACAATTGTGCATCATTTCATAAAGTTCATGTTTTTATTAGTTTGCACGTTTTGTGCATTCGTTAACGACTAGGCTAAATGATTGCTGGCATTCACTTTGTTCACTTTTACTCGTTTTTAGAAGTACTTAAGTATCAAAAGTAAATGTCAATGCATTGTTTTATTATTGTTGCATTGTTGTATGTAATACTTACAGTACCTTATGTCTCTGAATCTATGCCTGCCTATACCTATCAAATAAATAGCAAATTTATTTCTAGAACACAGTTCTAGTAGTGGGATTGAATGTGAGATTGAATAAGTGCACTCAATAACGTCCACAATGGTTTCGGACACCCAAATGGCTGTTCCCTCAAATAGTGCCCTATTTAAAGTTTTTTGGCTTTTAGTATGAATATGTTAGCCTTACTGTTATAAGCTAATGTGCTCCAAAACAATGACACAATTCACATTTAGAAGACCAAAGCCAACGTTAAAAAAGAAAATCAGGTTGATGTCAGAATCCAACATCAGATTGACGTTAATCTCCAATGTTGGACAGACATTGTATTGTGATTGAAAATGAAAATTGTTATGACGTCAGAAACCAACATCAGTCGGGTTCTAACGTCAACCCGACTTACATTTCCAACCAAAATCCAACGTCGTTGACCTTACTACTTTCTACTCAAGGACTCTGACAGAAATGTAGAGAAGTAAAAATTATGATATTTGTCTTTCAAATGTAGTGAAGTTAAAGTAAAAAGTTTCCAGAAAAAATAAAACTCAAGTAAAGCAGATACTCAAAAAGTGTACTTAAGTACAGTGCTCAAGTAAATGTACTTTGTTACTGTCCACCTCTGCTTTTTGATTATACTTTTTGAATTTAAAGAATTCTTCCTTGTTAAATAAAAGTATTAATTTCTTAATTTACATTAACTTAACTTACAGCAATCGTATTTTACAGTAATTTTTACAGTAAATTTCGTCATTTTAAGTCCTGTTTATGAGGTCTCATGCATGAGCTCTGACGTTGCTGCAGCTACAGTATGTTAAAATGACAAACATCATCCCTACTTGGAGGTCGAAATGCCAAGCCAACTTATCTCCAGGCTGCTCAGCAGTCAGGGCCATAGTTTACCCTTGGAGCAGTTTGTTCTGCTCCTCAAACAAACTGCAAGCATTTTCCTGAAGCCCTTCCTCTCCAACAATCCATCTATTTTCCATGGTGACGAGAGTTCCACTCCACTGTGTCTTAATGGATTAATCACTGAAGAACAAGAGCAAGACGCCACACTAAAGGACATCCCAGCAAATCTGACGCTCTGTGGCCGACAACAAAGACAGAGGAGAAGATAGACTTCTGAGCATCATAAATCATTTATATTTTCAATTTTCCGCCTTGTCTGATGCAGGACCTCTGGTCTATGGAGTCTGTAATAATTACCACGGCAGGGTGTGCCAGAGCGGCCATACCTTTGCTCAAATGCCAGGCAATGCCATTTATCACAGCCGCAAGCAAACATCTCTGTCTTTCTCTCACACACAAAACAATATCAGCTGAACCGCAGACCTTCAAGTGCACAAGAGAGATGGGGAAGGAATCTAAAGAGAGAGAGTGCAATGAAAGGTAAACAGAGATTAAATGAAAAGTTACAGAGTTTAGTGGCTTTGCATAGCAGCTTTCATTACTGTCACATGAGCTCATCTATTACTAACAACACTTACTCACAGGGAGCACACTAAATCTAAACCTCTTTGATAACAAACTCTGGGCATCATAAGTCAAGTAGACCATTGTGGACAATAGTGGACTAGTGCCCACTATACAAAAAAAAATAGTTTTATAGTTATAGACTGTAAACGATCATTTTTTATAGGCCTAATATGATATATTACACACATATACATAATACCGAATCATATTTTTTAATGAAATCTTAAAGAATCAGAATAGTATTACAAATGACAATAGTATTACAAAATTATTACATACAGCGCTCTTGCCCTCTAGTGGACAATATAAATAAAAAACTATTTCTCTGCCTCTTTGAAACTTCATTCTTACCATGTATATATGTGTGCATGCAGGCAAGCAAGCATGGATCCTGAAGAAAGGAGGAAATCCTTTTCCTAAAGAGCAATAGGTAAAATAAAACCTGCTATCTGTGTTTATAATAGCCTGAGCTCTACACTTCCTCTCAAGCTGAAGGAGGATGTGTTGTTCCCATGTGTTATAAAGATTGTATGTTGAATGTGATCACTAGATCATAGGGTGCAGTATTTCTGTAAATGACAGCTTTTGATTAGGGAAGAAAATGGTTATAATAAAGACTTTGACCACACCACACCAAACCTTAAAGTAACAACAACAACACTGTTTACATCACATGTTGAAACACTAAGTTACACATTACATAGGCCTACACAAATTTAATGCACAAACTACAAATAACAATGAATACCTTGCATCTTGAATGCACAACATGAAGAGAGGATAAGAGAGGATAAAATGCTGAGTAAAGAAAGAAAGAAAGAAGGTTAGTTGACATTCTTCAGGTTCAGGTTAGTTGACACTGATGATGGCAATTTACAGAAGGGCTCAATATCAGCAGCTCAGCCCTTTCCAGACATAAATCAGCTTAATGACCTATATCTTAATTCATGTCTCCACAATATTCAGTCAACATCAAAATCTAATTTGCATGAGATGGATATTTGCTTTAAATTGGTCAACATATATTAGATCTTAATAAATGATAAATAATTTAATATATCATTTATTTATGTGATGCAAAACTGAATTTTCATCAGACATTACTCTAGTCTTTAATGTCACATTATCCTTCAAAATCATTCTGTCAATGATTTTATTATCAATGTGAATCTTTTGGAACAATACACTACCGTTCAAAAGTTTGGGGTCAGTAGTTTTTTCCCCCTTTCTTTATTTGAAAGAAATTAATCATTTTAATCAGCAAGGTTGTGTAAAATTGATAAAAAGTGATAGTAAAGATTTATATTGTTAGAAAAGATTTCTATTTAGAATAAATGCAGTTCTTTTTTTTTAACTTTTTATTCATTAATGAATCCTGAAAAAATATCACGTTCCAAAAAAATTATTAAGCAGCACAACTGTTTCCAACATTGATGAAAACTGAGTATCAAATCAGGATATTAGAATGATTTCTGAAGGATCATGTGACACTGAAGACTGGAGTAATGGCTGATAAGAAGTTCTGCATCACAGAAATAAACTATTCTTAAAGTATATTAAAACAGAAACCCATTCAATTGTAATATTTTACAATATTACTGTTCTTTGTGTATTTTTGACCAACTAAATGCAGGCTTGATGAGCGTAAGAGACTTCTTTCAAACATTAGAACAAGGCTTAAAAAACATTCAAAATATGTTTTAAAATAGTAACATTAATGTTTACATGTATTAATTTGCCAGCAATGATGTAAAATATTTTTCATATTTGGAAAAAATACCATCAAACAGTAATGAAGTTATCAATAACATGAACTGATTAGACGAAACCTGTTTCATTTGACCCGCTATAGCCTATTTAGGCTTATATGGGTTTAGCCATAGTACATACAGTTAGGTCCATATATATATTTGGACACAAGCACAATTTTCATACTTTTGGTTCTGTATGCCACCAGAATAAAATTAAAATGAAACAATCAAGATGAATTTGAAGTGAAGTCTTTCAGCTTTAATTCAAGGGGTTGAACAAAAATATCAAGTAAACATTTTAGGAACTGCAACCATTTTTATACACAGTACCCCCATTTTCAGGGGCTCAAATGTAATTGGACAAATTAATATAGTCATAAATAAAATGTTCATTTTTAATATTTTTTTGAGAATCCTTTGCAGGCAATGACTGCTTGAAGTCTGGGACTCATAGACATCATCAAAGACTGGGTTTCCTGCTTTGTGATGCTTTGCCAGGCCTTAACTGCAGCGGTCTTCAGCTGTTGTTTGTTTGTAGGTCTTTCTGCCTTTAGTTTTACCTTCAGCAAGAGAAATGCATGCTCAATCGGGTTGAGATCAGGTGATTGACTCGGCCATTGCAGAATATTCCACTTCTTTTCCTTAAAAAACTCCTGGGTTGCTTTTGCAGTGTGTTTTGGATCATTGTCCATCTGTACCGTGAAGCGCCGTCCAACCAACTTTGCTGCATTTGGCTTAATCTGGGCGGAGAGCATATTCCTATACACTTCAGAATTCATCCGGCTGCTTCTGTCTTCTGTCACATCATCAATAAACACCAGTGATTCAGTGCCACTGGAAGCCATGCATGCCCATGCCATCACACTGCCTCCACCATGTTTTACAGAAGATGTTGTATTCTTTGGATCATGAGCTGTTCCAAGCTTTCTCCATACTTTTTTCTTGCCGTCATTTTAGTACAGGTTGATCTTAGTTTCATCCGTCCAAAGAATGCTTTTCCAGAACTGATCAGGCTTTTTTAGATGCTTTTTGGCAAAGTCTAATCTGGCCTTTCTATTCTTGATGCTTATTAATGGTTTGCACCTTGTGGTGAACCCTCTGTATTTGCTCTCGTGAAGTCTTCTCTTGATTGTAGACTTTGACACTGACACGCCTACCTCCTGGAGAGTGTCCTTCACTTGGCTAGATGTTGTGAATGGGTTTTTCTTTACCATGGAGAGGATCCTGCGATCATCAACCACTGTTGTTTTCCGTGGACGTCCAGGCCTTTTTATGTTGCTGAGCTCACCAGTGGATTCTTTTTCTCTCAGAATGTACCAAACTGTTGATTTGGCCACTCCTAATATTCCTGCTATCTCTCGGATGGATTTATGTTGTTTTTGAAGTCTAATGATGGCCTATTTTACTTGCATGGAGAGTTCCTTTGAACGCATGATGTATGTTCACAGCAATATACTCCAAATGCAAATACCACGCTTAGAATCAACTCCAGACCTTTTACCTGTTTAATTGATGAAGAAATAACGAAGGAATAGCCCACACCTGTCCATGAAATCGCTTTTGATTCAATTGTCCAATTACTTTTGGTCCCTTAAAAAGGGTGGGGTGGCTCTCTCAAGAGCTGTTATTCCTAAACCCTTCCTCCAATTTGGATGTAAATACCCTCAATTTAAACCTGAGAGTGTGCACTTTCAGCCCATATCCATTAAATAACTATAGCTTGAATATGTGTTGGTAAATACCTGAAAAAAAGAAAAATTGTGCCTGTGTCCAAATATATATGGACCTAACTGTATATATAGCCTGGTAGACTACGTTACACAGAGACTGCAAACAGATATCGGACAACTCAACTGAGAGAAAAGTTACACACCTCTGACGCAACAACGTAGCCCATCTCAGGGAAAGAATTTTTAGAAATCAACAAATCGTCTTTTCATGATAATCCTTTCGAGACTGATATTAGGTCAATAGCTTCAGAGTATTTGAGTCGGTTATAGGTTCCAGCTGAAATTAACTTTACAAGAATGTGTTTCAATGCATTCTATCCTATCATCACACGATGGCACTATTCAACAAGTATCCATTCTCAACATGCTCGGTACTTTTTTCCTTTTAAATAACGTGGATGTATATTTTCTATCCACTTCAGAAACGTTCTACCCATATTCCGCATCCACCTAATCAACGATGAATCAATGACATCAGTAATGAAAGAGTCCTTCAGCATTCACAGTGACGCGCAGCGCGCCTCTCTCATTCTCGCGAGGTGATTTCATCAATCCGACCCGACACTTATCTTTCTTCCTACACCTTAAATAGCTTCAAGACTAACGATTTCATGTCCAATGTAGACAGATAACTTGGCAGAAAACGTTGGATTGCCATCCTTAAATCCTCTGAGTTTTCCTATCAGTTGGAACCATTTTTAGATGTGTAACGGATGGAAATGATGCGTCATGAGGACATTTACTGGACAACTACAAATCTGTAGAATACAACAGAGTGCGAAATAACGAATGACCTTCAGGGAAGTAGACTATTTAGAGGAAGTTCTGTCAGCAGTTCGCTGTCAGAGCGCATGTTCGCGCGCAACTAAAAGTTGCAACTAAAATTGCGCCTCTGAAAGTAAGTTAAACTATTAAGTAAAACAACAAATATATTTGTTAAATCTATATTAAAGTAATAATGCAATTTTCGTCGTTTCACGCGCGATACTGAACGAATCGCTCGAGCAGTTTACTGTTGTATGGTTACTTCCACAGGCTGACGCGACTTCTGTTCGCGAGCTTTTATTTAGCGCACTAAAGTGACTTTTGTGGGTTCGGAAACGTTGTTAGGAAACGCTGATGAAACGTATATGTAAAAAGTCTTAAAGAATTAGTTTGACTTAGCCTATTTGATGGGGCTTGATGCCATAATAAGGGAGGTACTCTCCGAAACCCCCGTTATTCGGGTTGTATAAGCTGAATTATAAATGTTGGGCAGCCGTGAGCGCAGCACGATGGGGAGTCGATGGGGAGACTGTCCTGCCCGAGCTCTCTCTCAGAGGAGGATCTAGACGCTCCATGATCTCTCAGCATGCCTGCCTGGACGAACCGGTCCAACTGTTCCTTCAACTGCAGTTGGGATGATAACGCGACGTACTGGGGCTTCGAGACCCCGGTCACAATTTTCCCCATTCCAGTGCTAACCGGGGTCACCGTCACCTGCGCCCTCTTCTTCTTTGTAGGTGTAACGGGGAATCTGATGACCATTTTGGTGGTGACCAAATACAAGGATATGCGAACCACCACTAACCTGTACCTGTCCAGCATGGCCTTCTCGGATTTACTCATTTTCCTCTGCATGCCTCTGGACTTGTACAGACTCTGGAAGTACCGACCTTGGAATTTCGGCAACATACTTTGTAAACTCTTTCAGTTTGTGAGCGAGTGTTGCACATACGCGACCATTCTGAACATCACCGCTCTCAGTGTGGAGAGATACTTTGCTATTTGTTTTCCTCTTAGGGCAAAGATAGTCGTGACCAAGGGTCGCGTGCGAGGGGTCATTTTGGTCCTCTGGATAGTATCCTTCTTTAGTGCAGGACCTGTATTTGTGCTCGTCGGGGTCGAGCATGAAAATGGGACAAACTCGTGGGAAACTAACGAATGCAAAGCGACGGAAAATGCCATTAGGTCTGGGCTCTTAACCATCATGGTTTGGGTCTCCAGCGTCTTTTTCTTCTTGCCTGTGTTCTGCTTAACTGTTTTGTATAGCCTCATTGGGCGAAAGCTCTGGAAGAGAAAGAGGGAGACGATTGGCGAAAACGCTTCGAGTCGCGATAAAAGCAATAGACAGACAGTAAAAATGCTGGGTAAGTGCCCGGTTTCATCACAGTATTTCAGGAAACCGCGATTAAGTTGTTTATCATTTGCGCACTTTACGCACACGCGCACCCATTACGCACGGGATGTGCTTGGCACAAAACAGCAGTACAACCCTGCATATACTAAAATGCTTTTTTTTGGCAACCTAAAAATGTGGTAACACCTAATTTAAACGATTTTATTCAAGTTAAATTGGTCATCCATGTTGAAAGGGTGATTTTCGATCTATTTTTTTTTAAGAATTAAAACATTTCTATCGAATCTCTTTGAGTGATAATATGCCTAAATTTAGATGTGGCGTGCCATGTTAAGGAATATAGTTTATAAAAGTAACGTGACAGTTTTTCGTTCATTTAGTCATGAAACCTAAAGGTCATTATTGAACTAAACAAAGGTCACTGGGTTGGCTAAAATTGTCGGTTAAACTTTATTTCTATTAAGAATTATTATAAAGAATACTTTATTAAGATTCCATACAAGTTTAATTATACATTTAAGTACTGAGTAATAATAATTAACTAGGCTACATGTAATAGCTTTAGGGTTGGAATAGGGTGTGATTTATGGGTAGTTGTATGTAATTATGCACAATTTATAGTAAATTGTAACTACACATAAAGTGTAAAAAAACACAGTAAAATAAAGTGTTACCAAATTGTCCTTTAAGAACAAACTCAAGAAAAATATAAGACTAAGTGATAAAAAGAGGCGACACTTGTTAATGCACATTTCGCATTGTGAAAGGGTGATTTTTTTTGTTTAATGCTCATCATTTTAATAAGGGGAGATGTAACAGGGTTGGGTTGACACACAACTTAAAACAGTGTCTACTAAAATGTGAAAAAAACTGGTTTTGATACTTAAACAAATCTGTAGAATAAAATTAAACATGTATTAATTTCTGTGCTTAGAATAACAGTACAAATGTGAGCCTTTTTGTTATTGTTAACACATGATTAAGTTTGTGATTCATGTTATTTTTTTCTTTCTAATAATATTTGCTTTCTGCAACAAAGTGAGGAACAAGGTGCTATTTCAGTGTTCATTTACCTTCATTACCTCTCTCCCTAACAGCTGTGGTGGTGTTTGCCTTCGTGCTCTGCTGGCTTCCCTTTCATGTTGGACGCTACCTGATCTCCAAATCCACAGAGATGGGCTCTCCTGTCATGTCTGTCATCAGCCAGTACTGTAATCTCATCTCCTTTGTACTCTTTTACCTTAGTGCAGCAATCAACCCCATTCTGTACAACATCATGTCCAAGAAGTACAGGATGGCAGCTTGCAAACTTTTCGGACTGAGTAATATCCCACGAAGAAGCACATCAGTGGCCAAAGGAGAGAGTCCACCGTGCTGGACCGAATCCACTGCCAGCGTGTGACTCTCTTTGCCATTAACAGCCATTTCAGACCTCATCTAATGCCATCATTTTATAAGGTGATAGTCTCTTAATTAGACAAAAGATTTCTATGAAGGTCTCATAAATTTCCAGACAGGTCAGGGAATATTTTAGAAAGATGTAGTTAACAGCCATTTGTCTATCCAAGCAAAACATTTCATTAGATACCATGATGTTTTAAAAAAATGTGCTTGTAAATGGAGATAAAAGGATAACTTCAGTTGCCTTAAATCTAAATGAAATCTGGAAGACAAAATGAGCACTGTAGATACAGCAGCATCCTCATGCGCCTGACGACAGAGACTGCAGAGGTGATGCCATTCATTTGCCTCGTGCCTCGATGCATGTCATGCTCTTTAGCTGTTGTCTCTTTCCTCATGTGCGTGTTTTGATCAGGCTCCGCACCCACTCTGAAGCAATACACAGAATTCAAAAGCTTTTGAGAAAAGTTCATTAAAACAAAGGTATATGAAACAGTCAAAATTGCATTAGTGCATTTAAGTACTAGAACATGTGCTTCAGTGCTTGATGTGCTAAATGTTTAAACTATTGGTGCGGAATTACCCAGTTGTTGAGAAGAGTTTCATTTCAAACCACTGCAATAACCGATGTGACAGTATATTCGTACGTTAACAAGTCCTCTTACATCCATTAATATCTGTTGTGGAAACTGCATGTGTCTTGTGTTCTAAAATGATGTACAGTACATAAAATGGCATATTGGTACTTTGTAAAATATGTAAACATACCCATGTTTAATTGGATATCTGCTGTGTTGAAGGTTTTCTTTTGTAAGAACAATGACAGTATGACAAACGAATTATGATATAGGAATATACTGTAACAATATATATTTTATTTTTTTAATGGTTGTCCTGTAAGACTGAAATCTATTCATATCCTATTTCAGTAAATAGAAATAATGGATAGAATGATAGACAGACAAATGGATTGATAGAATGACAGACAGATAGACAGAACGAGATATAGAATGATAGATAGATTGATAGAACGAGATAGATAGATAGATAGATAGATAGATAGATAGATAGATAGATAGATAGATAGATAGATAGATAGATAGAATCTAAAAAATACATAACCCCAAAAATAAGTGCAGCTGTCTATAATGGGCTTTAAACAATAAGGGGAAAGTGATGCAGTTAATTTGAGATGCTCTTATTCCTCAGGATCAATAGTTTATCGGTTTATATCTTGTTAGAAATCCTGCTTTCTTATGTCTATATGTAAAGTCTGACTGTTGGTGTTTTATCGATGTCAAATCAAAGTCAGAGTGCCCAGACTAGGAGAAAGAGGATTACAGAGGAGAATGGTTTCATAAATCAGTCAGATCTCCTCATGAGGCAGAAGGTTACGCTGCAAAATGAGATTGTCCACCATTCACACATCCCACTTCTGCCTACCATAACCATAAAATGTATTAAAAAATAAAATACCACAGCCTTGATGGAGAGGGGGAGTGTAAACACTCTTCAAAGTGTCAATGGTCAATTAAAAAAAAATGAAACCTGGACAAAATGATGGTTTTTTTTTTATTTAACGTTCTTTAACTAAAAGGCTTTTGCAGGCTTTATACAAGTCTGATTTTAATTAGCGATTGCAATCAATGTCCACAAACATAACTAAATGTTTTCACCAGTGCCTTCTCAATAATCCATTCGCCATTAAACACAAGTCACCATACCTTACAACAAAATATCGGAGTTACTTTTCAAATAAGCAATGCAAGTTACTTTGTTTTCCCATTTGACTGACAGCTCTCCTGTCCCCACGTTGAGAGAAATCATGAGAGGTGCAGAAGTGTTGTGTGTGCCGTGAGAACATGAGGGTTATTGTATTGCGAGTAGGCTTCTCATCACTCATCTCACTTGCACAAAAAACAGATTTCTCAAAATGAATAAAAAAGAGAAATTCAAACAGATTACACAAACGTGACATAATTAAATGTTAAATAACACAAATATAGCTTACTTTATGTATTTAATCTCACTTGTTAACCAATGTATTTTCTGCTGATCTTCGATGATCCAATCCAACCATACTAATAAGCAAAAATAAAAAAAAAGTATTGAAGAAAGGTTTGTTTGAGCTGCGCCCTCTACTGTACTGATGTGAAATTGCCTTTCTTTCAGCATGAGGCTTTATTCATTTACATTTGTCAAAAATAGAACTTTTTTTTTTTTTAAACAAGCAGACCCAGCCCAGGTGAGAGAACGTAAAGCAAAAGTAGTGTATTGTCTAAGTATTGTCTGTTTATTAGTACTTATAAAGCACATTAATGCCTTATTCTGCATGGCTTTATTCTACATCCCTTAATCCTACCCCATATCTAAACTTAACAACTACCTAACTAACTATCAATAAGCAGTAATTAGGAGTTTACTGAGGGAAAATTCGTAGTAAATAGTTAGTTATTAGTGAGAATTGGACCCTAATCTAAAGTGTGACCCTCTGGTCTTCACTTGTTAAGACAGTCACAGACTACGAGTTTAACCCTGAGCATACATAACTGTCTAGATGTAAGCTGCAAATGGATAATACAAAAGTAGTGTTACTGGTCATGCCAACAAAGATGACAAAATGGAAAATCCAGACAGTGAAAGAAAACTGAGCTTTTGCAGCTTTGAAGTGTCAAGCAATTACCACAAAAACGCAGCAACAGAATGTAACACAAACACAGACTTGAAGTAAACAAATAGAAAGCAGACATCTATCATTATTGCAAATGGAGAAAAATAAATGCTTTTCTTTTTGAGGAATTCTGATGGTGTTTAAGTTACTCAATATTGATTAATTATTCTTTATAAAGCAACTGATCATTTCATTCTACAACATGAATCTTTACACCGGCTTAACCCTTCTTTATGAATGAGTACATGCTTCAACAGGTTCATATGAGGTACGTTTGGTGGTGGATGAAATTGGACTAGCAGCTTCAATGAGCAACATCTTTCTACATCAGACACGTCAGCACAATTGTAGAACAGCCTTTCAATAATTCCAATTTGGTGGGCTTTTGAGAACAAGGACATAATCTGAAGTTAGAAATGTAAAACAGCCGACAGTCAAGATATTGTGCTAGAAGATGATCAGTATTTTGTACTTTAATATCCAATATCCTTTAATATCCATGACATGCTGCGACAAGAACTAGTGAGGGACTTCAATCAGAAGCTCTATGAATTATATGAATAATCTCCAGTACAAAACACAATCTGTCAGAAAAAATTAAAACATTTATTGGGTATAAATATATTACATACACGCTACAGATACAGATAAGTCTTACATACATAGGGTAGTATTTGCAAAAAATCTATACATTAACATTGATATGGCAGTTTCTTTTATATATGCATATGAATTTGTCTAACATTTACAATACGAGAAAAATGTATGACTTTAAAAATTGTAGATCATGATAAGCCTGGAATGTTTTTTTTATATCTTTCCTTTTCTGTCTTTTTTTTTTTAAATTTTTTAACTCTGAGGTAAAAATACACTTTCTTTTGGAAAATAGTTGAAAACACTTACGGTTCTATACATTTCTCTGGGATGACAGAGCTGACCGATCTCCAAACCATCATTTTCAAATTCATTTTCATATTTAAAACGGAGCACAAACAAAACAGATAAAACAGAATAAAATACAATATAAAAATACAAAACTAATCTTGGGCCACAAAACTGTTGTGTTTTCTTTTACCAATAAGAAAACAAACAAACAGAAAACATAAAAATTTAGATCACCGGATAGGACCAAACACTACTTACATAATGGGCAAAAAAAAAAACACAAAAAAAAACACTAACAATAAAACGACCCCAATGTACTTTCAGACTTTTCACTAAATACAGGTCCTTCTCAAAAAATTAGCATATTGTGATAAAGTTCATTATTTTCCATAATGTAATGATAAAAATGAAACTTTCATATATTTTAGATTCATTGCACACCAACTGAAATATTTCAGGTGTTTTATTGTTTTAATACTGATGATTTTGGCATACAGCTCATGAAACCCCAAAATTCCTATCTAAAAAAATTAGCATATTTCATCCGACCAATAAAAGAAGTGTTTTTAATTTAAAAAAAAGGTCACCCTTCAAATAATTATGTTCAGTTATGCACTCAATACTTGGTCGGGAATCCTTTTGCAGAAATGACTGCTTCAATGCGGCGTGGCATGGAGGTAATCAGCCTGTGGCACTGCTGAGGGTGTTATGGAGGCCCAGGATGCTTCGATAGCGGCCTTAAGCTCATCCAGAGTGTTGGGTCTTGCGTCTCTCAACTTTCTCTTCACAGTATCCCACAGATTCTCTATGGGGTTCAGGTCAGGAGAGTTGGCAGGCCAATTGAGCACAGTAATACCATGGTCAGTAAACCATTTACCAGTGGTTTTGGCACTGTGAGCAGGTGCCAGGTCGTGCTGAAAATGAAATCTTCATCTCCATAAAGCTTTTCAGCAGGTGGAAGCATGAAGTGCTCCAAAATCTCCTGATAGCTAGCTGCATTGACCCTGCCCTTGATAAAACACAGTGGACCAACACCAGCAGCTGCCATGGCACCCCAGACCATCACTAACTGTGGGTACTTGACACTGGACTTCAGGTATTTTGGCATTTCCTTCTCCCCAGTCTTCCTCCAGACTCTGGCACCTTGATTTCCAAATGACATGCAACCACTGAGCAACAGTCCAGTGCTGCTTCTCTGTAGCCCAGGTCAGGCGCTTCTGCTGCTGTTTCTGGTTCAAAAGTGGCTTGACCTGGGAAATGCGGCACCTGTAGCCCATTTCCTGCACACGCCTGTGCACGGTGGCTCTGGATGTTTCTACTCCAGACTCAGTCCACTGCTTCCGCAGGTCCCCCAAGGTCTGGAATCGGTCCTTCTACACAATCTTCCTCAGGGTCCGGTCACCTCTTCTCGTTGTGCAGCGTTTTTTGCCACACTTTTTCCTTCCCACAGACTTCCCACTGAAGTGCCTTGATACAGCACTCTGGGAACAGCCTATTTGTTCAGAAATTTCTTTCTGTCTTACCCTCTTGCTTTAGGGTGTCAATGATGGCCTTCTGGAAAGCAGTCAGGTCGGCAGACTTACCCATGATTGCGGTTTTGAGTAATGAAACATGCTGGGGTTTTTTAAAAGCCTCAGGAATCTTTTGCAGGTGTTTAGAGTTAATTAGTTGATTCAGATGATTAGGTTAATAGCTCGTTTAGAGAAACTTTTCATGATATGCTAATTTTTTGAGACAGGAATTTTTGGTTTTCATGAGCTGTATGCCAAAATCATCAGCATTAAAACAATAAAAGACCTGAAATATTTCAGTTGGTGTGCAATGAATCTAAAACATATGAAAGTTTAATTTTTATCATTACATTATGGAAAATAATGAACTTTATCACAATATGCTAATTTTTTGAGAAGGACCTGTGTGTTCAAGCCTGTGTGGGCCAGTTTAAAAGACATTTCTTACTGCATGATACTCTCCGTGTGAAAGCAATAGCAACATTGACTAGGAAATACAAGATAAATCTAATAAAGATTAATGTTTCACTTTAAAAAGTGCTTCATTTCTGTTAGTTGTCATACTATATATATATATATTTATCTATATATATATAATTCCTTAGCAAAAATACTGGAATAAATTCACTATTGCGCTATGACATATCTGGAAAATAAAAGGAAATGAGAAATGTCACTTGCCTGAAAACAGTTTGATTGTTTTGCTTTCCTTTCAGCGTGAAACGGCATGTAAGATTTCACCTCTGAAGGATTATTCAAATAAATGGCACAAATTTTACTACTAAAAAAAGTGTAGTCACAGATGAAGTTTAACTTAAACTTATGTTTTTCCTTTTCAAGAAATGATGTTCTAGTGTCACAAAGGATTTCTCAAATAACCCTTTAAATAATAATAAAAAGCAACATAAAAGTGGACAAGCTTCCGCTTTGGCAAACAGTAAGATAACATAAGCGTCATAACACTCTTTAGCAATGCCAAATGTAGGTATGTACTGTCTGTCCCCTTACACACTCAAAAAAAAAAAAAAAAAAAGGTTAAACATTTGCTACGGTTCTCTATGAAAAGACAACTAACTGGAGTTCGGCACTTTGTAATAAGAGATGAACAGACATTTGGTTATATATATATAAATGTTTCAGCATGGTATATGCTACATGTTCCCAATTAAAGAAAGACATAAACATAACCAGAATTATGAATGAAAGGAATGCTGGCCTTTATCGTTAATCTACAATACATAAAAAAATAACTCAAAAAAAAAAACATGCTACAAGAGAGGGAAAAAAATAGTACATAACTACATCTCTTAATTTCTTGAAAAATAAATAAATGAAGATTGCACTTTAATTGCCATTTAAAGTACTGTATGCAATAGATAGTATAAATAACCATAAAGAATGATACCTTACTTTCCCATTAACTTTGGCAAAGGTATTCTGAGCTAGTAAACGATTTGCTTACGAACAACTGGAGCAAGGCACAGCTTAGGTGAGAAAACAGATCAAATAAATGCATTTCAAACTGCGGAGGCAGATACAACGGAATGACGCTACTGATGACAGCAATATCACAATCATTCGGCAACGTTTAGTGTTTCGCAGCACCCTCTCAGAAACATAGTATTTACTTCTTCACCTCTGAAAAGTCCAGGTCCCTGAGGTACAATACAGGCTGTCAGTTTATTTCTCCTTTTTAGAAACCTAACCGGTTCTGCGAGTGTAATGTGGGAGAAACTCTTTGGATCGATGGGAACTGCTGGTTTGTACCTTTTACTTGGCTAAAGATGCACTGCAAGCACATCAGGCTGTTTTGGCATGAACATCAGGTGCAGCGGGTGGAGGAATTCACTGCTGCTTTTGACAATAACCTTGGTAAAAGCACCATAGAACGTTCCAACTGGCTTTCACGGGTTCAAAGAAGATGAAACATTCAACGCGTTGACACAGGCCGCAGACGAAACACTAGGGGCGAAGTCCTGGGGACCAACGCCATTCACAGAGTGAGGAAACTATTGAGACCATACAGAGCCCAAAATCAGTCTGAGAGGGCGACGTTAGCCTAGCCAAGCCATTCGGGGGGGCCGGAAGGCGTGAAGTAGCTCTGTGTCACTGCAGAAACAGTGTGCGTGGTTGCAGAGGACGTCAAACTTCCCTTGCCCTCGTCCGCCAACACTACTGACCACAGATAAAGCACCATAGATTGTGAATTGACACGCTCCAAATGAGAGATGTACTTCAAACTCATTGTTACTTATATTACAAGACCTCTATAGAATCTTATAGATTTATATTTTTATCTATATATATATATATATATATATATATATATATATTAGATAACTGATTCCGTTCATAGGAAATATAAACACAATAGCAGCATCACTTAAACCACACTTGCTTTGGCAGCTTAATGCAGGGGGCTTTACAACAGTCTTACTACGGTATAAGTTTTTTTTGTGTTTCTGAGAAGGATGCGTACTGTGACGCACAAACAAAATGTGAAGATCACGTGATCGTGTATATTAAAATGGCACTGGGTGGACTGTGATTGTGGGTTTTACACCATGATAAAGCTATCATTCCAACAACTCGTATATGGCTGTGAAACAAATGCTTTGAAGCACACTTGGATAAAACAAAAGTAAGGCCATGAACGTGGAGAAAATACAGATACATTTTCCTCCCAACATATACGTACACTTAAAGGGATACAAAAAACGTAGCATGCAAAAACAGGCCGTCGCGCAACTCTTCGTAAAGGCTGGATGATGTGATTTTGCTACCCCCAAGAGTTCAGAGCAAAATCCACACGCTGTAAAAGAGCGAGTGACACAGTGATGCAACAGGCAGGCTGGAAGGCGTGAGAGAGAGAGAGAGAGAGAGAGAGAGAGAGAGAGAGAGAGAGAGAGAGAAGACAAGAAGAGAGCCTGTATAAAATACTCAGCCTACAGTACGTCGCATTGGATGTACACTTTAAGTGTTCGTGTGTAACTCGAAACGTATGATGTTTTCTTTCTTGGCTGGCTGCTGGTTTGGCGTTGCTTTTTAATATCTTCACTTCATGAAGAAGTATTCCACCACAAAAGCGATGAGGAAGGATAGGGCCGCGAAAGCCCCGACTAAGACGGCGGCGAAGCGTTCGTCCGTGGCGAACATGCCGCTGGGCTTCAGGCTCTCGGTGGAGCTGGGCTCTCCAGGCAGCGCGAGCTCTGTACGCCGCAGTGTGAAGAGCGACGATGGGCTGAGGGGGCCGCACAGCTCCTGCGTGTTGTCCTGACACCTCCGACACACGTACACGCGGAAGCGATAGTCTGTGTTGTTTTGCAGGCCCGAGATCTGGAAGGTTGTGTCCTCTCCCTTATATAACTGAAAGAAAGAAAGTATGTTTGTGAAAAATACAGATTTATATTCTCAAACTGCATAAAACTCACTGTAACCTCCAACTGGTCACCATCAGGAACTGTTCATGTTTACAGGTTCAATATAAGCTAGGTTTATTGCATTTGTGGCATAATGTTGATTATCACAGAAAATAATTCTTAGTTAACATTTCATAATATCTGTGGTTTAAAAGCAGAAACTTTAAGTTATCAATTATTATAATTATTATAAAATATATATATATATATATATATATATATATATATATATATATATATATAATTAACAAAACACTTTGTTAATACTATTAAAAATACTAATATTTATTAAATAAAATATATGTAATTGTTTTTAAATAATAAACCAACATTTGCATTAAAATAAATATAAAGCTCATTTTTGCTAAAGCATGTACTTTTTAAAATAATAATTCTTTGTATTATTATTATTATTATTATTATTATTATTAATGTATTTCATAATGATACTTTTATTAAATAATCAGTATTAATTCAAATAAATGTAAATGTTATAAACAAAAAAACAGTATAAACGTATGAATAACAATGAACGTTTGAATATAACTAGTGATTCTATCTATCAGGATAAAATAGAATTCACAAAAAGTAATATTAGGAAAATGAGCTTTCAACATTTATTAAAGAGCATAGGGAAGCCTTTCTATGTCAATATGACAGATAGTGATCAATATGGTGCATTCCTCATGTGAGCGAGCGTTTTCATATCCTGTAGTTTTTACAATGCCATTATGTGCCATAAATATATAAGGTATGACAGAGAATCTAGATAAGAAACCTAAAACAGAAAAGATGATTTTCACCAGGAAAACACATCTTCCAATTAGACTACATGCATGATATGCTGATACTAACAACAAACATTGAAGGAAGTCTGATTAAACACAGAATAGGTCATGTGTGGGAAGAATATCCCATTCTAACTGACATAACACAGAGCACTTACTATGCATGTGGCTTTTCACATGTGGCTGCTTTTGGTCGCCAAACAACAGCTGTTCAATTTTACTGGAAAGCCACCCACAATTTGTAACCTTCCTTACTCGCTGCTAAGGTTATGGACACATTTTCATTTGTTGACAAAGGAAATGGAGAAAAATCACTGCCTGCAAACCCGAGTTTCATGTCACCATGCAGCTCTAATAGCACAGCAAAGCAGGAGCTAAATATTAAGACCTTCATTGTTTATTCCTGATGTATGGCACGGCACAAGGGTGTACAAAACTGGTCAGAGAGGACTAAACATTTGATTTCCAAGAGGAGAAGTAGAAGTGCACACCAGACTTTTGAGAACACTAATGTCTCAAAGATATACACAAGCAATGCAAAAAATACATTTGGAAACTGTCCCTCTCAGCAGTAAAATGCACTGAAAAAGATACTTAATAGAAGCTGTTTCTGGCAACCCTTTTTGATAGCTACTATTTCATTTTTCCATTAACAGGGAGGAATGAAACGATGCCATTTGAGTTCAGAAGAGCATGAAAAACTGAGACGTTGATGCCGTTAAATCGCGATAGAGAAAGTTGACAAAAACAAGCCAATTACTCGTGAGGAGACTAAAATAAAGCTAAAAACAAGCTGAATCTAATAGAAAAATAAATAAATAATTAAATACACATGAGTGCTGACATTTCATATAACAGTGATACAAAGAGTGAACTCTTCCTGTGCTAAGCGTCTATGTTTTCAATTCAATACTAGATATAGGGTCAATATTGAATATATTGTTCATACTCATTTCCTCAATTTTTACATTTAGATTACTCTTTACATTATCTGTTGCACAAATTAATCTATAAAAGCACAAAAAACAACAACACAGTTAAATGTATTCTTTATCAAATCTCAAAACGAATATCCATACTGTACATTATACTGTGATGATTCCTAAACTAACTTGTAGCATTTAATACACAAGTGTTTTGTGAGTTTTTTTTATTTGATTTATTTTGAGTAAAACAAAAATGCCGAATTTTATTATCACCCATTTTTATAAGTTATCGCCCATAACATTAACATATTATAGGCCAAAATTGTAACTACCTTTAACATAAAATGGCAAGATGTCTGTGCTTACATCATTTTAACTCATGAATTGTATAGTGAACATGCATTAGCTGTATAGTTACAGCTGGGTGAATATGATCTGAGATGGAGACGGGATTTGTGCTGGATCCCTGCTCTGTCTAGAACTTTGACATGTTTTATATAGTGGAATAAACTGGTGAAATTGAGATGCACACTAGATGCTAGCCCCCTCAGCACAGAGTTCACACAGAAACATCAGAACCAGAGCAAACAGAACACAGCATCTGCAGCCATTAAACTCTCACTTCTCTTACATGCAAACAACCCGCTCATGAATCACATCCATTTTAACAGCTGAAAGGACAAGGCACACAGTAATAGGAACCATGCCATCTACATTAGACACTGCTCTCGGCCCTAGCAGAGAAATATATGAGAGAAGGAAGGGATCTGATTGGCTTGCTCTGGTCATGACAGTAGCGGTCATGCAGAACTCCATGGAGAGCCCTCGTGGCCTTCGAGCCGCTCAATGCTCAGTGGATTTAGAATCACCGGCTGATCTACTAATTTAATGTGGCCATTAAATGGAAAGTGACTGCACATTTGTAACAGAATTGACAAAAATATGTGCAGTGAATAATAATAGTCCTCCCTCTGAGACAAAGCAGGGACTCAAACACGACTATTACAAAAGGACAAACAGTTACACTATTTCAATAGTCCAATTTAGGCATTCTACTAACTATAAGTAACTTTGGAAACTACATTTCAACTTATTCAAATGTCTAACCTAACAGTCTACTAATACTCTAATGAGACTTAGTTGACATGCAGTTACAAACGAACTCTTTCCCCGCCATTGATGGAATTTTCCGTCATTTTAGACAACGTTTCCCTGTCATTGATGGAATTTTCCGTCATTTTAGACAACGTTTCCCTGTCATTGATGGAATTTTCCAGCTTTCCATGTTTTCACAGTTATACCATAGGGGCGCTATTACGCATCTTCTGAAAAAGAACAGAATCTCTGAATGAAAACACGGGCAAATAAAATGCAGTACCATAACTAGCGATAAAAGCATGGCTTATGCACATTGTGGTCTTTGACCAAAAAAGATTCTCACCGTTTGTTAAAAATGTTGCTTTTTTAATTAATCTTACCCACATTCAAGTGTTGAAAAAAAGAAAGAAAGCATGAAGGTAGACATTTTTTTTTAATCAGAGGCTCTGTTCTTTTTTTAATATATTCCATAACATTTTTTAACATTTCAGAAAGAGGGGCTCGACAGTGCGTTCGAGCCAGACTGGGGAAAGAAGTGCTGTAATTAAAATATGCGAAAAATAATGTGTTTTTTGAACAATCAAGCATGATGATGAGAACATATTCTAGTTCACCCCAAAAACAAAATCAAGACTTTGCAAAAGGGCATAATAGGTCCTCTTTAAACAACATTGATCGTAACAACAAAAAAAAAACATTGGCACCGGCTGATTGCTGCATATAAGCATAATAAAAACAGCAATGTAAAATGTCCCAGGCTCTCGACTGAGCCCTGCTTCATACCACAGTGACATTAATAAAACTTTAATAAGAGGTGACGATGACAACTACCTTGATTCCACGCTCATTCACAGCGTCATCAAGCTACGCCTTTTTCTGAATAAGCGACTTCTAGCGCTGAAACGTACACACTGTGCCTTTAATGAAATTTAGTTGACATGTAGTTGAAAAGTTACTTATAGTTAGTAGAATGTCTAAAGATAAAATAAAGTGTAACCGGGCAAACAGTCATTGATGCTTAAAGAGGCAATATACAATATGAAGAACAAGCATGTGTAAACTTTTGAACAGGATATTTTGTGTTAGTTGAGTTATCCTGTATAAGGATTGGTGTAAATACCTGTTATGTTCAATAGTGTTATCAAGCTAAACCTATGAGCAGAACCGTACACTGTTTTCCTTTATCACTGGAATTTCTCCAAATCACAACCAATGCATTTTCAATGCAAAAATAACAACCTCAAAAAGACGAAAGACAATATGTTTTCAAATGCGGGCTGTTGTTTCCTTAAATTGTATCAAGTATGATAGATGAGCTGGTTGTTAGTCACTATCAAGCCTCAGCCGCAGAATACTAATAGTCTCAGGCAGAGAACACAAACCTAACAATCTACTCCCATCTCAGACTTAGTCTGTGGGGATGATATATCCCTTCACTTTCCCTTTCCTTGAATAACAATGCACTGCAAAGAGTAACAAGAAACTTCATGCATTTTACATTTGTCACAGTGTTGGTGTCAGTCATAGCGTTTGTCCAAAGCTATGGAGATATTAATACAAAAACGAATAATGTCAAATTAAATAAAAAAATAAAAATGCTGCAATACAAACTAAATGGATGTCTCAAACTAAAAGGGCTAAAATAATCTAAAAATGGCTATCAAACTTAACATACAAAATTCTCCCATCACAGTTTCATAAAAATATACAACCTACTTTTTATGCAAATGAGATGAGTAAAGAGAATGTGAAGATGTTTCTGTAGAAAATAACTGAATGTCATGAGATAAATCACTGGCTAATCGTAGTCATAATCTAAAGAAAATTCAGATTTGAAGAATGGAATCTCACCTGTTTGTATTCGGATTCTCTGGCCACCAGCACCTGTAGGATGTAGATGATGGGATCTCCTCTCATTGGTGGAATGCTCTCCCAGCTGACCTCACACACATTCCCTTCCAACTGTACCACTTTGGGAGCTAAAGGATAATATACAAGTTTAGCTATATAAACAGACAATAAGGATCCATCCAATACATGAGCATATATGTGACATGAAGCAATATGTTGATGTTCTTGTACAAGGATACTTTACCCTTGAGAGCTGGAGGAACAGATTTGGTGGTATGGAAGGTGTGTATTTCAGAGAAAAGCCCTTCTCCAGCCTCGCCCACAGCTTGAATCCTGAGACAGTAGCTGCTCGACTCACTCAGTCTCTGTACCTTATACGTGTGGCTTGGGCCTCTGTAAATTGTGACAAACCTAAAACACACATTTAATTTATGTTTAATTTATGTATATGTTAATGTTAATAATTTCGTTCATACTATTTAAACGTTTGGGGTTGGTAAGATTTTTTTAAATGTTTTTTAAAAGTCTCGTATGCTCACCAAGGCTGCATTTATTTGATCAAAAATGCAGTAAAAACAGTAATATTGTGAAATAATATTACAATTTTAAATAAATGTTTTCTAATACATTTTAAAATGTAATTTATTCCTGTGATGGCAAAGCTGAATTTTCAGCATCATTACTCCAGTCTTCAAATCATTCTAATATGCTGATTTAATGCTCAGGAAACATTTCATACTACCATCAATGCTGGAAACAGTTGTGGTGTTAATATTTTAGTGGAAATCGTGATACATTTTGTTTCAGGATACTTAAATGAATAGAAAGTTTAAAAAAAACAGCAATAATTTGAAACTTAATAATTAATAATTAATCAAATAATTCGTAACAATCTAAAAGTCTTTACTGTCAGTTTTGATCAATTTAATAAGTCCTTGCTTAAAAAAAGTATTACTTTCTTTAAATATATATATATAACATCCAAGCAATTTATTTCATTAACTGCTTCATGAATAATTTGCTGACAATTGTCACCAGTTTTAACAATAAGCTACATTTGTCTATAAAAAACAAAAATGTCAATAAAACCATAAAACAAAATGTAAAAAAAAGCCCTTTTATGCCCATTTGAGTATTTTTAAGACAAAAAGGAACACAATGACATTATAAACTAGCCCCAGACATTTAACATTTAATTGAACCTTTTGTGGTTTCAATTACAATAAATTAGGTGGAAATTTCTGGTACTGGCAGAGAGCTCTGGGTATCCTCATGCCATGTCCTGTCCTAGCACAACACCATCCGTCTAATGGACAAACACCTCAGGTCAAAACAGAGAACAAAGCAACAGCTGCTATTTAATGACCGCTTCCAGAGGTATTTTGCCAATGTCAAGATTCCTGCCAGTTTGGTATCGGAGTAATTAGATCAAGGTAACAGACCAGTGACCTGCAGTTTATGCTTAATATTCTCATCGAAGCCTTTCAAACTCTCCTCTTCATGCCCTTTTCATCCAAGGCTGGTCTATTTTGGAATTCTACCAAGGATCCTAGGTTCTTTATGTGTATATGAAGGAATAGCACTAAACATCAATCTTGTGCAGATCAAGCTCCAACAGGTGGTAACAGATCACCTTCTGAATTATAAAATAAAATCCAAAAGAAAGGATTGTTGTTTCAAAAAGAAGATTGTTCATAGAGAAGTGGCCTGATAATATCTGCTATTTTTCGTTTGGTGAATTGGACAGTACATCTGTGGTTACTATGGTAATCTGAACAGAAATAAAATGTGTAGCAGAAGGATTACGAGTCCATTTCAGAGCCGTGCTGAATCGAGACTCTCCCGATTAGCAGTTGGCATCTAATTTTGATTAAGCAGCTGATTCTGTCATAATCAATCATTGTTAACGTAGCAAATACTCAAAAAACGAAAAAAAAAAAAATGTTTACCAAACTCTAATGCACACTGATGATGGCAATTGGATCTTAGGCCTTTAGTAAATACGCTTATTACTATAATTCGATCAGGACTAAGACACAAAGTCAAGGGGACATTATGCTACCAACTGATAGTCCTCTGTTTGTGGCTATGACGTTTCATTTTGCGACTTTCAGTCTCTGCACAGAATAAGACAATAAATAACTGAATGCCGGAAAAGCCTCAATAGCAGCGTTTCCACAAAAGGAAGCGTGCTCGTGTGTGCCAGGGCCAGTCGTGTTTCCACCGTCACTTCCGGCGCTCGATTGGGCCCCCTCGGGGTCGAGGGTTTTTTGGTCAACATCACTAAAGTTAACATTTGTTATAAAATATCTGAACACTTAAAATCTTTAATATAAACTGCAGTATATTTTGTAATAAAATATTTTTATTTTATACCATGGTCTGGCATTAAAACTGTTTTCATGTACAGGTTTTTCCAGTCAGTTTAATCACTGTTCTATATTAATGTGCTACTTTTTACTGAAGAGCGTGCACACACACACACCACTCGCACATAGAGATCGGAGACTTAACGCTGCACACTGGTTTTGATGTTTTTGAAACCCGCAGTTTCACTATTAGTAGAAAGAGGCTGCACAGAAGCAGGTAATTCACACTCGCATCTTTCTCTTTCTCTTTTGGTAATTAATTCAAATAAAATGCTAGAATTCATTTATTCATTCAAATAGCTGTAATCTTACCACACTACTTTATGTCCATGTCTGATTTAAAGCAGGCAGAAAGCTAGATCCAACGAGCCATAACTGATAAAAAGAATATTTTTACTCTTCCTGTAAATAACTGTTCCAAACATCAATATCAGCTTTACCTTGGCAATGCTGGCAAATGGCCATGGTATAAGCGGGATAATCCATGGCTAGCATTGTATAAGGTGGCTCTTTGCCTCCACGTCCTGCATTAAGTAAGGGATAATGTACATCCAGCTGGTTGTTATCTCAGAATAAACCCCTGAAAGGGTGATGAAGACCCTGACGTGAAGCGGAGTAATTATCCCATTTATTACACGGCTACTTGCCAACTTGCCACGGAATTAAATTAGACACAAAATATTGATCTGAGTCGAAATATTAGGTATTTAAATGCAAAGCTTCTGCAGAGAGAGCAGTAGCTAGTGCGGCAAACTAGACGGACATTTAAGAGATATGTTATACATTCATACCATTTATTACACAGCATTTCGCCACATAAATAATGATGGAAAAAAGAGATATTGATTTCAGAATAAACTGTAATAAAAAAATCTTACCTGTTTGTATCTTATAATCCAACAGTGTACAAAACAATAGTCACAAAATGGCAGGAGATGCGTTTGTATGAAACAAGAGAGAGCGAGTCAACGATACTGGATGGCATAATTAAATAACTGTACACAAAATATTGATTTGACTGAGTTTTAATATTTTAGTAGCCCACCAAATGCAAAGAAAAAACATTCCTAGCAGGCGTATAGCACTGCTGACTTCAGTAACCCGGATGATCCTGCGTTATCTGTTTTGAGCGGTTGTTATCTGGGAATAACATTTCACTGGATGGCGCGATTTACCAGAATCAGAATCAAGTATTCCACAGAGCCGTGTAATAAAATAGTTGAATGCATAGCTAGCTGTGGATTATCACTTACAAAAACTACACCACTCAAACATTTGGGGTCAGTAAGAATTTTTTAAAGAAAGTAATACTTTTATTCTGACAGGATGCATTCATTTGATTTTTGTGAAGCAGTGAAGACATTTATAATATTACAAAATATTTATAAATGCTGTTCATCAATAACGTAAATCCAGTGGTTTAACCTCAATTTTATGAAGCAACACAAGTGCTTTGTTTGCACATAAAAACATAATTTACCACTATTTTCAAAATTTTAATCTCCAATGTCCATTAGCCACAACGTCTGCTCTCGCGTCAACAACACGCATGTGTCATGGTGCTCTCATGAATGCGTGCTGGAGCGTGTTAAGCGTTGGAGCGAGTTAATATTTTGTAAGTTAAATTCTAAATTATGTTTTTATGTGCAAACAAAGCACTCACGTCACTTCATAAAATTGAAGTTAAACCACTGGAGTCTCATGGATTACTTAAATGATGTCTTTACTACCTTTCGGGGGCTTGAATATGGTAGTTGCGTAGCTGTAAATGGAGGGACAGAAAGCTCTCAGATTTCATTAAAAAGATCTTCATTTGCGTAACGAAGATTAACTAAAGTCGTATGGGTTTGGAACGACATGAGGGTGAGTAATTAATGACAGAATTTTCATTTTAGGGTGAACCTTTAAATGGTCCTGTATATGTAAACCATATAAACTACCCTTAGTGCATTTTTGCTAAAGATAAATGCTTATATCCGCTCTCCATTTGAAGCAAAACGGTTACTGGCTAAAGAGAATGATTAAAATCATTAGTAAGTTAACCAGTCTAACACTAAAAGGATTTTTGACAGTGTTGGTTGGGGAATTCATTATATTTTCTATTAAATGCCCATCTGTCAGGCCTGTTGCCCACTCACAAATACTGCCAACATGCCAACTCTGCCAAGGAAAACAATCAACAGTTACAATGAAATTAGGAAGTGAACCAAACGAAAACTTGAGTAGGTTAAAAATCTAGTGACCTGACCAATCTACAGGTACATCTATAACAGTTAGGCCTAAAAACCTATAATATTTATCAGACCTCAAAGCACAAATAAAAAAAATGTTCAATGTTAAAAAGATATTGCTTTCATCTAATGACATTTCACCTTGTCTAAATTACTTCATTGCTCACAGTGTGCTCTCAAAATGAATTACATTTTCCTTTTAGCGGTGCCTTTATTGCTATTTATGAGGTGTAATTGAAATGAACTGACCTCCTGTTCTTGTCCTCCATCTGCAAGTTGTAGACCATCTCTTCTCCAAGAAGGCTCTTAGCATTGCTGCTGTCTCCCCACTTGAGTTTGAGGCTCTGGGGTCCTGCAGCAGTGCACTCCAGTCGGGGAGGGACAGGTGGCAGTGGCCTGGTGCGGGCCAGCAGGGGAGGGCAGAGGGGACCGGCACCAATGTCATTCACTGCTTGAATCTGCAGACTGACAGCACAGAGAGTCTCATTTAAACCATGTACATCAGGTGATCTTTAGGGCCGGGCAGTATAACCGGTATAAACGGTGCAATGGTAGAAATACTGCTAGAGATACACCATTTATATTTTTGCTGATATCAGTGAGCAGGACTTCCTCATGTTATGTAAAAGTAAATATTTTAGCAAACGGCCCACCAGGAATTATCACATGGTTATTTTTGCAGAATTTCCTCCAAAAATAACTATAACAGAGCTAATGTGTGAGTCATTACACTACACTGATGCATGTGCATGTATTAAAACCACAACATTCCCCTCCATTTACAGCTGACATTCATGCAGTAGGCAGGCAGATGACACTCAAATGAGCAGCTTCATCTGAACATGCATGTATGGTGTGCAGGGGGTTTCAACAGGCCGAAAGATGTACCCTAGTTTTGCTGTTAACCATGTGTAACATGGCATTTCTATGGCATAACAAACATACAAAATCTGCTATAGACACACTTTTATCAGTGCTTGAAGTGGTAGAAATGATATAAATACAATTTCTTAGTTATTTCTAAGACAAAGTAAAATATACTTTGAGTCATGATACTAAACAATATTAAAACTTGGCAGACTTCATGAACTGACTGTAGTAAAACCAAAATAACGTTTTTTCTTATTTTACACAGTAATCTGTAGCTTCACCTGACTCAACCTTGATATGAAATGAAATGCAGTCGATCTCTTCACACACTGCCACTATGCCACATCATGCTAAGTCTCACTCACTTGAGGATGCAAATAACTTCCTTAACTCTCCCCTGGCTAAGCTCAATCAAATTTATATTTGTTGGTTGAAAGTGATTTCGGTAGGAGCCCATCATGCAAGGATAATGCCTTGTCATGTTATTAAATCAAATGGAACCAAAATCAATTTCTGGGGTTTTAAAAAAAAAAATTGGAGGGTAGGGGAGTCTGGACTGGAATTAACAGCAGCTCTCCCACAACACCAGACTGTTTGGTTGACATTTAATGGAAAACAAAACATACTTTAACCTTTCACAAGATTTCATTAGTCTGCACGCCCCTAATGATAAAAGATATAATTGATCTAAGAGCGATCAAATGGCCGTACAGCCTGCTTCACACCAGCTCTGGCTCAAAAAACAGTTCTTGATTCACATACAGTGTGGTTCAAAAGTCTTAACTGGAGATTCAAAAACTTATCTTCATTTTTAACCTGGAACTAAATTATGATGACATAAAACATCTTCAACCCTCCTTGAGATCCACTGCCCTGCAAAGTTTATATCAGCTAGTGATTTTCAAGGGATCCTGAAGACCAGGAGCAGGGTTGAAGACCTCTGAATCAATGAGAATTAATATTTGAGATTCTATATTACTTGAGGTCACTGATCACTTAAGCAAATCTGTTTTAAGCATAACATTACTACCTTAACCCATTTGTGTTAATCTGAGGTATTAAATATACTGAACATTGTTATTTCGCCTGCTCATCCAAAGAAGCTGCGTTTCTGAGGTTACACTGCCATTAGATCAGTCAGAACACTGGCAGGAGATTACTGAGATAGCCTGCTATCAGATAATGAAATCTGTGAGTGGATGCATGTCGTCGGTTAGATTTTTTTTTTAAATACTCCAAAAAGCAAATCAATGACAAAAAAGAAGAAGGATGCTAACCGAGAGGAAGTCCAACAGCAGACAAACACAATATTATTGAGAATAAGCTTCATGACAACAAATTTAAGCCACCTGGGGAAAATGGTAATACTGTAACGAGACCTACATGACCGTTCAAAAGTTTGGGGTTGGTAAGATTTTTTAAAATGTTTTTGAAAGAAGTCTCTAATTTGATAAAAAAAAAAAATCAGTAAAAACAGTAATATTATGAAATATTACAATTTAAAATACCCGTTTTCTATTTTTCATATATTCTAAAATTTAAGCATCAATACTCCAGTGTCACGTGATCCTTCAGAAATCATTCTAATATGCTGAATTGCTGCTCAAGAAATATTTCTATTGTTTTCAATGTTGTAATTCAAGATTCTTTGCTTAATTGAAAGTTCAAAAGTTAAAATCTTACTGACCGCAAACTTTTGAACAGTAGTATAAATTTGAGAGGGAGTAGGCAGGAAGAAAAGCATTAAGTGGGAAGCAGGTGGACATACAGTAAAAATCTGCAGGACCAGTGGGATGAAACTGAAAAATAAAAAATAAAAAATAATAATCATCCCCACGCAGAGCTCTAATTTAAAGACTATAATCAAAGCTCTCAGACAAAAACATGGGTTGCATAAGCTGTCTGATGGAGACACTTCAGTGTGCACGGTGGTGGCCTCATGCAGGGATAGATGTCCTGTTATGGACACCACTTCCTAGATACACACACAAAATCTGCCCTCCGGCCTTCTTCTTTCATTAACTACCGATTAGCATCATTAACACTCTGCTGTTTACCCACTGTCCTCCTGGGCAGGGGGAGGAAACATGCAGCGGGGTGACGTGGTTGTGGCGTCACGCTTCGCTGAAATGGACAACTTTGCTGAATGCAAATGAGACCAGAGATGGAGCATAACTACTCCCAGCGGGACACAGATTTGGCTCAGAGGCAATCGGTAAGCCGAGCGGTTATTAGTTAAGACTATTGTCCTAGATCACAGAAGTGCTTATGCAAATCACCAGATAAATGTGATCTAGTGGACAACCTGGAGGTGTCAGAATGGTTCATGGTTGTGTGTTTAAGTGTGTATGTACACACCTGTATTCACTGTCAGGCTGTAGGTTCTGCAGCACATGGCAGGTGCTGGTGCCCATGCTGATGAGCTGCTCTCCCAGTTTAAGAGTGTAGGACGTGATCTCCACTCCATTGTTGCAGGGCTCGTCCCATTTCAGAGCCAGACATGTGGAAGGTGAGTAGATGCCGCTATCTGTGGCCTCGTGCTCAAGTACACAGAACACTGAGACCGGGTCGGGAACGGTGGCAGGGGTCTGACAGCTTGTGTGCTCGCTGTACGTTCCTGCACCTGCTTGATTTGCCGCCTTTAAAGAAAGGGACAAGGTTTAACATGCAGTATAATGTGCTTTTACTAATATATTTGCTTTAGGGCTGTCAATAAATTTAATTGCATTTAATAATGTTTACATTTAGCTGTCAAAGGTTTTGACATTTATTTAATTTAACATTATGACGTTTTATTCACTTCTGTGTGATTTCTGAAAAATTACAGCAAATGACAAATGATGACAAACTGCCAAACATAATTACACTTAGGCCTGGTATTTAGTTTCCTTTCCCTAAAAGATTATTGTATTAATCACAATTAAATAATTAAATCCACTGACAGCCCTAATGTGATTTCTTGTGCAGTAAATTTAAATATCACCTAAAACTAAGAGTTATTCATTTTATTCCGTTTCTGTACAGCATTTTGAGCTGCATGATAATATTTCCTAATAAATGAAAATGAATATAGTGATCATTATGCTGTTAATCTTCGCCATTTAATATCATCTCGAAATGACTGTCACTAGCTCATTTATTTAAAGCATAATGACAAGAACCTTTTTACAGCCTCAGTGCACAAGATGATACAGTTAATGAAGCGGCAACTTGACTTGTTCTTCAACTTTTCCTGTCATACTTTTACTACTCTAGTCATAATTAAATGGGCTAAAATAGCCAAGAGCAAATGCCAAATATGTTATGTATGGCACCAAAATCTTTCCAAAGTTAATCCAACTTTTCTAATTTTGGTTTGAGTCGTGAGGCTGCAGCAGAGCGACACACAGCATGTAAAAGTAATAATAAAACCACATTGTGAGCTAAAACAGTTTTTTTTTAACTTTCCTACTCCTAAGGGCACTGCGCCTTATAGTAATAAAAGACATAGCCATATCATTCATTACAAATCAAGTAAAAATCACAGGACATTTCTAATACACTTTAAAGGCATTATGAAAGTGTTCCCATCAGCAATAAATTGTTCCACACTGTAAAGGAATTGTTGTACAATAAACATGGTGTACATGAAAAGAGCCCTTCAGTGACAGTAATACCTGTAGTCTGCAGTAGTAATGAGTAGCAGGTGTCAGGTCTGAGATCTCACACTGCGTGTCAGGGCCGCAGTAGATCAGCTCCATGGGCTCTTCCTCTCGGCCCCACTCCAGACGGTACTCGGAGATGTCGGCCCCTGAGCTCTCTGGACTCTGAAAGAGAGGAAGTGCAGAAACAAATTATTGGCTGATTGTTTGTACTTCAGCTCATCTGACCATCAATACTGACAGTGTTTCTTTGTTGAATGTGTTAATATATGATCTATGTCCTAATATTGATGGGCCTGATTTTAGGGAATGATAAATTACCTCCCAGCTGACCAGCACACAGGTATTGGACATTAAGGTGAGGGATGGGGCCGCACATTGGCTGGGAGGACCAGCTGCGGTTGTTACTTCTGTTGGTTCAGAGAACTGCCCATACTGGGAGGCAGTATATGAGAGAGAGAGAGAGAGAGAGAGAGAGAGAGAGAGAGAGAGAGAGAGAGAGAGAGAGAGAGAGAGAGAGAGAGAGAGAGAGAGAGAGAGAGAGAGAGAGAGAGAGAGAGAGAGAGAGAGAGAGAGAGAGAGAGAGAGAAATTTAATTTAATAAATTAATATTCAGTACATGACATGAAATGTCTCATAGGTGTATTTCTATCAGGATACAATGTGAAAAACAAATAAAACACTTAAGACCGAGCCAATCTTGCATTACACCCCTGTGAAATCAAAGCATGTTTCCAGTGCCGCAATCGGATACGAGACGCATCAATTCCTCACTTTTGGGAGTTTGCCTCACACAAACAATGAAAAATAAACAGAGAAAGTGATTACATTCAGTATTCTGGCTCTAGAGCTGACTCTGAATGCTGTATTAACACTCCTGCAAAACAAACAGGAAACTACTTAAATCGAACAAAGAAAAAGATAAAGGATAAAAAAGACAGCCAGGGCTGATCTCTGCCTCCCTGAACACTGCTGTATTGAACATATTGAGAGAAGAATCAAAGAGAAATCCTTGACGTTGTATAGATATCTATGCAAGTCAACTTCAGCCACATAAAAGAGACTAAAAAGTCATAATTATTAGATAAAAAATTGAAATTCTGACTAATTTAAAACTATGAAATACAAATATAGCACAATACAAAGTTTAAATGATGACATTAGCAGTTGAAACTCAGAATCAATTTGACAAGTGGAATTGAAAACAAATAGGTCATTATTGACTACTGTAATGTAAGAATTGCTTAATTTAGACTTTTTGTGTCATCATTTTTTACTTTTTGTCATAATTATGACGTCATTTATGACTTAAATCTCAATTTCGACTTTTTATCTCAATAATTATAGCTTAGCATCTCATAACTTCAACTTTTTGTCAAATATAATTAGACTAAGGATTGGCTGGTTTAGACGATTCATGCGATAAACAGAAGAACGAGGTGCTGTGATTAACTGAAAACTGAGCCTGAGGTGCATTATGGTAGGCATAGGTCAGGATGGTTGTATAACAACTGAAGAGTCAATTAGTGCAGTCGATGAATTTATGAATGTTTTTTCAATTTTTTTTTGCATTATTATTATTATTAGCAGCGGTGCTTCAGAAAACAAATGAAGAATCACAATTTGATTATAGAATTGCTGGGCACTCACCCCTGCCTCGTTGGCGGCACGCAGGTGAAAGCTGTAGGTGGCGCCGGGGAGCAGACTGCCCACGGTGCACTCCAGATCAGAGCCGTGATAGACCTCGGTGGGCTCCGACTCTCCCTCCCTCATTTCCAAACTGTACTCATTCACCTCACATGCCCCCTCAGAGGAGGGACAGTCTGAGACGAGGGACAGAGACAAAGCTCTTCAGTACCACAAAAATTACAGGTTACAAATTCATCTTTTATAAAAAAAGCGGTTTAAGTTTTTCTAAGACAAAGCAGATTTGACCACTTCTTTACAACTTCATGCTTTATCAATCTACACAATTTCAGTTCAATGTTTCTTGTTCAAAAGCCCGAATCCAAAGTTTTCACTTAGAAAGTCTGGAATCAGCAGCTCCACAGACCCAGAACTTAACTCACTCGGCTACGGCCTTTAGCTATTAACTGCCTCCAGATAGTTCTGGCACAGGAAGTCAGTGAGTCAAGTGCACTTTACGAGAATCATTCTAGTCTACTACTGGAAAATATGTGCACATTGAGGATATGTAGCAAACATGGCGGGAATGTTGATCTTATGCTGTTTCTGGATATGACAAAGGGCTTTAATTTTGTGGAATGCCACAGAGAGGGGCTTGGTGAAATGTAATTTCACATCATCATAAATAAATGTGAAACTGCAGAGATCTTGAGACAATTTAAATTACCAACTTAATAATGTTTCTTGGTCCTGTAACTGATAAAGCATTGTGTTAGTGTGGGTTTAATTCCCAAAGAAATTGTCCTAAAATGTACCTTGAATACATTGTATGTTGCTTTGTAAAAAAGCATAAATGTGAATATGAAATGGAGGCTAAGGAATACAAAACTCTCAGAAGTGTGATGTATTTGAAGGACAGAGAGTTTATGTATTCAGAATCTTACCCCATTGTAAGTGCACCTCTTTGTGCTTGGCTTTACCCACAATTCTGGGAGGCTGGCAACATCCTGGAGCTACAGATAGTGTACGCACAGGCAGACTCTCAGAGCACTGCAGGGTCACAAGCATAACAATTATGTATCTATAACTGTAGTAAAAAGTATGTAATTTATACTTCCGTTCAGAAGTTTGAGGTCAGTAAGATTTAAAAAAAAAAAAAAGAAAAATAAATGAATTCTTTTATTCAGAAAGGACACATTAAATTGACCAATAATAAAAGTAAAGGCTTTTGTTGTTACAAAACAATGTCTATTTCAAATAAATGCTGCACATCAAAGAATCCTGGAAAAACATTCTTACAGTTATCACAAAAATATTAAGCAGCACAACTGTTTTTAACATTGATAATAATAACAAATGTTTCTTAAGCACCAAATCATCATATTAAGAATGATTTCTGAAGGATCATGTGACACTGAAGACTGGACCAATGATGCTGAAAATTCAGCTTTGCCATCACAGGAATAAATTAACAGTTATTGTAGATTGTAATAATTTTTGATTAAATAACTACAGTCTTTACAGGCATAAGATACCTTAAACGTTTGTACAGTAGTGTATATAGTGCATTTTGGACTGAATTTCTACACAAATTGGTCATAAAATGTAATCCAATCTTTATTTTCAAAAGTCCCAACATCAAACAAGCAATGATATGTTTTGATTTAATTTACTGCGAACACAGTAAAAGAGCAATTCACACCAGACTTCCCAAGAATACTGCTGAACCGAACCGGTTTGAACATTTCTCCTGAACTTTGTGCCCCACAGTTACATTAGAAAAGGGTTATTAAAATCCATTCTTTTCCCACTCTGCACTATGAATATTTAAATTGTCTTCAATAAACAAACAAAAAAATAAATGAATAGTGTGTGTTATCGTCTGTTTCTGTATTATTGTGAATTAAAATCCACATACTTTTTTCCTCCAAATGTACAGGCTATAGTCTCTCATTCTTTCTAAATGCATTTCTTTCTGACGAGTCCATTTGGACAGATGTGGTGTACAGCGGTGGTAATATATTGGAGTTACCTGGCTGTGGCCGCCCGTGCTGATGCTGCAGGTGCGCAGTCTGTACATTGTGCCGGGTTTCAAATTCTCACACTCACACTCTGTGGCAGGCCCGCTGTATGCAATGTCCCACTGATTGGCTACCGAATACAAGGCGTCAAAAAGTTCAACATTTGCAGGGAAATTACTCAGTCAGCAGACTTAAATAGTCAGTCAGCTATCCATGTAAACCCTCAACTGTTCCCAAAGTTTAATTAATCCATGGCGAGGTAAAGCACAGGTATCAATGAACACTCAAGCATTGAGTATTTTTGGCTATATGAAATTCTTTTTCGAGAAATAGAAGCTCTGACAGCACTAATGGAGTATCTGTGTAAGAATAGAAGTACAGATGGGACAGCGTGAGGACACAAGAAGATTAATTATGAGATTATCTTATGTTCTTCTAAAAAAATGTTATGTGGAAAGGAAAAAAAAAAGCTTAAAAAAAGACTGGATTTCCAAATAATTTTGAAATAAATTTGAGATGTAATTAACCAAGGACAAAAGCATACTTAAACATGCAGGCAGATGGTGAATGACAGTGAAGAACAAAATGACAAATACATTAATACATACCATCAGAATTTCCTTCTGAAATCTCTAAGAGGTATTTTAAGATTTCTGAACCTCCGTTGTCTTGTGGAGGATCTGTAGTGTGACATACAGACTGGATATTATAAATATACACAAACATATATGGAGATGTGCTTACCATAAAATGCATACAAAAGTACCCAAACAACAGTGACTGACTTCTAGCTGTTATTTAAGAGTACAATAGGGTACCGTACATAACAGATAAAGCAATATAAAATTATTTTATATTTATTTTTTCCTGAGGTCCACTTAAAATGTTAGTGGTTTGCACCAAAACAACCTATTTGGTAATTTACAGTTTCACAAGATTTTTTGGAGCCAACATTAAGTAGTTTGTTTTTACTACTGTAACTAAGAAACAAAAACCTACAGCATGGTATTGTACATAGTATAACTCATTTTTAAAAAGATATAAAGGAACATTTTATTTCTCATGATATGACTCTTGAGGTATTCAGATTTTTAAGATGCTGTTCTATGACTGAGTAAAAACTCTAAGTCTAAACTCTGAGTCTAAACTCAATTTTAGGCATTTGCCCTTTTGAAGTTTATTGCAGCTGTCCGAAATTTACCGTTTGGTTCATTACTGTGGGGAAATAGAATTGCGATTTATCACGCTGAGAGCACAATACAACCGCAGACCTCGTCCTACTCTCCTTTGCCAACAAAGAACTAAACTGGAAAGTGGCAGAAGTCAAGCAGCGGATCACAAAGGAAGACATCAAAATAAGGTGTAGTGTGACTCACACATCAGATAGAGATGAAGCATTATCGGTTCTATTGTTGGTCAAAAAATGTGGAATAGTCTTTCTCTATCCCTAAGATTACTATCCAAAGAGTCTGTTTTTAAATTAAAATTAAAAACCTACCTCTTTTCATAGGCTTACAACTTTCCTTGATTTTTAAATGTTGAATGTTTTTGATGTAAACTCACTTTATCATTTGTTTTGCGGTCTTTATTTTTTTTATTTTTTTTTTTTTAGATATTTATTCTGTTGTACAGCACAGTGGCCAACTACTGTTGCTTTTATTGAGCTATATAAATAAAAGTTGATTAATTCATTGATAGATAAAGGACATTACATTGAATATACTGTATATTAACTAATTTTTTTATATTAATATTATATATTTTCTGATATTTCTTCTCAATTTCCAAGATTAAAGCTCAAGCTCATTTGAGCCCCAAAGTTTGAGCTCAAATGCAAAACAGATTGCATTTGCCTACATACATCAATTTAATTTCCTATTTCCCTCACAGCCAGAAACCAATTCAGCAAATGCAAGAAATCCAACTGAATATTTTTTTTGTTGCACAAACTTCCATACCCCATTTGACACTGAAGCTGTAGGGTCTGATAGGGCCCTTGATGCAGGGTCTGGAGGGGGGTCCAGGTTTGTCTGGACTAGTGTTACACACCAGCACCTCACTGGGACTGCTTCTGCCCTCCAAGTTAGAGGCTATGAGCTGCAAGACACATAAACAAGACAGAAGAGGCTTAATTCTGTACAGTAATGACTTTTTGTCCAGTGAACATCAAACGTCTGATCGGTAAGAAAAGAGCAACTAGCTCAAGAACTCTTGTTGAATCTGATAATTTGAGATATCATTAACTCAAGGGTTCATTCAAATCTTCAAGTCTAACTATGAGCAATGGACCCTTTTCACATTTCAAGGGTTCTCAGAAGGGGAAGTCGTCACAGTATAGTAAACTTCTATAGCGGTGAACGGGATAGCAAATGTCACTTTTGTATTACCATCAAAAGAAAAAAAATCTGTGATAAAGTTTCCACTTGTCATTTATTGACAAGGTAAAATAGCATAATATATAGTGTTATAAATGTGTATAAAGATATGAAAAACTTTACTAGATTTGAGATGTTGATAACTGTGCAAATGCATCATCAGTCTGTGAAAAGGGCTACACTAAATCCCAATAAAAATACTTTATAACTAGTCCAAAAATGGCAAATCCCGAATTAGGAAAATTTCACTCAATCCACTGGATTTTGATTTGTGTGAAATGTTTTGGAATTGAAATTATTAAAAAAAAAATATATAAAGTTTATATATATATATATATATATATATATATATATAAAGTCACAATTATTGCATTTTCACGATCATCGTAATTTTCAAGTACTTGGGTAGTTGAATCAATCCCTAATTTTTACATTGAAAAAACATTAAAGGTGTAGGAGGGTCAGTGAATCATTACAAAAGATTTACAAGTTTCGAAAACTGGCAAATAAGACACAAGAGAAGAGAAATCTGACAGTTTTTATTTTATTTTAATTATTGATTTAGACTCATCTTCATGCACATAATATTTGTATGATTATACCAAAATAGAAACCTTTACAAACAGCCTAATAAAGAGCTTCTGTACGCAAACAATTAATCACAAACGCAATTCATGCACATAATATTTGTATGATTATACCAAAATAGAAACCTTTACAAACAGCCTAATAAAGAGCTTCTGTACGCAAACAACTAATCACAAACGCAAAGACAATGACATAACACATTTACACACCCATTATGTTCACCTGCCGCTTTAATGGATGCCTTCACAAACCCTAGAGGTGTGCGCACAATTCAGAGGAATTACTATTAATTCTGAAAGCACTTAAGCCAGACCCACTCACTGCATTACAGCGCTCAACGTGGGCTGCGGTTCACTCATAATTGGATAGGAGAGTTCTCTACATCTCTAAAATATTTGTGATGATTAAAAAAACAACAACTGCGGTATGAGTCAGTGGAGCACAGAGAAAGGTTAAAGCAGTTTGCTGCCACTGTAATTAACAATGTATGACTCTAGCCTTAATTTGTCAGGTGTCCCTGTAACACAAACACACTTCCTGCACATGTAGTTACACACCCACACAGTAGAAAAACAACAACTGTGTGCCTGTAAAGAGCATGTGTCAAACACAGCTAATAATTAGAACAAAAGCGCTTGACCAAGACATGATGAGGTCACTACGACTTGGCCATTAATATTTGACCAGCACTTCTGAGAAAGCATTATTCTTTTCACAACAGACAAATGCACATCTTTGTTATTTTTGAGCATGTCAATATTGCAATGTGAGCTTTCAAATCTCTTTAAGTCTATTTAATATTTATTGAGGTTTCCTTTTGACAAACAATCTTTCATTTCACACATCATACCAAATCAACAAGCTTTAAACATAATAAGTTGACATACTCCTCACAGAACAAAGGCTTTGTATATACAAAGATGAAGCTCTAGTATTACTCGTATGGGAGAAAGTGTAACTTGCAATATGGCAGAATAAGTCCCACCTTCAAAATAAATTATTATCACTATTTAAGCATAAGAAACATGATTTATGGGACAGTTCATGTCAATGTTTTTTGCTGATATGAAATGTGTTATTTAACTGAGTTTGGCAAGCAGTTCTTGAGATTTCAGGATTCTCCCATGAGTTTTGGATGCCTGAAATAGCTGCCCGGAGGCTGCCGAGTAAACAGACTCTCCTTGAACGGGACTTTGTTGCAGAATCATTTAAAAAGATTTTGTCATTTATTCTCAATATTTTATGTCCTAAGCAGGTGAGAGACAAAATTTGACCACTCCAAAACTGAAAATGCTACACTATTTGATTTTTAATCACACATTTTGGACCATTGTGATTTCACTGTAGTCCTGTTTGCATCGTTTTGTGATACTTGTGTATGAGTCCTTGGCTCATCCTTAGCAGTGAAGCAGCCCAATTCCCAGTATGCTCTGTACATAGATGTTTCACAGTTCCACAATGGTGATGTGATCCAGCTTTGTCCCTCGGTACAAAAGGGACTCAACCGTATAATACAAAATAATTAATTTACTTTTTTTTTTTTTTTTTCAATGACGAGCATCTAACAGATTATAGCTAGGGGTGTGCAAAGTAATGAACTCTGTAAATCACACACTGTAGTTATTTATGATATTGTGATGAGCTATAAGACAAATATGCATTCACTCACCCTGAATTTATACTGCGTGCTTCTCTTCAGGCCCTCTACAGTACATGTCAAGTTTTCTCCAGTGTACTTTGGGTGAAACTCTGTTCCCTGCAGGAATGAGCACAAAAACAGTGAACTTACGTCTCCATTTTACACATGTAGTGATGGGAATCCTAAAGATTCAGATTCCAAATAATGATTTGATAACGATAACAAGGACCGTTTCAAAGAAACAGTTGGAGGCCCACTTGGTGGAACAATGCAAATGTCCAGGAAACAATGGAGTCAAACGTTATAAAAACTATTTGGTTCAAATATGTTTTGAAAATTGCCAACACAACCAAATGCCATGGGGTTTAAGAATGGACTTGAGTATGTGGTAGTCATGCCATCTAAATGACATACACAGTTCTCTTCCTGGATCTCCAGCTTGTATGTGACAAGCTCCTCTGCGGTACAGCCATCTGGTCGGCTCCACTCCAGCGTGATCCATGTGATGCCGGCACGCACCAGACGAGGAGCGTGGGGCAAGTGGGGCAGACTTCCAGTCGTGTAGAAGACCACCTCAGGACTAAAGCCACTGACAAAACAAGAGAGGAGACAGAAAATTATATATACACACACTCATATAAATGAAGCTGTAAAGCAGCCAGGAAAGTGGTTTTTCGTTTTTTTTTTTTTGGTATCCTCCAGGAAGGAACGTGTAAATGTGATTTGTATAAACTTTGCAAAAGCCTCAACATCTTATTGCAAAAGCTGTGTTCATTTGCATCCCTCACAGGGCTGACACTTTGATTGAGTTTATTTTTAAACACAGCTCCAATATATATAACTTACAGGCTGACTTAAGTTTAAGTTTTCCTCTCAATAGCGGCCTTAAATCTAGTTTCTTCCAATTAACTGGTTGTGACAAGTTTACTAGAGCCCTCAGTATTTACTGTGTGAGAGTCTCTATAACTGCCACTGGGAAACAGGAGATGTTAAATGAGCTTCTTTCAGTTAAGGAAGTAATAAAAAATATCCCTTTAGACCGGGTGAAAGGTGATTTGCTGGAGGTGGAGTCTCATATTTCAGCAGTGTTGCTTCACTCTCTGAATGCGTCTACGGTATTAATGTCAGGAGATGGCGGAGACGAGGGATGGTGCTGTATTCAGAGTGATGACCCTTAACGTGTCTGCCCACTGGACCAAACATTACTTATTTTATAGATATATTCTATAGATATGCTATAGTTTGGGCAGGGGGGTGGGGGGGGGGGGGGCGTTAGCTGCCCCCAAAATCATGATTTTTTTTTCTATTAAAAAAAAAATTCTATACATAAAATAAACAATATAATGAAATGATATCAATATAAATTATTTTTTGTATAAATCTTTTTTCTATGTGTTAAAATATATACATATATAGAGAGAGGGGGTAAAATGGACAAATGAAGAAATAGAGAGGGGGAAACAGAGAGAACGCTCCATTGGTTGTCTGTTCTTCTGCATCAAGGTGACTTTATGGCTCTCCTCCTCCATTACGATTTGAGGGATGGTGATAGGATCAGATTACAGAGGGATAATGGGATTGTTTTGTCACACACAAAGAGTTTGATATGCATCCTGTACGACAACAAATATGTCCTTCTAATTCAAAGCTCAAATCATAGTTGGTCAAACAATGTTTGAATCTTTGGCTGTATCCCAACTTGCACATAATCCATAATAAATACTATACAAGACTAAAGGTTAATGTGTTTCAGTGTGTAGTGGGAGTATGTAAACTGGAATTTAGCAAAAGTGTGTGTGTGTATTTTTTTTTAAGGGTGCTTTCACACTTTGTTTGATTCGCCTGGTCCGAACCAGAGTTCGATTGCTCTCCCCTCCCCCTGCACCGGTTGGACTGTGTTTAAGTTATATTATTTGGGTCTGAACCGAGCGGTACGTTTGCATCATTAAAGCAATAGACGTTTACCCTTGTTGCTTGGTAACAATGATATAAGAGAAGGTGGCAAAATTCATAGCGTTGCTCATCTCACTTTTTTGGTTTTTAAACTTGTGGTTTTGTTTTCAAAGCGTCATTACATAACAGCACATGAGTCTATCTGCAGCAAACGTACTGCAAAAGTTCTAAAGAACACCAAGGCAAGCAGAAATGAGATAATGAGATACTCTGCTTGCAGTGCGTCAGTCAAGCGTGTTAGGAAAGTAAGAACAAACACACTGTTTGATCAAATCCTATGTCATAAACAGCAGTTCACTTCCACAATTTAGTACAATTGCTTTCATATCAGCAGCGAACTATACCAGAATTCACATGAACCGTACCCCACACCACCATTTTTATGTGGACTTAGGTATGGTTCACATGTGCATATATGATTTTGGAAAACAGCGTTCAACTCCTCCAAACTAATGGAAATCTGACGTCAATGGAACCTCGGTGCGGTCCAAAAGTGCTAGTGTGAAAGCAACCCAAGTCCATGTCTATGATTCTGCAGTGATACCTCATTCCTATGTCGTTGCGTGCCGCCACCCGAAATGTGTAAGCCATAGCTGGACACAGATGAGTGAGTTTGTAGTGCCTTTGGCTTCCGAAGTAACATTCTCTGAAATTGTTGTTCTTTTTGCCCTAATAGATAAAGTAGAATAACACATACATTCAGTACATAACTAGTCACTGCATAAAATAACTGAAGCCATTCAGCTTCTCAAAACCACTGTAATCATGGCTGGAGTGAGAAATGTATGAGTGAGAACAGTCTGCTGTGGTCTTTGATGAAAATCATGCAGATATGAATCTTTAAACAGAGTGAATGAACAGTGCTGATATAAAAGAGGCATCATAAGTGCAGAAAATGTTGAACTTCAATTCAACAAGGAGGCCCTTTTACCAAAAATGTAAAAAGAAACTGAATGCTAATGATAATTAAAAAAAAAAAAAAAAAAAGTGTAAAAGCTTTCCTATGAACAAAAAATATATTAATACCTCATCCCACTCTAAAAGGTAACTTGTGATTTTCGATCCATTATCAACTGGTGCCTAAGTGAGGAGAGAAATAAAAAAACAAATTAGAAGTACATTAAAAGAAGGAAAACTGGAAGAAAACCTTATTTCATAATAAAATTAGTTATGTAACAGGAAGCACTGTCTGTGTACTGGACCATGAAAATCTAAAAAGTAAGAAGTTTACCCAATCATTTAGTCACACTCATGTTTTTCCAAAAATTAAGTTTCTTTGTTATCCTGAACACATAAGAGATGGCAGAACGTTGATGCTTCTATTTGTCATACAATGAACAAGATTAGTAATTAGGGACTGTCAAGCTCTAAAAACGAGAAGAGAGAAAAAAAAAAACGAACAACTAAAACCATGTCCGTATGACTTGTTATATACTCACATGCTATCATGATGTAAAATTGGTCTTTATAAATGAAATAAATTAATTAAAATAAATTTTAAATTGTAATAATATTTTATAATATTGCTATTTTTACTATATTTTGATCATATAAATGTAGCCTTACTGAGCGCAAGAGACTTATTAAAAAAAAAATAGTGCACCTTCAGAAAACTTGAAATAGTACATGAGTCATATGGGATATTTTTTCCATTTGTTGTGGCCCCTGGTCACCATTCACTCTCATTGAATAGAAAAGGATTCAATGAGAGAATCCTTTCTTCTCCTCCTCCTCTTCTTATGTTCCAGAGAAGAAAGTCATACAGGTTTGGAACAACATGAGGGTCAGTAAATGATGGCAGATTTCTAGCTGAACAATCTCTTTAATAATTCAAGATGACGGAACATCTCTGTTAAAGGGGTCATGAAATGAGAAATCAAAATTTCCCTAAGCTTTTGACATAAGAGGTCATCATACTGAGATGAGGAAGAGAAAAGAGGAATACAAGATTGACAACAAATAACGTTACCTTCCAAAGGATTCTAATGCTATATGAATGTGGTTATTTTTTTCAACAATGTGAATGTCTCAGTTGAGCATTATTTATTTGTATGCGGTACATTTCACGGAGGATTCTTTGGTAAATGTCACAGTAATGTCACAACATGTAAGTAACCGTGTTATTTCTAATGCCTGATCTGTGAACAGTGATTTCTAATATGTAATGATTCATGTACAGTCAGATGTCCTTTGTCTGTGTCAGTAAATCAAACCAGTGACTAAACGGTCAACTTCACATTTTTTAAGCTGTTATTTAAACTGTGATTAAGTTATATAAAGAAAGCAAACAAAAAAAACCTCCCTTTGCAATCGCTGGAGCTGTCAATCAAACAGCACGAGTTTATCAGTGACTGAGTTCTGGACTCGTGGGAAAACTCCCATAATAATCAATGAATCTCTTATTTACATTGCGTTTGCACTGTTAGTTATGATGAAAGCATTTGTTAGTGTGCAGAAATCGCACTGCAATTACGAGATCACATTCATGCGCTCAACATGTCTGTGATCGGCTATAATGTTCATCACTGCAACCTTTCATGCCACGGTCTAAATATAATGCAATAGATCTAAATATAATGCTAAAATCAACACTTTTCACAATTAGTTAACCTTGAGAGCTGTAATAGTAAAAACGTGCTAAAAGTTTTCAAGAGAGTTAAACATGTAATACTTAGCCATTTCATTTACACAGATGTTAGCCAATCACAGCAATGGGCGTTTACATTGAAAAGGGCATTTTATTCCTTAAAAGGGAGCGTTCAAATCAGAGGGCTAAAATCAGGGTAGGATAAATGCCTTTTATTTCTAAATTTTGACAATTTTTGATGTAAAAATCATACTAACATTATGAGTGCACCACAGGAAACATAATAATAACACAATAAAACAATGCAGTTCATGACCCCTTTAAATCGACCAGTCTCATTAGGCTTGAAATCGTTCTCATCTGTAATAAATCTTTACAAACTTTAAAGGTGCAGTCTGTAAGAATGGCAGCTAGTGGTCAAAATAGGCACTGCAGCAAATTCAAAATATCAGAGATTTTTTACACCGGTATTTTTATGCTTTAGTAGAGTAAAAAAAAGTTACATACAGCACCTTTAAGCTTAAACGTACCTTCATTGAATAATTAACAGAATTATCCCGATATGTCTGATGCCTGGGAACCGAAAACTTCCATACTAGTATGGGATAAACAGCAGTCTTACCTTCCACTGTAGGGTGAGCGTGCTCTTTGTGCGGTGGGATAGTTTAGGGGGCAGCGGGCAGTCTGGGGTACTGCTGTGGGTGGTGAAGGCCCCCACCTCAGAGCACGAACCCTTCACAGAATTGCACACAGCATTCACTCTGAGAAAGACAAACACACACATTTAGAAGACAGTTCGTTCAAAGTGATACTACATTTAAAGCAGGAACAGTGAGGGGGGAAAAATAACCTTTTTGTGTTATCAGAGAACACTTAGTGCATTCGAGGTGTACATTTGATCAGTAATCAAACACATGACCTTCTAGCACCAGCTGTACATTTTTTAATGTATTTTCTGATTGAGTGCACATTGCTTTTACAATTCTAGAAAATAGCTTTTTTTTTTCTTTTTCTTTTTCTTTTTTTTTATATATGAGCTAAAAAAGTCTTAAAGCACTTTACTTCACCTCATTGCTTATTCCTGTGCTGGAAAAGGTTGGACAAAATTAATCTGGCCACACGTGCCATTTCCCAACAGGTCGCTCAGATTTATAAAGAGCAAAAAAATAATCACTCTTAGGGGCAAATGGAACATTCAGGGTCACATCTAACTGCAGAGGCAGACAGTCTCCCACTATCCCTTAATCAGAACATTATATTCAGATACTAGTCCCACTGCTACCAGGGTTCAAAGGTCAAACGAAAACTCAACTGACAATTTCAATACATTTTAATGAGGATCCAGACAAACCGACCCTCAGCACTGGATTCTCCATTAACAAGAGCTCCCGGTTACAGAACATACTAGCATTGCCTATCCCTGGCTGCAAAGATTGTCGCAGATGTGGGCTTGAAAGGTTCTTTGAGGACCAGTACATGCATCATATTTAAGCTTGACCTTTCCAACGCTGTGATGCACAGCACTTTCGGCTCAATTAATAACAGGTAACAGGCAGACCATTAGAGGGACATTTAGGTTGAGCTGAGGTCATTAAAAGTAGAATTTAAAAATGATGACTTATATTCCATTAACGTTAACTTCGATTACGTAAAAAAAGAAAACTGCAGATAACTGGATCACTGTAATAACAATACTGATCATCAGAAATAGCATGCATTTCTGGGATAATGGGCTCTAATAACAGTATTAGTTTAAACTACTCTAAGAACATGTTCTTGCACATGGCAAGAAATAAAGTTGAGAGCTGCACTTACTTTACGTGGTAGTCTGTTGCTGGTCTGAGATCTTTTAAATTGCATTCCAACTCCTCTCCACTGAAAACACACACACACACGATGGTTACTGACCTTAATGGATGCCAGCAACAGAGTTGTGCTGTTCAAAGTGCAAAATTGACTTTCATTAAGGATGCTGTTCAGTTATTATTGAGCTCAACTGCTCAAGGGAAAAACTTTGAGTGGTTTTGCCTTGATAGGTTTCAGGGTTTCCTGCAACCATTTTTCCTGCTGGTGCGACTATTTTGTGCAATTTCAAAATTGCCCCATTCTTTTAGATTATGCTCTGTCATTTTCTTTTAGTGTGTGGGAAACAAACAAAGGCAAACACTCAAAAGCGGCCTGGACCAATGCTACCCAACTGTGAGGACAAATTGAAAGGTGCTGCACAAATCAAATTTAAACGTGGCATGAATATTTCATCCTACTTAAATACGAAACAATTCTATTACATAAACCTCTATGGAACAGCAAATTATTTTAATATGAAAGTTGAAACCATATTAAACATCCATGACATTATAGCACTGGTGAAGAAAACAGGAAAAATACCATAAGTTCTTTTAATTTTTTTGAAAGAAGTCTTTTATGCTCACCAAAGTTGTGTATTTAATAAAAAAAATACAGTAAAAGAGTTATATTGTAAAATGCTATAACAATTCATAATAACCGTTTTTCTATTTTCATATATTTTAAAAGATCATTTAATATTGTGATGGCACAGCTGAATTTTCAGCATCATGCTCCAGTCTTCAGTGTCACATGATCCTTCAGAAATCATTCTAATATGCTGATTTGCTGCGCAAGACATATTTCTAATTATCATCAATGTTGAACACAGTTGTGCTGCTTAATATTTTTGTGGAAACCATGTCACATTTTTTTTTCAGTATTCTTTGATGAATAGAAAGACAAGCATTTATTTGGAATTATTTATTCAAATAATTATTTCCATACTTTTTTATTGTTTTGGTAATGTAAAAGTCTTTACTTTCACTTTTGATCAGTTTCATGCATCTCTTTACAGAATAAAAGTATTTAAAGCTTCTTTAAAAAAGAAAAAAAATCATACTGAACCCAAACTACTTTTGAATGATAATATAATATAATATAATATATTCCATATAATTTCCACCAGCACCACTGCTCATATGTTAGTCTGGAGTAATGCTTTGAGACTCATGCTTCAAATGGATGATGACAGGATGTGAGAGGTCTGATTATCTTTCCTGTCTGCTCTCTGGATACTGAATCATACAAGTCCTGTTGAGAGAACAGGCTGCATCCAATAATTCTATCTGCTCGATTATGATGTATTCATATCTAACTCTCTCTCTTGTGGTGAACACTGTTAATTTATGAGAACATAAAGACTTCTCAAGGATTCTGAGCAGACTACACAGCTCCTCTGTGATTATATACTCCAGTCTATCTTACCTATAAATGACACGGTACTGGCCGTTACGACCTTTGTCTGACAGAGTGACCTCGTAGCTGAAGGTAAAGGGGTGTCCGTTACTGTGCCTGTCTCTGTTCTGGAGGCCTGCTGGTGGAGCCCAAGTCAGTCGAGCTGTCCGGGCCTGGATATTAAGAACCTGCGAAGCAAACACATAAAGACCATCAATTGTAGAACTGGAAACAATATTATTAAGCATGTCAAGTGTCTTTGAATCTGTGGGTAGGTGATGCACACAAGTAGATGTATTTATTTATTTGTAAACAATGAACAAAGATAAAATGTGTAAATGTAAAGTAAGGTGAATATTTTAATTGCAATTACTGGTCATTATTTATTTTTTTTAAGAAAAAGTTTGTCAATTATTCTGTCATCATTTATTTTCCTTTTCATATATTTGTATATATCATATTTTTAAATATTCGATTTTGTCTCTCGATTAATATGAGCATAATATTGCAGTACATGGCACTATCGACTATTCTAAGACTTAATCAGCTTTCAAATGTGCTGCAAAGAGCTCCAGTAAAGCAGCCAAATGCGATTTAAGACAAAATGAGTTTTTGGGATTGTCATTTCATTATGAGGTTAGCATAACCCAACTTTGGAACTATTCATTTGCTAAATCTACCAGGATTATAGACTTGCAAATAAAAAAGGATTATCAACTAATAAACAAAAGAAAAAACATGGCTAGGTAAGAAACGACTCACGAGGACTTTAATGTGAGTGTAATAAATGTTGTACAAACAAAAAACTAAAACATGTCCTCAACCTTTAACCACAGACTTCATTTAATCCATAACACAAAAATTGCTGTGGGTAATATGGGTAATATTAATTACCTTCTGTTTTTAGGCCTGCAATCTGAATCACTCTATAGCTCTGCAAAAACACCTATTTATATGTCAAACACAGAAATGAAGGTATAAACGTAGAGAGGCAGAGCGGCTATAACTCCTCCTCTAACAGGTCATTCAGTGTAACACTGTGTATGAGGGTATAACGCTGACATGAATGAGCTGTAGACTACCTTCAGTCAGGCAGAAGCAACGCAATCTGTCCTGTGGCAAGAGTAACTGCAGGTGAAAGTATGTCTGTGGGAAAGCTATGGTTGTTGCTCTCGGATGTGCACTGCTAGGATTGCCACTGGCACTTCTGAAGCTACAGCAATATGTTCTGAACAAACCGGCTGCCATCAGACCCGGCTTTCTCACAGAGATACTGAAAAGCTCAGAGACATATACCGTTCAATAGATTGGGGTTGGTACGATTTTTTAAAACATTTTTTTTTTACATTTTTTTAAATGTTTGCTCTGCAAGGCTCCATTTATTTGACAAACAAATAAGAGCTAAATTACAAATTAAAATAACTTTTCTTTTTTAAAATGCAATTTATTCCTGTGATGGCAAAGCTGAATATTCTCCCATCTTCATTGTCACATGATCCTTCAGAGATCATTCTAATATGCTGATTTGCTACTCAAGAAACAAGTCGCCTTATTATCAATGCTGAAAACAGTTAATGCTTGATATTTTTGTGGACATTTGATTCTTTGGTGAATAGAACATCTAAAAGAACAGCTTTTATTTAAAATAAGTGTTTTTGTAACATTATAATTTATAATTGACTTTACTGTCACTTTTGACCAATTTAAAGCATCCTTGTTGAATAAACAAAAAATCTTACTGACCCTAAACATTTGAAAGATAGTGTGTGTATGTATGTATTTTTCTTAAAAAAGTGACTCAAAGTTCATGGTAAGGACATCAAACAGGAAGTTCTTGGCAAAACTTTCATAAACTGAAGTGAAATTTAGTATATGATCCTAAAACATGCCTTTGGGGTAAAGTATGTTTAGGACGCAGTGCCACCAACTGGTCAAAGTTGTACATTATGATTAAATCTGCTTTTTTTTAATATTTTTTATAAAAACTTATGTAAAATATCTATGTATTTCTTTGGACCATGACTCCATTCTGGGCTGCATCAACTTTAATGAGAAGTTGGAGTGCATGAAGTGGTAGAGAGCTTGTGATATTGAGAACACTACTTGCCACTAAACTGCAGCCACACAAAGGATTTGGCCCCAGTTTGTTGTATCCAGTGCGTTTCTACTCTGTGACACACTCAACAGAGATGAGGATGAGGGCAAATTTAAAGTCAATTACTTCCAAACTTGCACATCCTTCCAGATTGCCTCATCTTGGGACACATTACACCACAGATGTTTTCCATACTTCTTGCATGCACCCATCAGGCAATATTCCCTCTGTACCATGTTATATGCCAAATTTACTCCCATTCAGGGAGCTGCAGGTATATTTGGCAAGTATATACTATCATTCAAAATTGTGGGGTCAGTACGATTTTTCATTGTTTCTGAAAGAAGTCTCACAAAGGCTGCATTAATTTGATCAAAAATAGTACATTAACATTTATTCATTTAGCTGATGCCTCTATCCAAAGCGACTTACAATTGCTATATGTCAGAGGTCGCACACCTCTGGAGCAACTAGGGGTTAAGTGTCTTACTCAGGGACACATTGGTGTCTCACAGTGGATTCGAACCCGGGTCTCTCATTCCAAAGGCACGTGTCTTATCCACCACCCCAAACTACTATATTCCCAATAGTAAAAACAGTACTATTGGGAATGTTATTGAAATTTAAAGTAACTTTTATATTTTAAAATGTAAATTGTTCCTGTGGTGACAGCTTTATTTTCATTGTCACATGATCCTACGGAAACATTGTAATATGCTGCTCAAGAAACATTTCTTATTGTTATCAATGTTGAAGAATGTTGTGCAATTTAATATGCTTTATGGAAAGCATGATGCGTTTTCTTCAGGATTTTTTGATCAAAAAGTTTTAAAACAGCATTTAACTCTAGCTTTTGATGATTTTTTTGCAGAATAAAAGTATTAATTTCTTTTTTTTTAAACAACTTACTGATCCCAAATGTTTGAACGGTAGTGTATATCGTGGCATTTTTATGTACTATAAACAGTGTATAGTAGGAGAGATAGTACTGCAGAACGTACTACGACTACTCAAAGTCAAATGTCAGTTTTGCTATAATGTAATATACAGACAGACAATATTGCAGTTTTCAGACAGATGCACATTTGTTATTATTAAATATAATAAAATATGATCTTTCAGTCAGCAGTGTTAAAGTGATTTTAACTTATTTACTGCCTTAATGCCACTAATTTTATGATAATGAGGGAATAATCTTACGCTGAGGGAGCAAATGACAGATGTTCAAATGTCACACACACTAACAAATGCATGCAAACTAAAACACAAAACAGAACAGATGATTGATGACTATGGGTTAGTTTCACTTATGATTATCACTTAAAGTGACAGGGTGTCCTTAGATAGTCCTGAACTAAACAACAGCAAGAGCAGCAGGCTGAGTGAACAGATGGGGAAAGAACAGAGCAAACATTGGTCAGAAAACATTGTTTTGATGGAAATGTTTACCTAGTCCTCAATTGCTTGACAGTGGAACATACATTTAAAAAAAAAAAAAAAAAAAAAATGCTGCCCCTGTGTGGCTGCAATGGGAACAGTTTGTAATTGTAAACAAATGTGAAAAGATCTTGGTGACTTTTACTGAATGTTTCCTTATGACACATACAATTAATTAATTATGTCATGTCATGTTTTTATGCCCACTTATATTTGCAGCCTGTACTTTCTGTTGGCCATGAAAGGACATCATGTTTATCTGATAACATTAAAGCCATTAGTATTTATCACTTGTGATGTTTTTAACTCATTTTCCAGACCCACCTGTGGTTTTTCCATTCCCGAAAGAACATCCTGAACTCTCTTAGCTTCTGAATCATGATCTGCAGCCGGGAGAAAGAAGAAGAGAGAGAAAAATAAAAAGGGTGTTGTTCCGATATGAATCAGCAGGGGTCAGGCTTAAGTCAGAAACAGAGGAGGCTTAAAACATCAAGTGTTAAAAGGTTAAGTTCACCCAAAAATAAAGAACAGTGTCATCATTTATTCACTCTCATGTAGTTCCAAACCCAAATGACAACTTATTTAATTTGTTTTCATTTTTTTGGGTGAACTATTCCTGTAACCACTAATACTTTTTTCAGGTAATGGACTTCTCTGAAACCGAAATAAACACATATGAGGAGAAAACAGAATTATGTTTGGAAACAGAATATAAATTTGAGGAGAAACAGAAGGTGTTTTTCACCTTCTGTCAATACTTTTTGCACAACATGGCATTGAAAAATATATATTTCATAACCGTAGCCCCCACTGAAAGAGCGCTGGCACAGTGGATACATGATCTATTCTATCGGAAGCTTGCATTTCTATGTCTCTCTACTGAATTACATCCATAGCTCGTATGCAACTCCCATGCCAATTTGAAATCTGCACGTGGAACAAATGCTCAATTACCTCATGTTCCCAAGGCCGGATTAGCTCACTTAATCTACCAGATCATTAGCGACAGACAGTCTGACAGAATACCTTTAAATCTTTATTGGCCTGTGGATACACACACATATACCCACAACTGCTCACCAACACCTAATTTATCATTTCCACTGAAGACCCAAACAGACAGAATCCACATGAGCAGATTCTTGTCTTCTGGGGAGTAACCTGTATATATATATAATTGTACTTATATTATTTAGAAAAATTACTTTACACATATATACAGTAAAACCAAAAATTATTCAGACACCAGCTACATGTATATATATATATTTTTTTTTTACTAATGGGTGCAGGACACTATAGTTCACTTATGTAAGTGAGAATAGCTAAATAAAAAAAAGTTAACTGTGACATATTATACCAAAAAAGTCTTCATACAGTGGACTACCAGTAAAATGTATAAAAATTTGGGACCAAAAATTATTCAGACACTTTGACCTGGCCATGTTTTAAGTGTTTTTTCTTTAATTGCTATGCAACCTTTTTACACCACAGACCGAACAAAATGAAGCATTACTTGGTAATTGGTTTACCTAAATTGATATCATCTAATTGTGTACTTAGGTTGAATAGCTATCAGCTGTTAAATTTAATTCATTTGTGAGACAGTCTAACAGAAGGATGGCCAAACCAGTGAAATATCAACTGATTTGATAACTCAAGTTCTTTTCATATTTTATTACCATTTTCTAAACTATAGCGAATAAACTGTGATAATGTGAGAAATGTTGAAGGTGTCTGAATAAATTTTGGTTTGACTGTATAACCACACGCTGATAAAACATTATGACTATCATAATTAATATGAAGACAATAAGTATACATTTTCTCATACTATGCATGCACTTTTTGTCTTCATATTAATTATGATAGTCATAATGTTTTATCAGTGTGTGGGTATACAATCAAACCAAAATGTATTCAGACACCTTCAACATTTCTCACATTATCACAGTTTAAGTGTTTAATTATCACATTATAGTTTAGAATAATGGCTTTAATTTGTCCAGTCATAGAACCAATAAGATAACATTTCCTATTTACAGCCAGAAACATTAACCTGATGCTGAAAAAACAGGTTCATAGACACATTATTTGTCATCCAACCTAATCCACAACATGTGTATGATTGATGTGTGTATTTATTACTAGAGAAGAGAGCACGCTGGGAGTTCACAGCACCTCTGGGCCATTCAGGAGTCATGGCAACAGTGATGTCATACACAATCAACTTAACATGACTCCAGGAGGCAGGCACAGGGAACGCAGGCTTCCCCGAGAGACAGAAACCTTACTAATGCTGTGTGTGTGTGTGTGTGTGTGTGTGTGTGTGTGTCAGTGTCAAATTGAGTTATTACTGAAAAGTGATGAGTAATTGTGTAGACATAAAAGAATATAAGGTGGCCTTGTTCATGGCATAAATAGAGCACTCATTTAAACCCACCCTAACACGAAAGATGGAGTCATCATTGTAGAGACACAGTCTATACTGAAGCAAGATTGGTGTTTTGTAACTTTTAGGGCCTGTGTACACCTGGTCACTTCATGCGTTTTCTCTGATCAGATAGCCATCCAATTGTGAAAAGACCAGGTGCAAATGCCCTCCAAAATGCTTTCGAGAAAGGTTTAAATCCCATCAATCAAACCACTTCAGGATGAAACTGGACAAGTGTAAATGCCTCTGGTTGTTGAAACAACAAATGTAAATTTGACTCCTCCCAAAATATACACGTTTGAAAAAATAAACGTGTAAAGGCCCTTTCACACCGGATGCGTAATGAAAAAGCGAATAGTTCACGTGCGAATAGTTTGCGTCAAAACCATTCACATCAGCCGTGATGTGAATTTGCGACGTCTGTGACGTGAGAGCTTCAACATTCCAAAACATTCGCGCCGACAGTTGAGAAAAAAATGGACACATCATCATCATCCAGTGAAGATGAGATTTTAATTTCATTTCACTTTAAAAGACAGAAAAGAAGGTTTTGGGTGCACCCAATCTTGAAGAACAGAGTGTCTGAAGGGGAGTATACTAATCTTGTAAAAGAGCTAAAACTTTATCATGGCCGGTTCCGTACATGGGTTCCACACTTATTTCCGTCAGCAGATCCGCCATTGTTGTTGTGACGTCACCTTTTTTTCCTTGGTTGTGATTGGCTGAAGCCTTTTCTGTCACCGCAAAAGTAAAAAAAAAAAAAAAATCGTCATTGAAGCGAATAAAAGTCGTTTTTTCGCCGCAGCACATTCGCGTTCGGTGTGGAAGCACTCATTACACAAACAGCTGATCAAAAAATAAAACCATTGCTCGAATTATTTGTGCGTTAAAATCGCATCCAGTGTGAAAGGACCTTAAGGGTGTGTTGTAGGCTTTATGACATGTAATAGCCAGATATGAATGCGCTACTGCAACACACATCGCTACAGATATGCTCTGCCGCAGACTAACTGCTCCGTATCTCTTTAGTTGACTTGAACACCTTTTTTATAGAGTGGGAATTGAAGATCGAATTTATATTCATTTTGCGGAAACATGTTTGTGTGGCCATGTATAAATGGAACAGGTTTAACAAATCAGATAACTATCCGATCAGTAAAAAAGCATGAAATAACCAGGTATAAACAGGCCCTTAGTCCATATATTTCAACTGAGTTCATCAATATGTTAAAAGTTGACAAAATTAAGTTTCTTTGAAGACTTATCCCGCACTACACAGATTTTTTTTTTTTGCCCGATCTAATGTCTCCTGAATGAGAATGTTGTAATACAACCTGCAAGTAGCAGCACATGGTGCATGGCTGTAACTAATGACCATTTTTTAAAAATAAAGAAAAAAGGAATACATTAATTTAAAAATAGACAAGAATGTTGATATGTCCTAATGAAACTTCCTATTTCACAAGGGAATACATCAAGACTGGCCTCATACAGCAGTTTCATGGGGTCTGTATGTCATCTCTGCTGACTCATACTAGTCATCAAGTCCACTTCCAGTGTGTTCATCCTCTCCTCTCCTTCCGCTCCCGCACTCTGAGAAACCTCTTTTATTGCTGCTTCCAAACACAACACTTGACTTTCCAAAGCTTCACGTCTGTTTCTCACGCATGCAGTTTCCATAGGGAGCGGACGGTTGAGGCTAACTGCTCACTCTGTCTCGCCCTCCTGCCACGTTCTGAATAACCGCTGCTTCACTATATATAAATGAAAATAAATAGAGGAAGTGAAGATGGTAGAAGAGGAGGGAAAGAGCTGTATTCTATTCTGCATCATGGTAAAATAAGTTAATTTCCTTCTTTATTTCTTGTGTCTTCTCTGGATATCTGGGGTGGAGAGGAGTTTCTGCCTTCAATTATCGGCCAAGGTCAAAGACGGGAGAACGGAAAGGGGGGGGGGGGGTAAGGAATATGAAAAAAGCAACTGAGCTGAAGTGAATATAACTGGCAACATAGAAGTGACAGAATGAGAGGAAAGAGAATGTGTGATAGAGGGGAAAGAAAAACATTTGATCAAACCCTAAATATAAGTTGTAAACTTTGGTGTGTAGCACCTGTTTGTTATGAGGATTTGCTATAGTCAGCTTTTTAACTGTAAGACCAGCTAACCAGACATCTTGAACTCTTACTAAGTAACAAACAACCATAATACCCTAGCAACCAAATAGAAACATGCTAAAAACACTCTGAACACCTTACCAACTGTATAGCATCACCTAGGAACTGCATACATAGTTAATAAGCAGAAGGTCAAAGCTTTTACAGGCTACGCTCATGAGTCATGAGAGAGCTCACACTTGACCATACAACACTCTTTAAATCAATATGAAAATCTCTCTCTGGACTCCAGGAAGCATTTTTTTTTTTTAAATGACAGTGGTCTAGAGCTGCAGTTTGAGTGGAGTGTTTGGGTATATAAAGAGATGTTAGGTAAACATCCAAAACTGAATTTGCAGACTATTGGGGAAAAAAAGTCTCCAAGAACACCCACAGAGCTGCAGACGCCAAACGGCCAGGCCAGTAACTACACCCACATGTCTGCACGTGCGTTTGTGAATGTGTGCGAGTGCTGGAGCACCGTGGAGCCGCTACAGGCACTTAAAACAGACTCACATCCTCTTGCTAGCATCCTAAATTAAGGCTACAGATAGAGAAACAGACTGCAACTATCAGGAGGCCTGATCAGTCAGACATAAACATGTTTCACAGTCCTAAATTCTGTTAGTGCGGTCGATTTGTTTGCTTGCTTTTAGATTAAAACCTCCTGGAATTTTTCATGCACTTCATCCAGAAAATAAAGAGTTCTTTGGTGGACTCTTTGCGCAGAGGCACGCACAATCTGCTAATTACTCCCCCCTGGTGGAGTGAGAAGAAACAGCACATTCTTGATTAGTGACAGTTGTTAAACACACGCAGCCTACAGGGCCAGAGAGGTTCTTTGAGTCCATACAAACATATGCAAAATCACAGAGCAATGCTTAGTCAACCAGAAAATCATCAGGAAAACAAACTGAGGTTGTGGTGGCTATACTAACAAATCGGACTCGGAGTCAAAATGACTAGCGTTACAGCTAGGAAATCAAACTGGGCATGTTCTTTTTAAGCACTTTGTAATACACACTTCATTAAATTAAAACAGATATTGCTTTTAAGGCACAACAGGAAAGAGTATATTGCCAGGTGATCAAATAAAACAAAGAAATCTTCAAAATACACATCTGAAGAAAAAAAAAAGTTCACTAATAACGGGTTGTGAGGGAGGAGGGAGTATGGGAGGAAGAGAGAGAGAAAGAATTGCAGGCTCCCAATCGTTCTCATCTCCGCATAACGCACATTCCATCTGCTCAACAGCTGGCTGTCTAATCCCTCTCTCACACAAACCTGGGCCTCCCTGAGAACCACTGCCACAGTGCACTCGCTCCCACACTCTCATAAACACAGCACAGCTGACACAGCCACTCGCGCTCAAGACAGACATGAACATGAACAGACATTCTATCAATCCATCCATCCATCCATCCATCTATAATCTATCACAGATAGATAGATAATCTATAGACATCAGCATACCTATCTGCTTGCCTGCCTGTCTGGGCACACGTCTAAATAGTCTATCAGTCAATCTGCATTCTTGTCTGTCTAGAGATCAAGAGTGCCGCAGATGTCCTGAAAAGTGAAGCCAAACCATTTATACCGCCCCCAGGTGGATGGATGCGGTATCGCTCAAACCCCACCCTCTCATGTAATCGAGACACGAGACAAACTAAATCAAATATACACTTCAAATAATGTCTGTCATTTTAGGTATTTTTTTATCACGCTGATATAAATTCAAGAGTTTGATTTTTAAATAAGTTTGGGTTTAGTTAGTTATTTGATGCTATAAAAATGGGGGTTTGACATCATGACTGACAGCTGAGATTGACAGATTCTCTGCAGTGAAGTAGTCACAGAGGGATCAACTTACTTTTTTCAGGAGGAGATTGGAGCTTTAACGTTAATTTCTACATTTCCATAACTGTTTATTTCACATAATGAGTTGTTCTGCAGTAATCTGTACCAACCGATTCTACGGGAGTGAGGGCGGGACCTTGATACCACGGCTCCACTTCAAGCTCGCTACTGCGCAGACTCGGGCTCCAAGATGTCAGCGCAATAATTGGACATTGGTGGCTTCACTTTTAGAGAGTTAGAGAGTAGAGAGTTAAGGGGTGTCGTCAATCTTTTTTTACAGTCTATGGTCTAGAATCTAGACAGTAGTCTTCATCTGTCTAAGTATAGCTATCTGTTCTTGATAATCTATCAGTCAGTTAATCTACAGTACTTGCATTTCAGTCTGTCAAAACCATACTGTACAAGTAAAATATTGATTTCATATTTTAAACATCAGCAGTTCACTGGCTCTTTCACTATACATTATTTAGCAGACTAAACTGGTCAGCCTACTTTGGAGAAGTTGAAATGAGGACAAGACAGCTCAAGACGTTAGCATTGCTCATACTTCCTTTGATTTTCTACAAAAAGCATACTGTATATGTGTGTAAACGTCTGAGAAACTATTGTTTGCTTTCATTTTAGCCCCATCAGCAGAATGGATGCTTGTTTTTCAACAACTGCCAAGCTGGCATCAGTCTCTTGCATTTAGTGTGCTAGCTCCATGTCTCTAGCCATCTCCAGAGGGACTCTCAGTGGCATTCGCTCACAGCAGAGATGCATGGCCTCCCTACTGCCAAGGGACACAAGGATACGCCAGCGCTTCCTGGAAGGGAACTGGAAAGAATGGAGAAAGTTGGCAGAGGCTAGATAGTAGGGATAGAGGGAAAAGGAGGGAGGCGGAGGGAACGAGACTGCTTAGAGCTGCAGAGCGGCTGAACTGGGGTGACCTGCTCTGGATGCCCAGTGCCACAATCTCCACAGGTATTTTTGCGTTTACTTTGTACCTCCTTATTGAATGTGAATAAGAAGTATATGGAGCTGGGGGGGGGGGGGGGGGGGGGGGGAGAAGACTAAATCCAACTTTTTATTTCATCAGTAATTTGCACATTTTATATTACATCTTAATGTCTCCAATGCGTTTGCTCTTTTATTTATTTATTTTTAAATTGTCATCATGTGTAACAGGGCTCAACAAAAAGGATGACCCACTGACTTTGGTTTGGACCATGTGAGTTTTGGGTTAGTTGTCAAACTTGCCCATTTGAGCCACTGCTGCGTTGTCACTGAATATTTTATGTGTTGATCTTGTACTGTATATCTCTTTGAAAAAAATCTTTTTTTCTGCGTGTACATAATGGATTAATGATAAGTTTATATGATTTGACTGGTACAGTAGAACTATCTCAGAGTTGTCTTAACAGGCACATTTATCAAAAGACACCACTAATAATCCTGTCACAGACAAACACTTCCATTGAAACAGACAGAGTTTGCGCATTGTGTTACTGTAAGAGCTGTAAGAGGCACTTCCCAGAAAAACACACAAATGTTGATTTTGGCCCAGTTCTCAGTGCCTTCTATGGCAACTTCTTGAAAAGCAACCTACCCAGACTCTTCAGAATCTCTTGATAGGTGAGAGTTCTTGCGTGCCAACTGTAAATGACAGAATAAGCACCGGCAGATAATAGAAAGTTCATGTTTAGTAAGTTGAAGAGCTGGCATCCGGTTACCAGGTCTTAGCAGCCCTTGACCTTCTCATCTTATTCAGTTTCCCCAAGTTGCGTCACCCATCATTGCTCAATAACATGCTGTTATCGAAGTGACCTTGGGGCATAACCTTTCTCAGTGACTCATATGTTGTTAGAGAGTGAATGTGGGAAACGGTTACCATTGTGGCAAAGACACGAAGCCAAGATGAACTAACATCTGTTGCTTCTGGTCGATAATGACGGAGTGAAAGCACGTGGCTGGAGGAAATACACAGTGCCAAAGAGGATCAGAAGTTAACATCTGTTTCTGCTTGAGTCCATGCAAACACACAAGGAGAACTGGAGATAGAGAGGAGTTAAGGTTGAAGTGCTGCAAGCCTGAGACAATGAGAAGGTTAATCTAGTGGCCAGTATTCCTCTGCACACAGGTTTAGCCCTAGCCTAATCTAGTTAACGAAGGTGGAGCGCTAAAAAGCCTTGGAACTTAGGAACTAAGGAGCTGATGGGCCCCGGGATATGGTTTCCTGCCTTATGTAATCGAGCTTCATGAGTGGAGGTGAGTGTGTTTGTGCCCATGGGGTGATCTGAGCAAAGACCATCCAGGCGAGGTTCTGAGAGAGAACAAGTCGAGTTGTTTTCACAGCTCCAGTCATGTCTGGTAGCCAGGCCTGGATCTTCAAGCTGCTATGCCAACAACGTATTTTCGACAGCTGGAATGTCTGCCCTTTTGTTGTCCGTCTCTCTCACATTCCCTCCATTTCTCTTTTTTATTCTTCTTTAGTCTTGAGAGTTTGATCATACTATTGCAGCTTTCTCTCAAAAAGAAAAAAAAAATTCTTAACCTGATCTCCGGTGTGATCTAGGGAGCCAAGTAGTCTGCATATGTGGTCATGATGATTTATGCCTAGGAGCAAGGCTGCAGTGCAGTGAGGCCCAGATGGCCGTAGCTCTCAGTAAGTGACGCGAGCTAGAAGCCTCAAGTTTGTTTTCTATACTTCATCAACCATTCAGTCGACTCCACAGGGCTGCGGTATCTTGAGACTTGACCTTGCTTCTGGTGATCTCCACAAAACTCATCTGCTTGGTCTATACTGAGTGCATTTACATGCAGTATTTTACACCAGATTATGCTTGATAACTCAACAATGTTATGTAAGGTCTTTTGAGCGCTTTAAAGGGATAGTTCACCCAAAAATAAGAAGTTTGGCATTATTGATTCACCCTCACATCATTACAAATCTGTAAGACTATTTCTTCTGTGAAACATAAAAAGAAATTTTCAATGTTGAACTGTTTGTCAATACAAAGTTAATGAAGTAAAAAACTAAATGGGACTTTTTAAAACAAAAAAACACTTCCATACACTTTCATAAAAGTAATACAGGTTTGGAACAACATGTGTGTGCGTAAGGGTGTGTTCACACTTGTAGTTAGGTTCTCAATATTATTTTGGTCCAGACCAAAAAAAAAAGAGAAAACAATACATTTAGTCCTGGTTCACTTAGTGTTCATACTGATATTTTTAACCCATCTTTTCAGCGGTCTCGATCTGCTTGTTTGGTGCACACCAGGGTTTGGATGGAGTTTACACTTATTCAAATGAACCTCACTAACAGAGCACTCACACCAGGGTTCTTTTAATTGAACCAAACATGCCAAGGGTGAACACACCCTTATCATTTCTGGGTGAACTTTATTGGATCATGAACAGTTCCTGATCAAAATGTTTTGCTCATTGTCCCAATTTCCTTTACCCCCCAATTTTAATATTGACGTCAAAACTCTATAAAAAACAGATAATTGTAAAATCTCATGTTTTCTTCAGTTTGTCAATATGCGAGACAAAATAACCATCACAAAATAATCATCTAACTATCATGTATGAAGTGAGACAGCAGCCACAGTTATTGAGTAACAGCTTCAAGGTCTTATCTGCTGGGAATTCTTCCACTGTCAGCATTCGCCTTTGATTCTGAAGATACTCTAAGTGTGACTAACAGATACACCATATGGATGTATGAGCACTTCCTTAGCTTGTTAACTGCGAAAGTCTATCATGAGCTGATCAAAGGATGGGCGGCTTGCAGCAGACAAATGACATTTCCATGATGTCAGTGCGCAATAAGTCAAGTCTTACAACACCTGCATATAATGCTAAATGTTCTGCCTTTAACATAATACACACACAGACAAATCATTGAATGTGGAATGTTTTTTTTTAGGGCCTTTTTGGCAGATAAATGAATGGGGTCATTCCTTTTGCCCCACTTGTCAGCACTTGCAAATGTCCATGCATTGACGAAACACCTGGGATCAATGGCACATACATAATTTAAAGCTAAAACTTCAAGGACACTAAAGGCTGAGAACAAAAAAGAAAAAAAATTGGCAGAAGACAGTGCAGAAAAAAAAAGCAAAGACCTTCTGGAGTGCAGGCATGTGCTTAAATAATTTAAAACAGTTATGAATGTATGCTCTGAAAAATGTTTATATTAAGAAAATGTTCTTGAGAGCAGAAAAAAAACATGTGAACACATCTTAAATGGAGCTCTTCTGCAATCGGCTCTGCAGGGGGCCTGATAAGGCACATGTGGAATTGGTGAGGATCGGTGGCCATGCTCAAAGGACCCCTTCTCTGGGAGAATGTGATTCCACAGGTATGTGGGCTGCCTTTCAGCAGAGGCCCAACCTGAGATACAAGGGCCACATTGTGGGTAGTGGAAAAATGATAGCACCTTGGCGATTCCCAGCAATGCAGTTTCCGCGGCATGATGACCCCCTTTACCTCTACTGATGCACTTATCTCTTTTTTTTAAGAGGAGAGAGAAAAAGTTTGTGGGCACACTGAGGGAAACATGCATTACAGATGCCTAATGGAAGCCGTGAAACATCAGAGGCTAAATATTTTAGCCATGTACAAGATGATTTAATGTAACCACAATAACATCTATAATGTCTTGTTTAAATGTTGCTGAGAATTTTTGGCACAAAGCAGAACGTAACCATCTCCCTCTGCTCCGCCTCTTAAAATTCCATGTAACTTATTTGCTTTACATTATGAAAGAACAAGAGATTACATTGACGTATTTTTTTAATGAAATGAATAATACTAAAATAACATTTGTAAATAAATAAAAAAATCAAAATATATATTTTAAGTATTATTTTAATTTTATTTTTTATATTTATTTTATACATAAAAGTTTGGGGTCAGCTGATATCAACAATACAGTAAAAACAGTAATACCGTGAAATATTACAATTCAAAATAACTTTTATATTTCAATATATTTCAAAATGAAATGTATTCTTGTGATGGCAAAGCTGAATATTCAGCAGCCATTCCTTCAGTCTTCAATGTCACATGATCCTTCAGAAATCATTATAATATGCTCATTAGGTGTTCAGGAAACATTTCTTATTATTCTCGATGTTGAAAACATTTGTGCTGCTTAACATTTTCATGGAAACTTGCATTTCTTTTTTTCATGATTTTCATTCTTTGAAAAATGTTTCAAAATGTCTTTACTACGGTGGCCGAGAGAGCTCAACGTGCTGCAAGCTAAAGACGATGCATGCAAAAAGAAAAAAACGCATGCAAATAGAAAAAAACACCCGCAAATTAAGAAAACATCTTCATCAGTTTCACAACACGTCTACTCCAAATACTCACAACACAACAAATACAGAAACACGCTGCAAAAGCTCACAACACAACCAAATACAGAAACGTGCTGCAACACAGTAACACAGACCACAACGGAAATGATTCCGGGGGAACCAAATAAGTGACGAACCCGGCTGAGACGTGATTTACACTTTTACTGTCTATGGATTTACAGCAAAGAACGTACATTGACAAGAAGTAAAAGCCTATATTTTTTATAAATAAACTATAATATTAAAATAATATTGTAATATACTGTATATATAAATAATATTTATAAAATAGTATATATAAAATAATATTATATTGTAATATTATACTTTTTTATAGTTCTTCTACACTCTTTGCTTACAGCTCAAAATTCTACTTTATTTTATTTCTTTTAACTTTTTTCTTTCGCAAAACATACAGAGATTACATTATGACATACAACTTGTATACAATATTCAAATTGTCTTAACAATATGTTCAGTGTCATCAGAAATGAGAAAAGAACAATGAGCTGAAAACTAAAATAAAACAGAGAAGAAGAACATGAAGGAAAGATATTAATCTATACATCAGTTACACTATACAAATTGTTTCATGTTATGTTTAAATTTTCATAAAGAAAAGTTTCATAAGAAGGTGTAGGTAATGTAGGGTCCAATGTTTTAAAGTTGAGACACTGACACACAGATATATAACAGATATATAAAACGCATATTTTAACAGTTTTTTTGTAAAGTAAAAATACGTTTATTTGCAACCGTTATGTTAACAGCATATTTCTGTCGTCAGAACAGTTATTCAACTGATGGACAACGTGCTGCGTTGTCATGGGAACCTCCCAGGTGAAAATAATTACATTGGAAATTACGTTGTCTTTCGTTGCTCCCTTCATCAAGTGTGTTACAAACGGCAACATAAATGGCACACTAGTGCCACGCTCACTCCAAAGTCCCACTTGAAGAGCTCTGCCGTCTGCCCTTCGAAGGGAGAAGCCGAGTAGGGCATAGGGATGCTCACGTGCAATAAGTACGTCCCAGCCGGGTTCTTCACTTATTTGGTTCCCCTGGAAACATTTCCGTTGTGGTCTGTGTTACTTGCAGCGCGTTTCTGTATTTGGTTGTGTTGTGAGCTTTTGCAGCGCGTTTCTGTATTTGGTTGTGTTGTGAGCTTTTGCAGCGCGTTTCTGTATTTGGTTGTGTTGTGAGCATTTGGAGCACACATGTGTTTTTAATTTGCGGGTGTTTTTTTCTATTTGCATGCACTTTTTCTATTTGCTTGCGTCTTCTTTAGGTTGCACCACGTTGAGCTCTGTCGGCCACCGTACTTTACTGTCAATTTCAATACATTTTTCAATTAAATATATATATAAAATACTGATTCCAAACTTTCGAATGGTGCTGTACATAAATAAAAATATTATTTCCAAAAAAGCAAAGAGATGAATGTACAAATAGACCTGTTGACTAGACTACTGCAAAAGTCCTTACCTTGTAAGTCTGCCTCGCTGGATCTGGGGCTACTCCGAGCTCCACGGGTTGCTTTTTTAGCTCCGGGACTGCTTCCCCCTCCTCCACCACCCCCAAGATTTCCGTGGACCTTGCCGTAGCCATTGTACATGTTGTTGCAGCCCACATTGCTCTTATAGATGGAGGGAGGGCTGTTGAGACGATTCTGACGCTCCAGTCTGTCCTTCATCTTCTTTGGTGGCGGTTTGTATGGCTCATCCCGCCCAAGGTAGTTCATCCCGTACACAGGAATTATCTCTGTGCCAACAAAACAATCATTCAACCATGAAACTTCCATATAATTTAGGAATAGGAACAATTATGGTGCGTTCCATTTGTCCTCGGAAGTGGGAAATTCCTAGTCCCCAGTAAGGACTTTTAATTGGAATGCCCTTCAAGTCAGAGTTTTAAATGGGAAACTTAACCACGCTGACTTCAGAATACAATATGGCTTCTCAGCATATCAACAGTAGTAATATATTGTTTATTAGTATTTTGTGTCTCAAACTCAGTGGTACTCACCGTATGCAACCTCTATTTGTAGATATGATACTTCGGCTTTATCTGTGCAGATACCACTTTTTTTTTTATCAGAATAAGCAAGCATAACAACGGTTTGCCTGGATGCATCTATCTTAGATTTCTGATCTTTGTACTGGATTGCGGTCAACTCAGGTGTGACGTCATTCCCAGCTCCGACATACCTCTTCCGAGGTATATGGTGTAATGCAGCATTACACTTACAAATACACTGAAAAATTACAGAGCCCCTAAGGGGATATGAGGAAAAAATATGAGTTGAGAGGAAAAATTATATTTCAAAGAATTTGTCTTCTCTAGCACATATCTCACATATCTCTTTAGGGCAGGGGTTCTCAACTCTGGCCCTTGAAATCCACTCTCTTGCAGAGTTCAGCTCCAACCCTAATCAAAAACCTGAAAAAGCTAATCAAGGTCTTCAGGATTACTAAAAGGCTATAGGCAGATGAGTATGATCTGGGTTGGAGCTGAACTCTACAGGAAAGTGGGCCTAGAGGGCCAGAGTTGAGAACCACTGCTTTAGGGGCTTCACAAGTTTTTTTTAATTTTTAAAAAAAAAAATTTTTTAAGTGTGGTCAAAAGCTTATTAATTTTGGCTGTGGAACTGAAATAACATGAAATTTCACTTGATATCATGACAATACCAGAATAAGAGGAGAGTAAGCTGTGTTTATATGCACTCCTACCTTCATTGTACATAGGTGGGATATGATGATGGTAGTACTGGTGGGGGGAAATGTCCCCAGGGCTGACGGGTGGGTAGAAGGCCGTGTGTGAGTTGGGAATAAAGGGTGGTGGCGCCATGTATGGAGGTAAGTGATGAGTTGGAGAGATGGCTGGAGAATAGCTGGGAGGATAGCATTCTGGAGACTGAGGGGTGACTACCACTCTCCGGACCCCTGTGTTGTCCTCCAGCACCTTTAATGAGAAACAAACAAGATTTTTTTTTTTTTTTTTCGTTTTAATGAATTTTCCAGAGCTAAAAATCTGATTTTTAAAATTCCCTGACATTTCCAACTTTTTTCAGGCCTGTGGTAAATTTGAAATAGCACTGCTAATCATGAAACATTAATAACAAGCATTATTATTTCATAATACTACAGTAAGTGTCAAGAAATAATGCATTGTATTGTGAAATCCTCTTCAATACTTGAACTCTACTCATCCTGTCTGACCTGCTGACCCTGAGAGTGAGTTTAAGTGTGTGTATGACAGCCTGTTTGACAGGCCTATCAATAAGCAGACAGCACTGTCAAGAATGATCAGCGAAGCTTAGATCAAGTTCAGGCTTGCTGTGCATTCAGATGTTGTGCACACGGTGAGAGACATGGTTTCATTATGCATGTCTATGAGAGACTATCAGACTGACTGTGGACGATGAATTTGAGCTGAGAGTGGGTCAGTGTTATTTTACAAAATGTCCTCATTAACATGTTAGTCCTTACAAAACAACTGTCCAGCCCCACTGCAGTAGGCTACTAGAAACAAAATTATGGAGACAATATGGAGGAGAATGCAATGACACTGCCAGATACAACAAGGTCGTGGGTGACAATATGAGTGCTAAATATCAGAGGTTGTTATGATTTCATATTACTCAACAGTGGTGTTCTCAGCTGGCCCTCAAGTTTGGAGAGCTGTACTGTACAGTAAAAAATGAATTACTCTGAAAAAGAAAAGCTGTGATTAAAAGTCTGTCTCCTTTCGGTAGATGCCCACAACTCTGACCGCGCTTCCCGCTCCTAGTTGGCACTGGGCTAAAATAAAAACAGATACCCTTGGACAATTAGCAGATTCCTTCAACTGCCACAGGAGGGGTGAAGAGTCAGGCCCATTTCAACTAAGAGGGCATGATTTTTAAGCCAAGTGGATTTCAAGTAAAAAAAAAAAAAAATATTAAATCCAAATTGACAATTCTTATTATTTTCTGGAATATTGCACTATTTATTATAAATTATTTATCTGTACACATCTTTTTTTTTTATTATTCATGTTCCCTCGTAATAGTTCATCAAAATAACTTCCCCCTCCCTCTTGCAGCAACATCTCTTCTCTTTTTTGGTGAAGTGCTTACTGTAATTTTTTTCCCTTTGGTCGTGTCTTATCTCACCTAGCCGACTAAGTGAGCCAGGATTGCCAATGGCACCCCCTCAAAAAGAAAATAGGTGCATGACTACTTTGTTTTCCTACTCATAGTGGGTTTCCTAATTTTTCTGTACTCTAAGTAAACTGAAGCCTAATCTGTTTGCGTTCTAATCTGCCTTTCCCGTTAACAGCATCACCAGATAACAACCTTTACTCATCATTGGTTACAGGGTCAGGTGGGGAATATCTCCCCAATTTTGCTAGGCTATCCATGACATTTTAACATGTTTTTACTCTCTGCTTGGCGCTCCATGACATTCTAGCTGGCATTTGCATCTTTTACATTAGTGCCATGAGCAATTACCATTGTGCCCTTGAGGAATAATCTCCTTATAATAAGCGCATGGCACCATCCATAGAAACACTGCGTGAAAGTCATGAAAACAAGACCCACTACAACCCATTTTTGATTCTTCTTAACATAGAGATTAAGAAGAACAAGTCTAAATAAATAATCTTGTGAATAAGTAAATCAACTTTTCTTAAATCGCAATCTATTCAAAGCAAATATTCTTAATAGTCCTTTCTAACACCAGCATAGAGAAATGGCGTTTGTCAGCTTGTGGATAGATGTTGAGGTAAGGTCTGTAGAACTATAAATGAAGACGTAATGTAACCACTAGGCTCCAGGCCCAGACCCGTTGTCGTGCTGAATGTATCTCTCCAACAGCTACTGGTCAGGGGTCTGCTTTCATGTCTGGCCGATCAAGACCGAGATAAGAATTACGGTTTGGAGAGCTCATTCCAGATCAGCACTCGCTACATATTAATTACTCCACTCATCTGCCAGAGTTTGGAACGATGACATATTCTTGAATAATGTCTAATGGATCATAACAGAGAAGTAAGAGCCCTGGAAAGACCACAGGTCTCATTTACAGAGATAAGAGGATGGGAGGTAGTCGGTCCCATTATTGGATTTTTTTTTCTTCCCCAAAATATGGAAGCTGTCCCATAAGCACATTGCTCAAGTAACAACTCTACTAATTCATAATGTGTAGTGTCATTGAAATGAAGTGTAAAACGTATGGACATGTGGCATGTTGTTCCTGGCTTCCATTGTGATTCTATTATGGTTTTATTTAATCCTTCTTTTTAGATACTGAGGAAAGAGTCAAATTAATTGTGACATGACATGTCAATTAACGATATTATCTTGAAATGTTGCTCTCACCTGGGAGATGTAGCCAGGAGGCACATGAATGGGTGGGATGGATCCATTGGGTGACATCATCGGAACCTCTGCAGGCCCTGTGCACAGACAAGAAGAAACAAATGGTCAAATATTCACATTCACCTCAGTTTGTTATAAACACTTGAGGAAAAAAGGGCAAACCAAAGGACCAGAATAAGTGTAAATAAGAAACACAGAACTTAAGTTGACATGATTAGCAACATTAATTTGTGAATAATAGTTGTCTTGGTCAGCTATGTTGCTTTTGGTTAAAACAAAGTAGAAATATTTATAAGTTTGGCATCTGATCAGCTGACCTGATCTATGCTTTTAGAGTGCAGCATTCTTAATTCCATTTAACACATTCCGCTAAGTTTAAATACAAAAAAAAATTAGCAGATTCTGATTAAGCCTGCTGATAAGCACCCAACTATGCACTACTGAAAATTATTATAAATATAGATAGCATTCCATCCTCATTGGCAACCGGCCTAACTACTAGATACCAACTAGAAAGGGATAGAAAATACAAACAAGAACAAGAACAAGACCAGTCCAGGGCGAGCGTTGTGGAGGACTGGACAAGACTCAAGCAGCATGGAAACGGTCCTGTTGATCTGAGTGCCTCTCATCAGGCCTGATTTACTGCACACTCATTCTCCAGATCCCTTGCTTTGATTGTATGACTGATGGGATCTCCATTCATGACAAGTCACACACCTGTCTTTATACTTGCAACAAAGCCTTGACTTTTCTCTAAATAAACATTCACTTTATTTGCTCAGAAACATTAACTAGGTTGATTTGTTTACACCCTAAAGGTGTTAAGATTGATAGAGAAGAAATGGAACATAATGGAATTATAAAAATGATGTTGTTTCCAAATATACTGTACAGAGTCAGCAGATTGAACTTAAATTTCTAGGATAAAAGCATCCACTATTTAGTCAAGTAAACTAGACGCAAATCCCCAATAGCCATTTTTAGATTCACTGGAACATATTCAAATCCAAGGCAAATCTATATTGTCTTGTTGACTTTTCCAATGCGGTCTCTCTCTCTGCTCACAGTAGCGAAGGTCTGGCAAAATCTGGTAAAGCCTTCGTACGTCTGTCCCCTGAGACAGCAGCAGTCAGCTCTGCAATGCTTTGGCCAGTATAAATCACAGGATGGACTGTAATGAATTCTACAGTTCATTCTTCATTAGCTGCCAAAGCCTGTTCACAACAACATTGCTAGTCACTACTATGTCATATCCTGAAGGAACATTACAGAACTGTTCAACTGGAACGTTTTTCATAAAAGAGGCACTAGAATAGGAGAGAAAGGAGGGATGAATCTTACTCAGAAGATATTACACGTGAAAATTTTCCCTCTAAACAATATAATGGGTGTAACACATTCAGATCTTTAGCTGGAACTCATTTAGTAAAGCAGTGAGTTTAGTTTCAAAACAGTAGCCTGACTGCAGCTAGCCACTTATCGCTAGTCGTTTGGAGCCAACTACATTTTTAAAGGAGTAGAGATTAGAGAATGACTGTAGTTTAAAATCAGGAGTAGTTTGGAAAGCTACAGCTTCAAAGTGTGAGATGATCTTAAGACTTGGTGAGGCAAAACTGGTAATCATAATTAACACAAAAACTCACAAGGCAACAGGAGGGGTAAAGGGTTTTTCAGAAGCTGTATTTCCAGTAACAGCTAGACTCCAGTTGACATCAAAGGGCCCTTTTTGGTTAACTGGTGAGAACAGAGGAGGAGTCCTTACTGGAAGAGAGTGGGTGTGTGTGTGTGTGTGTGTGTGTGTGTGTGTGTGTGTGTGTGTGTGTGTGTGTGTGTGTGTGTGTGTGTGTGTGTACACGTGTAAGAGTGCTGCACAACAGGGACCCTGTGTGAGTGGCCCTAGACAGTGACCTTGCTAGCAGAACAAATTCTTGTAGAACAAATTAGTCTATGATGATAAACACAAACAGCTAGTCAGTTAGAGCAAAGTCGAATGAGTGGGTGTTTGCCAGTCAGGGCATATGGGAGTAAATGAAAGTGTGCAAGTGGCTGGGTTTACAGTAGATGCAAGTTGTTTGTTTAACCATCTTTACTTAACTAGTACAATAAATCAAGGTCTGTCCTGTGTACACCCACCCACATTAGTATGTACACAAACACAGCTGACACAAATGTAAGGATCATCATAAGAAGTGAAATAATGAACTCAGCAGACAGACAGGGAGAACTGTGGCTTTTTCAGATTATTATTCCTGCTGACGTAAAGGAAACACATTTTGCGCTCAATCCAACTCTTTGTGGGGATCTTGAACATGTTGAACCAAGAAATAAATTATCTCTGTGAAAGTTGTAATAAATGACATTATTTTCTTTATTTGTAAGCCATGGCAAAGGAAAATTAGGCACGTAGTCGTGGAAAAAAAATATCAAATAGTGCTGAGGGTTTATTTCTCCAGACTTGGCTATAAACCTTACCAGAAGTGGGAATGCCAAAACTGTCAAAAGATGAGAAACACTCGCCAATCGACATGAGAACTGTAAGAGCTGTGGTGTCACCACAGAAAATGTATCACCATAAATGTATCATTACACAGACACATAAAGCTATTAATAAAAAAGTACCAAGGAATTTTTTGAAGTACTATGCTATTACCAATATCACAAGGAGGAAGATTGTTTCTGTGAGTATTTGACAACAGTGCATTCATCATACATTTTCATACATATTTTATACTCCTGACATGACATGGTACTCTAGTACAGCCGGAATAATTTGTCTTTGTACTGGTGTGTCAGAAGCACAGACTGGAAACAGGAAGTATGTATAATATGAGGGACCTATACTCTGGAGAGTCCATGAGTGTCCGGCGCATGACTACGCAGAGAGGAAGAGAAAGGCTCTATCCTTTAATGTGAAATACATTATTCATCCCTTCTTTCTTCTACAGTGGAGCACGGGGAACACATGTTGGCCTAGGGGAGTCAGTACGCTTTATCAGTTTGAGGCTGGGAGTTTCCTGAAGCCACAGTCAGGCCTGGTGGAGTGCATGTCGAGCACACAGAGGACGCCTTTTCAGCCCTGCTCTCCCTGATGGCGTACTGTATATACAGAGAGCACTCATGTGAAGTCTACACTAAGCCCACACTGGCAGCTTTCTTTCAGCCACTCCACAGCAATGAACCAAAATAATCTCCTCTCCAACATGAGTGTCCAGAAGCATGCCAAAGATCTGAACCATACTATCCATATATATTCTCATAGCTAAAACATTCAGTGCCTTTGATGTCAGAAGTACACTCCAGTGCTGGTCAAATATTGCTTGCTTGAGCGGATGGATGAATGAAAGATGGATGTCACATTAGGTTTTCATATGGGATCTTCAAAAGGATATAAGAACCCGTAAACTGGCCTAAGGAACTATATAGGGCTTTTAATCCGGGCCTTACACCAATGCAGCCGAGCAACATGATGTGTCTAGCTTTTCTTGCTAATTTCTAACAAAAAAAATATATGGTAACAATATGAAGCATTTGGAAAATCCAATTCATTCACAGTGAATTGATTTATTAAGACAGTTCATATACATTTTTATTTCCTTAACACTCATTGCTTCTTTCTTTTATTTTTGCTCAATAAACAAGTGTAATGATTTAATAACTATAAAATAATTATAAAATCACCTGGTTTCATCTGATATGATCCCCTACAACAAGCTATAAATAAATGCTTTCAAAAACATTTGACAAATAATCTTATTCCAAACTTTTGACTGATAGTGTCACATACCAGCAAAATAAGCCACTGGGCAAGTAGCAAAAGGTCTTTAAGTGTTGTACAATAACCTGTATAACCTGGATACTGTGCAGAAACAAATATGCTGTTTTTTTTTTTTAGGTTCAATACAAACTTAAATTTACATGAGCTTAGAAAAAAACATGTATATCAGGATGGGACAATATTTTACAGACACTTTAAGGCAAGGATATGGGTACATGGAAAGCAGGTGATTTGGAATGTGATTAGAAATTCAAAGATGTCAGGTGGGTTAATCTGGAAAGGAATGCCTTTAAAGATAAGCCAATGCATCATACCATCCAAATTATCAGGCCCGCTAGAGATGGGAACAGGAGAGTATCCTCATTCTACAACAGATATAACGATAACCCAACGTGCACTCTGACCAATCTACATTAATATGAGCAGCATTGGAAGGCTGCAGCACAGAAAACATGTTTCTAGTTTTCAAACGGGGTAACAGTGTCTTCTTGTAGCATTTCCAGAATACTGGAGTGGGCAGTGGCACTAAGCGTTGTCGTCTTCCAATCTCAGTGGCCAGCTCTCCTCTCTTTCCACACAAGAGGCTCCATTCAGGGGCCCGCCACTGAGGCTCCCAGCACAGAGACAGGAATATGCTCCCAGTTGGCAAACAGAAGTGTGTTTGGACAGTCTCTGTAGTTCTCTCCACTTAGCAAACACCAGCATTCCTGCAGCTCTGCAGCCAACGGACACACACACACACATAGCGCAAAAGGAACCCAATGAGGCCAAGTCTAGGTCCCTCAACCTGACCTCCATGGCAGCACCTGGCCCTTTTCTCCTGTCCTAAGGGAGCATCAGCATCAGGCCTTCACAGGACATTATGATCTGCTGGAGGTTCTGCTATGCTCAAACAAGCCTTTATCAATACATAGCCTGGGTCATGCACGCATAGTGTACAACACTCCAATTTAAAATTATAGTTCAGACAAAAAAAAAAATAAAAAAAAATAATAATCATCATACAAGAAAAGTTTGTAGAGGCTGTCAAGCTTTAAAAACCACAAAAACACCTTAAAAGTATCATGTGGCCCATATGAATGCGCTATATTCCAGTGTTCTAATGTCATTTACATTAGTGTTGTGTGAAGTTCACAGTAGGTTTTGTTTGAGGAACAGATCACAGGCTAGAGGTAAAGATTATTGTTGTACTGACATTATAATATTCTGTCAAGTTACCACATTAAAAAATTTAGGGTCACTCATTTAAAAAAAAAAAATGTTTTCAAAGTCTTCACAGAGGCTGTATTTAATTGCTCAAAAATACAGTAAAACAGCAATATTGTGAAATGTTATTACAATTTAAAATAATTGTTTTCTATTTTAAAATTTCATTTATTCATGTGACATGATGGCAAAGTCATTACTCCAGTCTTCAGTGTCACATGATCCTTCAGAAATATTTTTAGTTAAAAAACATACTTTTTTCAGGATTCTTTGATGAATAGAAAGTTGAAAAGAACAGCATTTATTTTGAATATAAATCATTTGTAACAATGTAAAAGTCTTTACTGACACTTCTGACCAATAAAAGTATTAATTTAAAATAAAGTAATTATAAATTAGATTTTTCCAATGAAATCAAGCCCTTGATTATTATTAATAAAATGTGCATGTTTTATAGCAACATGGAACAAATCATGTATTGCAATATTTCAATTAATTCAGTCATACCAGACTGTAATTAGACGAACTGTCAACTTTCTTCCTTATATCTGGAGTGAGAATATTTTCCATCCTAGACCTTCACCCGGCCAATAAAATCCTTGAACATTCATTATTTATTAAGTGAATGCATCAATTTTCCAACAATAAAGAGATTTGGTGGATATTTGTTTACTTTCACAGCAGCCCTGACGACATCAATGTAATTTTATGACATTTCAATGAGCCCCTGTTGGAGGTAGAATCTATAAAATCATATTTGATTTGGCATAGAAAACACTGAAATTCCAGCCCCAGACATCCAGCCTAGTCAAGAGGCTGTAGAAATCCATGCAAGAGCACAGCCTATCCTAAACCATCCATCCGGCTAGGAGGAATTTGGGGCCTGAATTATGCTAGTATGTCAATCAGCAGGCCTAAATTTGTCAAAAATGTATCCCCCAGCCAGCAATATTTCAATCAATCAGTTGATGGGTCACTGCTAAATTCAATCAGTCAGTTAGTATTATATTTGGTTAGTTAGTCAGTTAATCGGTCATCAGTGTATTCAGTCTTTCAGTAAGTCATCAGTGCTATATTTATAGTCAGTTAGTCAGACCAATGAGTCTATTATGCAGAAGATTCAAAGGGGTTTATGATGATGAGAAGGTGAAAACCTTAAGAACCTCGCCCAAAAAAAACTGATATTTTAAACTTGGCATTTGACTTCCTAAAGAGGTCTAAAAAGCCAAATGACCTAATCTTAACGTGGAAGATCAATTTGAAGCGTGCCAATAACCACAAATAAGGTTAGCGCAGTCTGGCAGTGTTTGTTATGATTGGATAAGAATTGAATGTGCTTGACCAACTACAATAGGCCAACAGTCACTGACAAGTTTTTATACAGCAGAAACCAATTAATGCAGTTTGTGTTCCAGTCTTGACATACAATTTACACTTATTATTAGGCCTTAAGTGACAGACAATCTCATGTAATAAACATGGCTGATTAGTAAAAACATGTAGGTTCCCTGAGGCGTCTATGAAAAAAAAAACATACATCCTTAAAATCTGACATTGTCAATGAAAACAAACTGTACCCTGCTCTGTTAGCACACGTATGTTATCATGCTGCTTTGGTCGGGTTTTGCTGGGGCATGTTTAGCCTGCCAGACAGAATGTCAGAGTTTAACATTGGGTTCGCATGTCTGGATTATCGCAATTACAAGATGTCAACTCGCAGATTGTACTGCTCACGCCCTTGAACTCTGAAACGATTTGTTCTATGGCAACACTCATTACACCAAAATAGATCCATGTGAAGCTTTGTTCTTGGCAGCAAAATACAGTACTAAATCATATTAACGCACTTGTTCAACCAGAAAAGCGTCAAGGTACCCAACAAACTTTAGTTGCTAACACTCCCGCTATTTGTTTTGAGCTAATGAATATATTCAACATAGCTTCCATACTTCCACAGTTCATATTGCCATCAAAATATTAACGTACTACTCAAAAACAGGTAATTTCAATAAATCCAACATGATGCACATTAGCTTGTTTTCTTAGGCAGCAGAGTTGTTAGCAAAGCAGCAACAGTGTATGTAGCTCGCTAAATATTCGTATTACAGAGCCTATAGGAATTATAGGGATTAGAGAGATTAGAGATTGACCAATGTGTTTTCAATAGGTTGTTCTAAAAGTATTATTTGGTTTGCTAATCCTAAAAAAGTATGCATGAGACTGAATGTAATAGCATGATGTCGCTTTAATCAACTTGATGACATGCATTTGCTGTTGCACAATGCAGATGGAGAGCGTCAGACACGCTCAAAGTGCCGTGTTTACTCCTGCGGTTGGCTGTAAAGCGAGATGAAGACATGCTTCAGCACAGCTGCAGTCTGTAGGGAACATCCTCTCTCTCACACACACACACACACACACATTAACACACACTTTTACTTACACCATCATTAGAAAACTCAATTTGCATTCCACATGGTGCTTTAAAAGCTGCTCATCTGTCACATTAGAGGAGTACAAATGTAGTCAGGCCCTTTAAGGAGAGAAATGGGCCCATAAAAGAGTGTGATTTAGAAGTCCAGTAAAGAGCTGCGCTCATCATCTCTTCCTGGCAGGATCTCAGAGTCGATTCATCACCAGCTCCATTAGAATCTCATCAAGTGTATTATTAGATCAATTGATGAGTATCTGGTCCTAACTAAACTAAACTAAGCATGACTTGGGATTAGGCGGTGTCACTCAAACATTTTCTGGAGAGATTTCTGGAACCAATCAGAGCTCTGTATCACAATATCCCAGTGTCTCTTGCAGATTCAGCTGGATATGAAGCCTTATCTACCAGGCTACTTTATGAAAACATGAAGGAAAGCGCAGGAACAAAAAAACCTCTGATGATTTATAAATAAATTGTGTTTTTGAGGTTTGGAGGCCTTATAACAAAAAATTAAGTAGCAAAGAGGTAGAAACGGAGGTGAAAGCTGCACGGCCACATTGCACACATATATATCCATTTAATAAATGGCAGACGTGCACACTGCCACAGGTAGGGCAGGGTCGAGACACAGACCACATGGTATCAGTCACATCTGACTGCGCACGCCTAAGCTTGCTCAAGACACTTCCATTCTTACAAACACTTAAAACATCAAACAAGCCCAAATAAAGAACAGATATATCAATCCACCAAAGACAAAAGGGTTTGACCTTTGACCTAGAGGTCATAGGATTATATCACTTAACAACCCCAAGGCTGTAACAGTGCGCGTGGTGCCGCATCCGAGGATGAACGACTTCAAGCCAAATCTGCTCGAGCATGTAGCCTACGTCTCACCGCACAGGCACCCAGATTGCGGGTCTAAATTGCAAAGTTCTGCAAGGTTCTTCATTACAATGTTGGACTACAAACGATTTTACAAACGACTTAAAACCAAGTCAGTTTCATTTGTCAACTCTGCTTCTTGGTTTACTCCAGAACTACGAGGGTTAAAAGTCATGGCTCAAAAAACAATCTGATGAAATCCACATGTTCATCTGTGAATATTGACAACTTACCAGTGTCTGTATGTCAACCAGTTAAAAGTCTGGGGGGTCATCCTTGACAGTACTCTCTCATTTGAAGCCCACATAAAGTCTCATTCGCTCTGCTTATTTCCATATACGTAATATTAACCGACTTCATCTGGCTCTCTCAATGAAGAACACAGCAATCCTTGTTCATGCCTTAGTCACTTCCCGTATAGATTATCGCAACACTCTTTTTTATGGACTGCCTTCCAAGGTACTCCACAAACTCCAGCTAGTACAGAACGCGGTTGCTCGAATCATCTGCAGAACTCCCCTAGCTGAAAACATTACTCCCATATTACAACACTTGCACTGGCTCCCGGTTAAATATCGTACTAATTCTAAAGTTCTTCTTACTTACAAGGCATTCAACAATCTTGCCCCTTCATATTTATCTGACCTTCTTCATATTTACACTCCTTCTCAGACTTTAAGATCATCTTCTTCACTCACAGTTGTTCTCCCTCAAACTCAAACTATTTCCATGGGATCCCGAGCCTTGCAGATATATTATATAAATAATAAAAAAGCACAAACATTTCCCCGAATTGTGTAGGCCTAATACTTATCAATACTAAAGAGACAATAACAGATGTATGACAGGATCCCAGTGAACATTTAAACCCAAGTCAACATAAACATGCCTACACCCCACTATATTTTTGGGCCATAATGAGATGACAATCTCTGCTCCCTAGATATACATTCCTTCATTCGTCACATTTTCTTTTTCTCTCAGTTGTTCTCACTCAAACGGCACACATGCCCTGCAGGAGAAGACGCTGAGCAGCTGCTTGCTCCTGCTTTGGAAACAGGCAAATGCTATGTTTCCTAAAAAGTTAACACTCTGTCAAACATGGCTCCCAGTCATGAAGAGTGTGTGCAGCGTGGGACGTGTGCTGAGTGTGCTCCTACACGTCTGTCCTTTTAAACACTGGCAGCTCCAGCTGAATGCTGCACGTCTCCACCCAACTCAGTAGCCAAGTATCTAATACCCTAATGAGGACACTTATTATTCTCGCTTGCATGTCTGCTGAAGCTTTTACTTGATTTTTCTTGCTCATAAATACAGTAAGGCAAACATGGTTTTGAGTGGGAATTATGTAAACATTCTTTTAGTGAACTCGCTTATGGTAAAGACAAATAGTTTTGCATAATGAAAATGTATACTTAATTTTATATTCAAGAAAACTGAATAGCGGCAATAGTCTGGAAACACAATTTCTTTTTTTTCCATACTTTTCCAAACTGCGTAGGAACCCTTTCACCTTCACGTCGTTCTCGCCTGGCAACCATGTACATTTGAATGTCTGTGTTTACTACAGTGTGTGCTGATCAGTAAATCTATTCATCATATAAAGAGATCGTGTCTCTTCAGACGACTTTAATTAAACCACTCAATTGATTATTTTTATGACACCTTTATGACCTTTTTGTGATCTTTTAAGTTTTAGGGGAATAGACTTGGAGGGACAGAAATCTCTCAAGTTTCATAAAAAAAAAAAAATCTTCATTTGCGTTTGGAAGATGAAGGAAAATCTTATAAGTTTGAAACGACCTGAGGGTCAGTACATCATGACAGAATTTTCATATTTGGGTGAACTATACCTTATAAATACATTAACCTGAGTCTTGGATAAAACTAACTCTATATCGTGATACATATAGTTCACATCACAGATACATACCATTGCATTTTATATCACGTTATATCGATATAACGTTATATTGTTACACCCACTGTCACTTAGTAATTAAATGCATGATAACTGGAAAAAAAAATATTTCAAATAAAACTGGAATTTAAAATGGAAATTAAAACGACTATAATATTATTAATATTAAATTGATGGACAGACATAATTGAAGCTGCATTCCTCTTTTTACCACAGCTGTATGAAATGCAGAAATATTTTTACTAAAAACACACTGTAGAAAATGACCACAAAAAAAAAAACAGCTGGCAGGAGTGTACATCTACAGCATCAAGTCAGAGAATCTAATCGAATCCTCTTTTTCAATGAAAAAAAAATTGCAATGTAATAACTTAGTTGAAATAAAACCCATGTAACTATAGGACCCTTATATTTATTTTTTATTGTTATTTTATTAAAATTGCAAGACACAAAAGAGTTTTGAGTATTTCTACCTTGAATGGCCATATCAGTCAGTCATACTGACCGTATGCATTACAGACCGTGTGTCGGTTGCTCCTTTTCCCGCTCTTGAAGATGCATCACCGTTGCCTAGCAAAAATGTCTCTTGTTGTTCGTTTAGTCTATTGTAAAGCTGAAATCTAGCTTTAGCTTCGAGCTAAAAACCAAAATGAAATATTGAAAAGAGAATATCAGAACAATGTCAGCAAGAAGAATGAATGCCACAGAGGCTTTAGCCATGCTTCAGAGCCTTGATGAGGCTGAGTGGTTGTTGGTTAACTAATACATTTTTACATACATCATAATTAAAATGTAGTGTTCTGATGTTTATTATTAACTGTCCTAACATTACAGATCCATTTATTCTTAGATTTGATATCTTATTGAAATTATATGCAAATAATGTATAAGCAGTCAGAATGACTGCTATGGCCATTATAGTAGTTATAGAATTACGGGAGTCCTGGTTATGAAACTATTAAATTGATGGACAGACATAATTGAAGCTGCATTCCTCTTTTTACCACAGCTGTATGAAATGCAGAAACACACTGTAGAAAATGACAATAAAAAAAAAAAAAATAATAATAATAAAAACAGCTGGCAGGAGTGTATAACTACAGGATAAAGTCAGAGAATATAATCCTCTTTTTCCATACCAGACCGTGTCCTCTACAACAACCTCATTAACACAGAACACTGCCCCATACTTGCCTCCACCCTATGAAAGAGCATATGCACACCCATCCTCACTCACAGGCAGGTCAAACAGCTGTAGAGGTATAAGGCCTCGTAAAGTTGAAACCTTGGGAGCATGTAAACCTTTGAGAGCACAGTGCCCTGAGGAGGACTTGTTCTCTCAGTGAGGCCCAGCCCGGCTCTTCCCTGCCAGCTCAGTTTTCTATTACCCTTCCCCTGGGATCGCTCCCCTGTATAGTAGGCCTTTGTGGGAAAGGAAAGCCTCTGAACCGAGACTGATCCCCCCCTGAGAACACATGCCCCTCCTGACTTACTCAGGCTTTCCCTATATTTACATAGACAGCTCACACTTTATTCCCCCAAAAACTGCTTCATGGAAGAAGAAAAAAAGCAAAGCACGTGCACGTGGACAAAACAGTGATGTGCACTAATGTGTTTTATGAATTGATGTTAAGTGAAATCATGAAATGATGGCCTCTTCAAACAACTCTCTCCTGGACATTTATTTCTGAACAGTTTCAGACTACATAACGTATAGCACTAGGCGTACAATATCACAGCAATGCAAAAAATAAGTCTCCAAAGTTTTGACCAAGAATTACAGTAGTCAACATCTGAAGTGGATCAAAAAAGTTAAATCAAAGTTTCCCTAAGACAAGAATGGGTATTGTTCAAAATTCATGTATAACTTTGATGAAAGGTTTTGATCCACTTCAAATGTTGACTACTGTAGATATATCTGACCATAGAAGCAGCAACAACCTTATTCTGAATATTTTATGTATAATAATAATTTCTTGCATGAATAACTGCATTAACAACATTTATTAATATAATATTTAAAATGTACAGTTACAAAATATTTCTGTTTCAAATAAATGCTGTTTTTATGAACTTTCTATTCATCAACACTGTAAAAAGTGATCAGTGGACTTAATGTAAAAAAATTAACAAAACCCGAAAAAAGAAAACAAAACCTGTTAAAACATTAATACTAATAAGAAATGTTTCTTGAGCAAATCAGCATATTAGATGCTAGATTAGGATCATGTGACACTAATAATATTTAATGATAACATTTTATCATCAAATAAATGCAGCCTTGGTGAGCATAAGAGACTCCTTAAAAAAAAAAAATTAGACATTCAAACTTTTGACAGATAGTGTGAATGTGCTCGCTAAATAAACCCGTTGAAAAACCCATATCCATCAAGCACTAGTCAAAAGAGTAGAGTGTCACTTATGAACTTTCCCCATTAACCGGTTGTGTTGCTTGTCTCTGAAATGTTTCCTGAATGTTGTATATACATGTAGGTGCCTTGACAATACAGTAAACCTACTAATCATAAATCGCATGTGTGTACACTCCACGCTGTTTAGATGTTATATGTGCATGTGAAGGGTTTTGAGCCCAGAGACCCAGGATCTCTCTGGGATGCCTGTGTCAAGCTGTAGTCAGTGTATATTCCTGTCCTTGTGCAGATGAGCAGGGAGGACCGAAAGAGAGAGGGCAGCATATGGGTGGTCCTTCACCCTTCCAATACAACTCCACCAACACAACGTAAACCAACAGGACCTCCAGGGCCATGCTCGTCCTCCATCCATCAGCCTGGTACATGCACCAAACCAAAAGCAAAAGATCTCCCAGAGAGTGTTAGGGGTGATATATGGACCTCAGCAGGGCCACAGAGACACACACTTCATGTCCTGTAAACACTGCAGAAGCACAGGCAGTCCAGCTTAGGCAGACACCCAAATCAAGAGTAATTTACAGATTTATATCAGCCGCCGGGAAAAACAGACACTCAGAGGGGAGAAACATTAATCTCTAGGAGCCTTAATATCTCTCACCCTCTATCTGTCTCTTAAACGACGCTCAGTGGCAACTCCCCGCTGAAAAGTCCAGCGTACACCAGCATGAATTTCCATTCTGCTCCAGACTTGTTAATGCTGGTGAGTGCTGGTCAAACGTGCTAAAGAATGAACATGTTGTTCAGCAGCTAAAAGAAATAAAAAAACTTTGATTTCATAAATAATAAAAAGTAGTAGGTTTCTAGAGTGTGCTGTAATTAAAATATATGAAATAAAAATGGGGATAGGGTTCTATCATTAAATTATATATTTTGAATATATATTATATATAATTATATATAACTTGAACAATCACTTTCCACTGGCAGAGTATCAGCACATTTTGCTCCAAGAACAGAGCTGTTATTTCATTGCTAGTGAGAAATCTCTTGTAGCCTTAAGTTGTCTATTTTACTGATAAAATCGTCAGATCAGTGCTACCAACACGTTTCTGTGTGAGTGTGTGTTTGTACTCTGTGTGTGTGTGTGTGTGTGTGTGTGTGTGTGTGTGTGTGTGTCCTGGTAAACCCTACGTTATGGGGACAAAATTTCCCCACAAGGATGGCAATATCCGAAATCCTTGTTCGTGTGGGGACATTTTTGGTCATCAGCTTATAAATCATACTAAGTGATGTTGTTTGAAAATGTAAAAATGCAGAATGTTTCCTGTGATGGGTAGGTTTAGGGATAGGGTTAGTGTAAGGGAATAGAATATACAGTCTGTACAGTATAAAAACCATTATGTCTATGGAAAATCCCCATAAAACATGAAAACACAACGTGTGTGTGTGTGTGTGTGTGTGTGTGTAAGTGGAGAGAGCACGGGAGAAAGAGAGTATGTGCTTCCCGTACATAATAAAAAAAATATTTATTTTTATCCTATTGTTTACTATATTCATTTGCTTGGTCAGTGTCATTGTGGGTTTTGGTTCTTATGCTGTTGTAATCTGTAAAGTGATATTGAACTGTAATGCGGTCAAAACCTGCCTGGAACTACTTTAGCCGTGCGTTTCCCTGGAAATAATTACACACCTTATAACGTTTGTCAACCAATCAGATTCAAGCAATTAACAGCCCCGTAGTATAATCTGAAACGATCCATCACTGGAACAATCACTACTGTTGACCAGCTGATGATCTTTTTAGCAGTGCTGAAAGACAACTCACAACATCCTGTCAATCGCACCTCCTCCTTCCGAAAGACGTCCATGTGACCATCTCTCAGGGAAGCACCATGTACGGATCGGATGTCTAATCCATCTCTAGAGTTACATCTCCATGTCCTCTCCATGCCTGCAGTCCCAATCGGTCATCTTTCCCACAATAACTGCGTCTCAGAGCCTCCCCGCAACAAAGAGTATGACATGCTGAGCTGTGTCATGTTCTCTGATGAAACCTGAGTGGGAGCTCCGGAAACCCACCTCTTTTTGTTGTCATTCTTTTAGGGTGGGGATAAAGATGCTTCTGAAAGAACAGACAAACCTAGTTATAATAAGAAAACAACAGCCTGAGGACTGCATGTGGATTTAACACTTGCATGAAGCCCCTCTCGCTCCCTCTCCTTTGCCTAAAAAAAAACAGCACATGTGGGGACCACATTGAGAGGAAACGGCAAAGCTCCGGTGCAGTGGAGCTATATCACATCACTGGTGCTTTGTTTTGGGTGCTAACCTACATACAGGGGTGTAATGGAGAGATGAAAACACCCTAGTCGCCATTAGGAGAAAGGAGAATAGTTGAAGTTGGGTCTAAACTGGTGCTTGACCTATCAAGACACCGCTTTTCAACTAAAATTGTATCTGTTATTGTGCCAGAACCAGAGCTTGTTTCCACTGTCTTGAAAGTCAAAAGATGACATAACTGATTGTTACAAGACCACACATAAACACCACATTGTGGTCTTTGTTTACGAGTGTTATGAGCATATTTTTACATCCAAATAAATTTGATTCAGCATCTTAATGCCCTTAGAAGCAACTTTTGAATATAGTTAGTAGTAATAGTAGTAGTAATAGCAGTCGTATTAAAATAATTATTTTATAATATGAATAATTTGGGAAAAGCCACGCGACGCGTTAATGGTGGTGCAGCGTTGAAAAGACGCTCTCCACACCACTCGCATTTTTTCAGGTCTTTGAAGGAAAACCAATGCTAAATTATGTGAAATCATCGAAAATGTCGACTCAGACTACACTTGTTCATACTCGGGAGGACGCTACCTCTCCCATCAAGAAGAAATTTAGGGAGTCTTCCAACACTATCTCCCGAGCTGATTTGAATGGCGCCATTTTGGCCGGAGTGAAACAAGCCTTGAGCAAACAAAAGACTGATTTAGACAGAATTGTCACTGTCGCTATCAAATCTGCTATAGATGATGTGCTGACGCCTCAGATCCTAGATTTGAAACGTGAAATTGAAAATACCAATAAAGCAGTCACCGCAGTGACCAGGAAGATCGAGCAAGTTGGAAAATCGGTATCTCTGCTCCAGTCCAAATACGACACTATACAGGCGGCTGTTCGTAAAGACAGGGATCAGATCAGCGATCTGAAATCTAAATTTGACGACATCACAATAAAGATCGCTGACATAGAAGACCGCAGTAGAAGATCCAATGTACGGTTAGTCGGCCTCAGAGAAGGCGCTGAGGGAGATGACTGCATCGCCTTTTTAGAGGTGAACCTGCCCAAATGGATACCTTCCATCGCGAACAGAGAAATTAAAAACAAACGCGCACATCGCATCTACTCAGACAAGCAGTCTAAACGCCCACATACGGTTATATTCAAACTGTTGGACTACACCGATAGACAAGCCATTCTCAACGGAGCGAGGGCCGCATACCCAGTCAAGTTCGGCAGCGAACCCCTTCATTTCTTTCCGGATTATAGCACAGACACTACAAAGAGAAGGAAGGCTTTCACTGAGGTGCGGAAGAAGATGGATAAACTCGGAATGCAATCATTTCTCCTCTTCCCGGCTACACTTAAGGTCATTCATGCAGGGAGACAAAACTTCTTCCGTTCGCCGTTGGAGGCCGAGCAGTATCTTCTGTCTTCACGGCCTGGGAACGATATCGCTATAGAATCCGCTGGACTGCCTCCTCAACTGGACCGCTGTGCTGACATGGATATGGAGCAATCCGCAACTCAGTAGAGGGAAAACTACATTGCGAGTATACTGTATATGCTTTTATAAGCCATTTATCTTCTTTTTTTTTCTTCCTTCACCACAGAATAGGTTATGGACATTATTGGTTACTGAGGTAGGTCCCTCTGTATTTTGTTTTCTAGGCTTTTAAATCTTTGAGCAGATTGAGATTTTGTATGGGAATTTATTTTGTGATTTATTTTTCCATAATTTGTATTACAATCTTGAGTCCTTCCCAATTCTAGCTATAAAATATTTCCTTAGGAATGGTTGGGATCACACCGCTATTGTAGTCACGGCTCTTGTAAATTGTAGCTCTACGCTAGCCAGGGGATCCGTTATATCCTCGCAGCTTGCAAAGTGTAGTTTCGTTCATGTTCGTCTGTGTTTTGTTCGCGGCAGCAACTAATTTTAACGTACAAATTTTTCCAAATGGCTCTCGAGCCCTGGGCTTTTCTACACTTCATTTGTCATTTTACCTCCACACGATATGTCTGCTTTTAATATTCTAAGTTGTAATGTGAGGGGTTTAAACTCACCAATAAAGCGCACTCGTTGTTTGGAATTTTTGCGACGTAAAGATGTATCCATTGCGCTACTCCAAGAAACCCGTTTAAAAGATGGAGATGTTCATCGCTTTCAAAATAAATATTATAAGACGTTGGCATGCTCATGTGCGCTTAACAAGTCTAAAGGTGTCTTAATCCTGTATAAGAGATCACTAAGATTATCTGTGGATTCAGTGGGGAAAGATGATTGTGGGCGGTTCGTAGGCTATATGTTGCCACTAGAATTAATCATACTAAAGTCATTTTAACATCTATATATGCACCGAACGTATGTGACCACCAATTTATGGATAATATTTCTGGAACTTTGAGTAGTTTCAATGATTATCAGATTATTTTCGGCGCGGATTTCAATGCTTGTGTCCAGCCTGAGTTAGACCATTCCTCCACTGACTCTGTCGCAACGCCCTCGTCAGTAGCCCTTAATAGCTTAATAGCAGAGCTTAATCTTGTAGATTCATGGCGTATTAAAAATGGTAACTCTAAAGTTTACACATTCTATTCTACATGTCACAAGTCATTTTCTAGGATCGATTATATTCTGGTTGATCCCTCTCTAGTCCAATTCATCAGTACTATTAATATTCTGCCTATTTTGATTTCGGATCATTCACTGGTTATCTGTAATATCACTATAGGTGCTAAAATCTCTAAGTCAATAGATGGCGCTTTAATACTACATTATTATACGATATCTCCTTCCTAATCAACTTAGACAAGAATTAATTATTTTATTTTTTTGGAAATTAATTCCCACTGCCGTAATCCACAGACGTTGTGGGAAGTTACAAAATGCTTTTAAGGGGTAATTTCATTTCATATTCTGCCAAAGTCAAGGCCTCTAGGAATAAACGGTTTGAGGAGCTAGAAAAAAAGATTAATGATCTAGATCGTCAACAGGCTTGTGCTTTTTCTGATAAGCTTAATAAGGAGCTATCTGTATTGAAAGCGGAATATACTTCTCTATCTATATCCAAAGATCCAAAAATACTATTTTAATGCAGATAGGCCTAGCAGATTGCTCGCACTGAAACTCTAAGAGTGCGAATCTAAAGCCAGCATTGATGTTATTAAAACTGCCTCTGGTGAAATTACTACGGACCCAAAGGCTGTTAACGATGAGTTTAGATCATTCTACTCTACGTTGTATTCTTTTGAAGTCTGCCTTGACAGAGGAGAATGTAGTGATTTTCTCAGTCACCTGAACCTTCCCACTTTACCAATAGCTGCTCAGGAATTATTGGATGCTCCTATAACACTGGAGGAACTCCACAATGCAGCTACATTTTTGCAGAAAGGTAAATCCCCCGGCCCTCATGGAATTCCGTCAGAGTTCTATTTAGCTATTTGGGATATTGGGGGCCCCCTAATCATGGCACACTTCATAGAGATCAAAATGTTGACATCATTACCCTGTTGCTTAAAAAAGACAAAGATCCACTAAACTGTTCTAGTTATCGTCCAATATCTCTGATATCAGCCGACGTCAAGATCTTAGCCAAAGCATTGGTTTTAAGATTGGAACCATATATTGATAATCTGATTCATTATGACCAGACTAGCTTCTTGAAGGGCAGCTTAGCATCGGATAACATGCGCCGACTGATGCTGCTTCTGCCATTTTTTCTTTGGACGCTCTCAAAGCATTTGATAGGCTTGAATGGGATTATCTATGGGTTGTTCTGGAGCGTTTTGGATTTGGCTCCAAGTTCCTAAATATTATACGACTGTTATATAAATGTCCTTCTGCTTCCATATCAACAGGTTTTTATCAATCACAACCTTTCTTACTTAAAAGAGGTTGTCGGCAAGGCTGTCCCTTGTCACCAATTTTATTCGCACTCTCACTAGAACCTCTCGCACAAGCTCTTAGACAAAGCCAAACAGTAACACCTATAACTATTAACAACTCACATCACCACATCTCATTATATGCCGATGATATTATGCTTTTTCTTTCAGACTTAAATACCTCTCTACCAGAAGCTTTGCGTTGTTCAACTCCTTTAGCACTATGTCTGGTTATAAAATAAACTGGGATAAGTCATCCTTAATGGCACTTAATAGCATTACTAAAGCAGTATCTCTACCTAGTGGCCTTGTCTTTGCTAATTCATGTACCTATCTTGGTATTAAAATTGCTGATTCTCTGTCTAGGATTGTTCAGACAAATTTTTCTGAAATCAGTCAGAAAATTAACCAGGACAAACAGAGGTGGGACAACGTTAAAATGTCAATGCAAGCTAGAATTAGCACGGTTAAAATGAACATTTTACCCAGAGTTAACTTTTTATTTTTCATGCTCCCGTGTTTTCCTCCCCCCCCCCCCCCCCCCCCCCCGGGGCCATGCGGCCATGCGCGTCTGGTTGGACACTCACTCCAAAGTACCTTGGAGACGCATTGAGTCTGACCGTGTTCTTCCCCATAGACTTCAAGATCTGCCTTTTACTGGTGTAGGCTCAACAAATTTACATCAGAAGTTCGGAAACATTATCGCAGTCACTTTAAAAGCGTGATTCAAAGCAGAACAGATTACAGGTCACGTTAAAAAAGTCTCACGTCAGTCTCCTCTCTGGAACAATGCCCGCCTATTATCTGGTAATCAACCTTTCATTTACCCTTTCTGGTCCTTAAAAGGGGTGTTCACATTTGGTGATATATTCAGTGGCAGTGGATTGCGCGCATTTCAAGATATTCAAGCAGATTATTCTTTGCCAGGTACCTCCTTTTTTATGTACTTGAGGTTGAGATCTGCAATGAAAGCATACGGGGTTCCTTGGAATTCCGGCCTAGATCATCCATTGTTAAAGTGGTTAAAAAATACTGGGAAAATTCAGGGAACAGTCTCCTTGATTTATAAACAACTACTTGAATGTTCATATAAAACCCTGAAGGTATTAGCTGTGTGGGAGAGAGAACTCTCATGGCTGGGTTATAGCCCTGACTGGAACACAGTTTGGTCCAATCTCTGTCTTACCTCCAAAAACCCCTCGCACATTCTTATTCATTTCAAAACTTTACACAAAATGTATTGTACCCCATACAAGCGATACTTGATGAAACTCTCTTTAAATCCTAATTGCAGTCTGTGCAACAATAACTCTAAAGGCACTTTTTTGCATATGTTTTGGGACTGTTCAGTTATATCTAATTTTTGGAAACATGTAGTTCAAGTACTAAAACATATCACAAAGTTGCAGTTTGACCTCAACCCTTGTCTTATGTTGTTGAATGATGATTCTTCATACAACTTTACGTTAGTTCAGAAAAGATTGTTGATGTCTGGTTTCACTGCTGCTAAAAAAAAAAAAAAAAATTATACAGCAATGGTTCACTCCTGACATGTTTATAAGATTCTGGCTGCTGTCTTTTCATTATATTGCTTGTTTAGAACGCAGCACTGCAAGTATTAATGGGGCTAGAATACAAACGGTCACTTATTGGAGTAGTACAGCCAAAGCTCTACAAGAATTGTTTTAAATTGATACATTATTCTGTGCTGTAATTGGCTGTCGGGGTTCATTTGTATGTTCCTTTTAAGTTTACCCATCCTTGTGTCCTTTGTGTGTTTTTTTTTCTTTTTTTTCTCCTTTTATTTGTATTCATGCTGTCATCCGACATTTGTAATGTTATTATTTCCAATAAAAAAACAATCACAAAAAAAATATGAATAATTTGAGCCTCTAGAATTAAATAAATATTTTTTGTGATGTAAACATGCAGAACCGATCCAGATTGGGAACCTATTATTATTAGTAATACATGTATAAATCTATATTTTTTATTTATTTAATTATAGTGGGTGACTGAGAGAGGGACAGAGAAAGGGAAGGAATGAAGTGGATATCAAAAGTTTGGTGAACAAGATGCAGATGTGTACTGTACTCAGGTGTGTTATTGTTGTTAGCCTATTGTTGCTGCTATTGCTTGCCAGTGCTATTCCATATGAGAACACTGTAAAAGAGAGAGGGAGAGCAGGAACTAACTGAGACAGGACGCACCACTGAAATAGCGGTGAGGCAGACAGAGTAAATCCTGAGCCAGATTTACTGCTGCACACAGCAACACAGACATACAAGCACAAAATGCCAAACCCATTTGGGTTTCTTGAATGTTTCTGGCAAAGCAAACATGAGTGATTTATAAATGTTTTCTCAAAGAAAGAGGAGAAAAAAAAAACAGAATCAGCAGACAACTGGAGACGGACTGAGTTCTGTTCACTCTCAGTGATACCGCCTGGTTTGTTGGTCAGTTGGGTCGGATTGCTTTCTCACCTCAACCAAACTGCCCCAGAGTTCGTTTTTAATTGGGCCGAGACCACCTCGTTCAGGCGATCTCGAAGCAATTGTTTTGGTGTGGATCCGAGTGTGATTGCGGTTTTCAAAAATTAACCGAACTAAGGGAGGGAAAACAACCCAGGGGTGAAAAATAAATAAAATAAATAAATGACACAAAATATATATATATATATATATATATATATATATATATATATATATATATATATATATATATATATATAGCAGACTTCGAGATCTTGGCAAGTTTAAGACAGCATTGAGATTTCTTCTGATAATCTAACAGGAAGATAAATTAATGCTGAAGTATTTTTCCTCAGGAAAAAAATGAGCAAAGATCTTCAGCAAATGGAAGGACTATTGAGAAATTAAATGTGCCTTTTTGTCTACAGATAAACAAACCAGCCCTGAGCAAAGTTTTGGGTCACTGTGTTCTCTTTCCTTCTGATAAAGCCATCACAAAAGACCAAAAACCAAACAGGCTTTGGAATAGTTTATGACTTTAGTTCAGTATTCTGAAGATGTGATACAGTATATTGTGGCTCTGTGGTTCTAGTGGCCTGTGTGGGCCAAATAATGAATCGGTCCTAGTTCCAGACGCTCCTAAAGTTCACCCTCACCTTCCCATTCCACTGATAAAAATCCCAGTCATCCTGTTCTGGTCCTGCGCTCAGACCTCTGGGACATTTGTTCACTGCCACTCTGGCTCTGTTATGCTTGGCCCTGCTATTCATATTTGCATTAGCCTGCATCCAAACAATTCACACTGATACTTCTGGTACCTTAGTTTTAAAAAATATAATAAAAATAAAAATGTCAATTGAAATACAAGTAATTTTCCTTAGAAATTTCAGAACAAAACACCTGAGAAAATGGTGGTACTTTGACAAAACAAACAGTAACTGTCCGTTCAAACCTCCTGAGCTATGAAAAAGTAACAACTGAGTAATTACAATATTACTCTTGGAGAACACAATTTTCATATTAAAGCATTCTGGAGTATTTATTTATGTAGATATGGCACCCTCCTTCAAACTTGTGATTGACATTCCTGAGCAAATCATCAGTGTTTGTCCATAATCACAGCTCATCTCTTCTCCAGCAGACCACATGGAGCTGAAGGGCTGTGAGAGAAGCTTTTAAGAGACTAAATAAGTGTGTCAGGAGTCATCTCTGCTAAACGCTGTCTTTTTTATTGTAACCACAGTTGCTTGGCAACGGTTCCTGCTCTTATCTTGTTCCGTCTGAGTCCGATAAGCTACTGTGACTCTGACGTGGATGGAGGTGTTTTGTAATAGAGAGCGCTTTCACAGCACTGAGAAAATAAAATCATGCGAGTGGATGGAGATGTATCCATAAAAACAGTGTAGAAAAGTCTTCTACGTACATGAAATAGCCAGCAGCCATATCACCCTGTAGCCTAAGACTGGTTGCCCACTGAAGCCAAGCAGGGCTAGTACCTGGATGGGAGACCCTCTGAGAAAACCAGGTTGCTGCTGGAAGAGGTGTTAGTGAGGCCAGCAGGGGACGCTCACCCTGTGGTCTGTGTGGGTCCTAACGCCCCAGTGTAGTGACGGGGACACTATACTGTCAAAGAGCACCGTCCTTCGGATGAGACGTTAAACCGAGGTCCTGACTCTCAGTGCAGTGGTCATTAAAAATCCCAGGATGTCCTTCGAAAAAGAGTAGGGGTGTAACCCCGGGATCCTGGCCAAATTTGCCCCTTGGCCTCTGTCCATCATGGCCTCCTAATCATCCCCATATACACTGCTTGGCTTCTTCACTGTCTCCTCTCCACCAGTAAGCTGGTGTGTGGTGGGCATTCTGGCGCAATATGGCTGCCGTCGCATCATCCAGGTGGATGCTGCACATTGGTGGTGGTTGAGGAGATTCCCCATTCCATGTAAAGCGCTTTGAGGTCCCATAAAAAGTGCTATATAAATGTAACGAATTATTATTATTATTATTATTTATTATTATTACATGAAATGAAGGGATGGAGATGAGAACAAAAAAAACGTGTTGGCTCAACAACAACAAATAATATACGCAACAGTTTACATCGATCTTTCGGAATTACGACAACATTGAAAGAAATTATGTTCAATCAACAAACTAAATTGATTACCTTTTCAGTTAAACCCCACAGATTTCATAGCACATGCTAAATGTAACTTATTCATCATGCAAATTTAATGAATAAGTAAGATATTACTTGTCAGTGGCATTAGCGCAGTCATTACTTAGTCAATGTAGTGTTTAGCTTCATGTTGTCTATTCTTCAGCACAATGAGAGTCACAAAAACTTTAACATTATATACAGAAACTATTTTAAAATGTCAAACTTAACCTTAAACAATTTCTGTTTTTTTGTTTAAATCTAATAATAACACTTAATTTCAACATTTATTTCCTTATCCAGTCTTAAGCATGCTGGGAACTGAAAATCCACTGCCCAATTTCCAAAGTTATCAAGACAATTTCTTTAAGAACTTTTTCCTCCAAAAAATAAATTAACGCAGATATTTGAGATTGAATTACTCAAAAAAAATGTACGTTAATGTAATGATCCACATTACAGTGTCAACAGAACTAAAAAAGATCATGTTTGCATTATTTAGTTTAACTTGCAACATTTATAGATAACAATGAAGAGCTAAATGAAGACTTTCATAAGAAAAGGGGACAAAAAAACAAAAATCTTTAAAATTGTTTCTTCAAGACAGCAATGAGAATAAATGGAGACATTTACATTAGCTTTTCTTGCATCTCAGATTTGTCTCCTCTTGATATTCACAGTACAATCAAGCTATATATTATTTCTTAAATATTTCTCATCAAATTCTTCAGCGACTTATCCAAGTTATCTAAGCTATGCCATGCACGTTGATCGAATAGTGTACAATACTGTACTCTTACTTGCACACTTGGTTCGGCGTTCATGATTCGACTGGTCGAGACTGTTTTCCAAAGATGGCTCCTGCCTGTATAGGCGAAGTGGACTGTCTTATTAAAATATCTTCTTATTAAACTGTCTGTACACTTACAACGTTCTCAATGCTTCAGTTTGCAAGTAGGGACCCACATTATGCTACAGTGTTAGAGTGAGGCTATTTTGAGCCTTGTTAGTGGTATTAACTTGCGATTTTTATTTTCATTACTCTATGCCCTATATACTAGCGTTATAAGCTAAACAGTTTTTAGAGATAACATTTTTTACATTCGATAATCATGAAAACAAATCTCAGAGAATGGTTGACCATGTACCAATGTGTAATTAGATCAAAGGTTCATTTTGCGCCGGAGTTGTCCTTTAATCTTCTCTCTCCTGACTACTTTGTCGGACAAAAATAGCGTATTATGATTGATCGGATCAGACAGGTCAATCAATTATGATTGACCTGTCAATCAAACTCCCGGCATTTTTTTTTCTTTTTATACACCCCCACCCCCAATGAAACCGGTATTACCGGTGTTGTCACAAGTCGATTAACCAGTGGGAGAAATTTATTACCGTCACATCTCTACTCCAGAGGTGCCTCCACAGTCTGAGGACCAAAAGGAAATGGCATCACCTTGATGCCCATTCAAGTATGTTTGAACTTTGTAGAGGGTTTAGGGCCAGTGGACATTGAGAAACAAAAGCACAGTTAGCAGCAGACCCTCCCGTGTTAGGCCCTATTTTTATTAACCTGACCTATTTCTGAGCCTGGAGGAGCTCCAGAGAGCCAGGGCTAATGTCATGTCTCCTGTGCCGGCAGGCCTGCCTTTGTTCTCCGCTCACCCAGTTGAATGGTGGAGAGTGGAAAGAGGCACACAAACAACAATCACACAGCCGCTAAAAGTAAATCAGCAAAATGACAGTGTGAGATGTGTGTGTATTCAGTGTCTGGGCAATGAAGGAACCCAACACATCTGCTCTTTCAAAGCTCTGAAGACTGAATGGAGGTCTCAGTTTAAATGTACAGTAAGTATTAACTTGGCCTCAGTTGCTTCTTCTGCAACCCTGCTGGAAAATCCAGCTTAAGGCAGCTGGTTTATAGCAGGCCCAAGCTGGTCTTTAGTTGGCAGACTAGCTATTTCTAACTATTTAACTAGCTATGTTCTAAAAAAACAAAAAAAAAAAACGATGCATTGTCTTATTTTGTGTTTGAGCTCAATTAAGACAACCTGCTCTAAATAAAGATATGCGACTAATATTTCACAAAGTTACAAACAAAAACGTGACAAAGGCATCATGTGTACTGTTTTCACATGCGTTTGTGTTGTTTTAAAAAAAAATACTTGGTATAGTTTGGTCTCTAACTGAAACAAATTTGCTTGTTGTTTTCATGAAGATAAAGTATATTTATAATGCAGTGCTAATCGACATAGTATTCAATACAGTTATAAAGGCTATGAAATATTATATTGTCTGCCTCATTCTATGATAAGAAGCCACATCAGTTCAGTTATTTCAAACACTCGATTGATGTTATGAAGTGAGTTTGGAGTAATAATATGTTATTAAATGTTGTCTTTTGTTGGATAAGAGGTTTGTAAATGCTTCTGTTGCATGTGGAAAGATGTTTGACATGTTGCTTTTTCAAATGCACGTTATAAGCAACTCAAAATCGCAGTGCTTTTATTTAGATGGAGCAGCATTTACTAATCACAGAGCCGTGCTTCACTGACAAGCTAAAAAAAAAACGCGGCCTTTGCGATTTCATTTCAGGGTTAGTTGTGATTAATCGTGCAGCCCTTTTAAAACAACTTATTTTGTGTTGGTTAAGCAAGTGGTTATAACACAATAACTTAGTATCGACCCCCACTTCAGATTTAAGAGGTTAATGTTTAATGATTAACCAATTTATTGATTGTTCATTTACAAAGATAGATTATGGGAATTTATGTAAACTGACATCCCCCAGATTATGACATCTCTCTTATGCGTGTGAACAAATGTAGACACAAACATACACCTTTGGAAGGAGAGACAGGGAGAGTTTAGGCATAAAGATTTGTTTTAATTATAGCAAGGCATTTTGTAGCGGTCTATTAACCCTGAACCGAGTGACTCATTGTTCCCAGCAGCCACACACACACACACACACACACACACTCTCTCTTTCTTTCTCATAGAGAGGTGTCACCGCTGGGAGTGTGTAAACAGGCCAGTGGAAATGAAAAATAAGGCCCGAGAGCAGACGACTTCCTGTTTCAAAGTGAAAGTGAGGCCAGTCTACAATCCGGGGTTAATTGCTAAGGCCGAACCCCACACACACACACATACACTTTTCAACTGATGCTTACATCAACACCTGGATTAACTCACTCAGAGCTCAAGAACAGCTCAGCAACAAGGCTTTGGATCTCAGAAGTGGAGTGCTAGAGACCAGCTGAGACCCTATACACCTGCTTTTAATCCAATCACAAATGCCCATCATTAAATACAGGTGTAATCATACTGACATAGTGAGTAAAAATATGTCACATACTGTACGCATTTGAGACATTAATACCAGAAATAAACTACTCGTCTCGACCAGAGACTGATCTTAATTCCATGTGTAAATAGGCTTAATACTCTATGTGTTTGGAATTGGCAAACCCTTTAGGAAACAAACTCAATCTATCATTAAGTGGCAAAGAGAGGGAGAGCGGTTTCTCTTATAATTCTCATCATCTATGTAATCATGACTCTGCTCCCTTTCATCATTTAGAGTTTACACAATCATTCTTTTTCTTTCTTTGTTTAAAAGTATTTGTTGTTATTGGCTATAGTCTCACCAACAAAGGTTTTCCAAAAGTGAGGAAAGAAAGAGAGAGTTGGCTTAGAACTAGAAGTAATTTATATGAGTGTACACAGCAGGGATGCAGATCTTTATTTATTTTTGTATTTATTTTAATATCAAACCTGTGTCTAGTTAGGCAGACATAAACTGCCTATATAACTCCTTTAGAAAATTACTAAACCTTTGATGTCTGAATATAAGCTAATGCGGTCGACATTTCCATTTGCTTTCCTTTTGTTCAATATATTTTGTAAGAATATTGCAGTTCAATGTTTCCACTGTGATTTTAAAGGCTTTGTCAAACATGACATTGATGACAACATGCCGTTTTACTCAATTTATTGTACTTTATTTCCATTCTGCATAACACCTGGACTTTGCACCTGAAAGCTTTTTGCAATACCGTCATCCTTTACAGTCATGCCAACAATGCTTTGCTGATTCAGACAGAAAGGAAGAGAAAGGAAAAAGAGTGCTGTAGAAAGAGAGAACTGTGTAAAAGGGATTGAATGCAGGTGTTATTGGGTGAGGGCAGTCATGCATCTGTCATAGAAATAAATAAATTTATACTGCACTGTGCACACCCTCAGAAAATAACAGCAGCTCTCAACTTCACTAGTTCATTCATTGTCTAAATAAAACAAAACAAGAAAATAAGGTAAAGCCAAGCAAAATACTAAAATAAAAATATAAAATAAAATGACTACATGGTTATATAGAGAATTAAATTAGTCAAGAATTTCAGGGAGTTTTTATTTTTTTGTCACTGATTTTTGTGTGTATATTGATGCTTTGGCAACACTATGCAAACCCATCATAAAAACTTCCAAAATAAATGCGAGAAAGAAGGGAAGAGAGAGAGCATGAACAAGAATCTGAACTCTTTGACTCCTGGGATCAAGGAAGAGAGACAGACAGCGCGTGTAAACACAGCCTCTGACAATGAGCGACTCGCACCTCATTGCGATACACAAGACCCCGCTTTAACCTTTATCTGTGAGCTGACTTCCTGTAAACTGTTGGCAGCGCTTTCAAACCCTCGTTCACTGTCGCAAATATTTAACATACCAGAAAAAAAGATCAGGACAGGGTGAGTAGATAACAGTTAATAAAGTGAGCCCACGATAGGACAAGGTTTTACATACAACTCTTAATGAGTCAAAGAAAACAAAGCAAAGAACTTAACACCAAATCTCTCAAGCAGACAACAAATTCTTGAACTCAAGCGCCACATTCGAACAGACCTAAACATGGCAGACAGAAACCCATCCACTTTAATCTAGGTCAACCTGAGGAAGGTTTCCAGCATAAAGAGTGTATGTTTTACTAAAACATTCCCTGTGAGAGAGGGAGGACGGCTACCACATCATGCCCACCAATGGAGACAGGAAGAGACAGACTAACTAACTTACTTGACTTACTTGACTTACTTGACTTACTTGACTTACTGTTTTTGTCAAAGACAAAATTCAGAGCGATCATCCAAATAGGGTTTGTGGGTTCAACATTTTATTCAGTAATGACAGGCAGTTTTGATTTATATGCTGTTTAATGATCACATTATTTTACAAGTGAATAAGCAATGTTTCTATCCCTTGTTTCTGCATCTTCGTCTGTTTTTATATCCAGAGATTTGTACTCTTTCAGAAGATGCACAATAGCGCCCCCCTACCATATAACAGTGAAAACATGGATTTCCAGAAAATTCCTTCAATGGCGGGGAAATAAAAGCCCATTCAAAATATTAACAAATACAATAGGATACAAATAATACTAAAATAACACTTGTGGAGGAGCCAGTGAATATGTTAGCAGGGCAAAAAAAAACAAAAAAAAAAACACTTACCTGTTGAGCCCTGTACAGGAACATGGTGACTAACCACCTTGTACTAGTTCATCATCTGAGCAGATCACTGCAGCTACACTTTAAAAACCAAACTGTGTTTTTACAAGTCAAGTTCAGAGGAGAACACACGTCAAAGTTGAAGAGGGAGCACTTGTTTAAAACATCTTTCAAAGCCTCCTTTGGGGATCATTTTAGCAAGTGTAATGTTTTTATAAGCTCATAACTCCGAGTAGGAGGATGAGGACTGGGGTGATGAGAGGGAGGAGGCTATGGCATGCATATGGGTGAGTGATGGCGTGTTTGGCAACTTTGATGTGCTTCAAAGAGAAGCTACTCACGAGAACATGACTTCACCCTCATCTGTACATCTGTAAACATTACCTGCTTCACAGGTGTGAATGTGTGTGGCTCAGATGGTATACTGATGACTTGAGCATGCAGCCAGCTCTTCAGGCCAGTATTGTGTTACTCCACTGGCACTCTACAAGACGTATGCTCTCTATAAACAACACACTACGCCTCTCAGTACCGGAAAGGGCTCCAGACTTACAAGAACATAAAACTCAGTAACCTTCTATTCTAATGCTTGGAAACACAGTCAAACAGTTGAAATGGTAGGATTATCAGCTCATGTATTACACCTGCACTAGTGTTGACTGGCATGGATAGATAAATGAACCAAAAGTATTGGTATATTTGAGGAGAAAATGTCAATTCTAGGAACATAGATGGTTAACCAACCATCAAACACAAGTTAACAAATTGAGTGACGGCATTGGTTAAAAATTTGTCTTACAATAAACTAAGAGCAAAAATTATGCGCTTATGTATGGAAATGTACATATGTATATGTGAAGACCCTGTAAGTGATATTAATTGATATTATTATTTATTATTAACAAGAATGACAATAACAATTACAAACAATAATAATAATATTATAATATTATAATTATTATTGTTATTAGGATTACTTCTTATTAGGAAATAAAAAAAAGATCATGGTTCACCAACTAAACGCACACCATTTAATAATTAGTTCAAATAGTACTGGTTAAAATGTTGTACAAAAAACAAATAAATTGAGCAAAATTGATGAACTTTTGTATAGAAACATACACACGTGGAGGCATTAAGTCATACATTCATCTTCCTCTCAATCTGTTAAAGAAAATATGAAGCGTAAAACTAAAAAGCACTGTGTGGGACAGTTAGCTGTGTGAAGATGACATGTTCTTATAGATTATATTTGTTTTCTTTACATGTGACATATGACTGTCTAAATAAATGAAAAGTAAAACATTAAAAACGAAAATCTGTAGTTTAAAATGTTATAAGTGATACTTCATAATGTATAGTATGAATCTAAAAATAGATACATATCTAATATCAACTTATACAAATAAAGTCAAATTGCTAGAGAAACTAAAAGTGAAAGTGTATTGTGATTACGTACAACTGATATACTGCTGCTTGCAGATGAAGTCAAGGGGGGATTAAGCTGTAATCATGATTAATGATGCCACTTATGTTTTGAAAACTGCTGCTAAAGATCAATAAACGCAATCTGAATAACTTTCAAATTATGTTTTAATTCTCCCCCAAATAATCAATAAAAGAACCATTAAGGTTCACTAAGAAACCGGATTCATTGAGCCGAAAGGGTAACGATTCCCAATCCTACGGTCAGGAGAGGCACTGTAAACTAGTCTTATAAAGATCTATGTCGGGATAGTGAGAACTGGACTGTGGGAAGAGAAGGCTAGCTATTGCTGTGTGTTTCAAAAGCTGTGTTTACTGCAGCTGTCTCACTCTCATCGCCCCAGTTACACACCTGGAGCCATGTGATGTTTAAATATCACACACACATAAGCTGCATCCTCTCAGTCTCTCCTGTAAGTGTGTTCAGTAATGCCGGGTGTTTGGAGGCAGAGGACGCGGTCCTGAGATCATGTGACAGGAATGCAGGGGTTGAGACTACACCATGTCCTGCTCTGCCCTTCAGATAAGCTCCCTGAAAATAGTCTGCTCTCACACTTCTCCTCATTAGTTCCCTTGGATACTGTTCCTCCCCCAATATCCTGTAAACAAAACAAAACTACGGTGTCCAGGAAGGGTTTTGTCAATTTTGGCCTCGCGAACTGGCCTTTAAAAATGTAGCCAATAGTGAAAACGAACTCAAGTGCTCTTGCAGCCAGAGAACTCTTGGTGTCTGATGCTGAAATAAAGCCAGAATGGATTTCTGCTTTAAATGCATTTTCAAGTTCTTGGAGCCATGGCCTAACGACTAGCACATTTGCTTAATCTGTGGTGATAACGCAGTAACTGTGGGTTTGAATACGGCATGCGTTGTTTACATCCATTACAATCCTTAAATGAGATAAGGGATAATATGTTTGACTTGCTGTTTGAGGCTCAAACACTAAATTCCACCTAAACTTCAAACATGTACATTACTGTTCGTTTGAGGTCGGTACGATTTTTAAAATGTTTTTGAAAGAAGTATTTACCTTTTTTCGGTTTTGGTACATTTTGAAATTATTCCTGTGATGGCAAAGCTGAGTTTTCAGCTTCATACTTCAGCCTTCAGTGTCTCATTCTAATATGCTGATTTGCTGCTCAAGAAAGTGAAAAGTGGAAACAGTAATATATTTTTGATAGAGACATTTCACAAAATATCTTCTATAGAAATAAAATCATACAGGTTCGGAACAACATGAGGGTGAGTAAATTGTGACAGAATTTGTATTTTTGGGTGAACTATTACTTTAATTCAGTCCCTTTAAAGCTCTGATAGGTTCACAAAGCAACTGCCATTGGTGCTCACGGCAGAACGTACAATAGATGCACTAAGCATGCACAACTTTCCCAAGACCCCTACAAGAAATACCGCTACAACATCTCACTCGATTTGAAGGCAAATCCTATTGTAACAGTAACAATGTTCTGGATAGATATTTTCATCTCGGCTCAGTGATTGCAGTACCAAGTGCTGAAGAGTCCGGCCCCTCACATCAGATTGTAACATTTCGGCTGGAATAAATGAGCACCATGTGCTCTGCGGCTATCGCTTCCTTCATCTTCCCTCCTTCATCCTCTTCTCACCATGTGTAAAGCAGTTCAGCCCCAGGGATGCACGTCTGCCGAAGGGCCTTTGTGGAAACTCACACAAGCTCCTTATCCTGCAAATCTCGGAGAGTCATGCATCCAGCTCTGTTTCCCCCACAGCACCATCAGCCAAACCCCGCCAGATCTACAAACTCAGAAATTTGTGAACGAACAGCAAAGAATCAGGCCAGGAGCTCCATCCAGCCATTCCTGAGGACCTAAAAAAAAATTATTCAAGCCTCAACGAGAAAACAGAAGAAAATGGTGGAGTATGTCTGTGTGAAAGAAGAAAAAAGACGAAAAACAACAACTATGCTTTCCTCTCGACGCTGGTGTGAAAGATGCCTGATTGACAAGCTTGTGATGGTGGATACTACATTAGTTTCAAATTAGGGATAAACTAAACAGAGTAGTAGTCTATGTAGCGGACTTATCTAACGGAACAAACAAAAATAAATGACAATAAAATATTATGACTGACAGTATATAACGTCAATAACACCACATAATCATCAAGGAGATTTTGGACAGATCCCAAATTGCAGTTGACAGCGCTGAAGACTCAAGACCAAACGTGTGTGCAGCATATCTATCCTGAGCCTGGCTTCATTAGGCTCAAGGTCTAGCTGAACTTTCTCAGAAAGGACAAAGGAAAGAATGCCTGAATACCTTCCAGGCTTAAGAGTGAGGATAAGGCCATGCCTCCCATAGCTGAAATTCACAGTCCCTCACGGTGCTATCAGACTCAGGCCTCACATTCTTCTCCTTAATCTGTTATCTCTAGTCAGAAGAACCAGATAAAAGAAACAAACCCTTTAGCAAAGCAGAGCTTGCTGGAACATTCAATCTGTGTAGAGAAGAACAGTGACCATTTTACACTACTAAACTAAAAAAGCATCAAAATCAGTACCATTTTATTAAAACTGACCATTTCAATATTTGTGTGTTTGCCAGCTATGTTTTAATCTTGGAAGAATATTAGATTTTTATCTTAGAAACCCAGGTCAGACATCAGACTCTGGAATCAGTGGTAAAAACGCGAGTCAATTGTGTTAGCCTCTCGTTTACATCTAATTTTGAGACTGATTGGGACAAATGCCTTTTATCTGTGTCACGGTGTGGGTTTTGTGTTTGTGTATCTTGTTCTTGTCTGTCATGTGTTCCCCTGTCCTTTCATGTTTCAGCTGTTCCCTGTTTTGTTGATTAGTCTTCCCATGTGTTTCGGATTAGCCACGCCCCCTTGTTATCTTGTTTAGCTTGTTTGCCTGTCTCTTTATACCTCTGTGTTTCAGTTGTGGTTTGTCGGTCGTTGTTCATGCTTCAGTGTTCCTGTGTTCCTTGTTTCTCCTGTCATTTGTATTAAATTTAGCTGCACTTGGATTCCCTCTCTGCTTCGTCCTTCCGGCAACGTAACAGAACGACCGACCCCACTGAATCCAGCAGCATGTTCGCCAGTGACTCATCTCCAGCCACCGAGCGGAGGAGAGGCCACTCTTTTGAGGGGACCCGGTTGGTCAAGTTTCGTGGGACACGTGGAGGCCTCAGTAGAGGAGGTGGTCGAGAGGAGCCCCGACACCACTCTCCACGCTGGCCATTTTTCGACCCTGGGTTGGTGATGTCCAGCCCAGGGCCCCATTCGCCACTGGTCCCGTCCAGCCCAGAGCTTCACGTCAGCCACGTCCAGCCAGAGCTTCACGTCAGCCACGTCCAGCCAGAGCTTCACGTCAACCACGTCCAGCTAGAGCTTCGCGTCCGCCACGTCCAGCCAGAGCTTCACGTCAGCCACGTCCAGCCAGAGCCAGTCTTCGAGCAAAAGCCAGAGCCCTCGCCGCTGACGCCGTCCAGCCCAGAGCCCTCGCCGCTGACGCCGTCCAGCCCAGAGCCCTCGCCGCTGACGCCGTCCAGCCCAGAGCCCTCGCCGCTGACGCCGTCCAGCCCAGAGCCCTCGCCGCTGACGCCGTCCAGCCCAGAGCCCTCGCCGCTGACGCCGTCCAGCCCAGAGCCCTCGCCGCTGACGCCGTCCAGCCCAGAGCCCTCGCCGCTGACGCCGTCCAGCCCAGAGCCCTCGCCGCCGTCCACCCCAGAGCCCTCGCCGCTGACACCGTCCACCCCAGAGCCCTCGCCGCTGACGCCGTCCAGCCCAGAACCCTCGCCGCTGACGCCGTCCAGCCCAGAGCCCTCGCCGCTGACGCCGTCCAGCCCAGAGCCCTCACCGCTGGTCCCGTCCAGTCCAGCGCCCTCTCGCTCTCGGAGACGGAGGAGGATGAAGAGGACTTCCTGCATCCTGTAATGCCCGGAGGCCCTTCCTGAGCCTCCGGCCGATCCAGAGACTGTTCGCGTCACGTCTGCCGAGCCAGAGACGCTTCGCGTCACGTCTGCCGAGCCAGAGACGCTTCGCGTCACGTCTGCCGAGCCAGAGACGCTTCGCGTCACGTCTGCCGAGCCAGAGACGCTTCGCGTCACGTCTGCCGAGCCAGAGACGCTTCGCGTCACGTCTGCCGAGCCAGAGACGCTTCGCGTCACGTCTGCCGAGCCAGAGACGCTTCGCGTCACGTCTGCCGAGCCAGAGACGCTTCGCGTCACGTCTGCCGAGCCAGAGACGCTTCGCGTCACGTCTGCCGAGCCAGAGACGCTTCGCGTCACGTCTGCCGAGCCAGAGACGCTTCGCGTCACGTCTGCCGAGCCAGAGACGCTTCGCGTCACGTCTGCCGAGCCAGAGACGCTTCGCGTCACGTCTGCCGAGCCAGAGACGCTTCGCGTCACGTCTGCCGAGCCAGAGACGCTTCGCGTCACGTCTGCCGAGCCAGAGACGCTTCGCGTCACGTCTGCCGAGCCAGAGACGCTTCGCGTCACGTCTGCCGAGCCAGAGACGCTTCGCGTCACGTCTGCCGAGCCAGAGACGCTTCGCGTCACGTCTGCCGAGCCAGAGACGCTTCGCGTCACGTCTGCCGAGCCAGAGACGCTTCGCGTCACGTCTGCCGAGCCAGAGACGCTTCGCGTCACGTCTGCCGAGCCAGAGACGCTTCGCGTCACGTCTGCCGAGCCAGAGACGCTTCGCGTCGGGTCTGCCGAGCCAGAGACGCTTCGCGTCACGTCTGCCGAGCCAGAGACGCTTCGCGTCACGTCTGCCGAGCCAGAGACGCTTCGCGTCACGTCTGCCGAGCCAGAGACGCTTCGCGTCACGTCTGCCGAGCCAGAGACGCTTCGCGTCACGTCTGCCGAGCCAGAGACGCTTCGCGTCACGTCTGCCGAGCCAGAGACGCTTCGCGTCACGTCTGCCGAGCCAGAGACGCTTCGCGTCACGTCTGCCGAGCCAGAGACGCTTCGCGTCACGTCTGCCGAGCCAGAGACGCTTCGCGTCACGTCTGCCGAGCCAGAGACGCTTCGCGTCACGTCTGCCGAGCCAGAGACGCTTCGCGTCACGTCTGCCGAGCCAGAGACGCTTCGCGTCACGTCTGCCGAGCCAGAGACGCTTCGCGTCACGTCTGCCGAGCCAGAGACACTTCACGTCACTTCTGCCGAGCCAGAGACGCTTCACGTCACTTCTGCCGAGCCAGAGACGCTTCACGTCACTTCTGCCGAGCCAGTGTCTACGGACAAGATGGCCGAACCAGAGTCTGTTCACATCACTTCTGCTGATCCTGAGACTGTTCACATCACTTCCTCCGAGCCAGTGTCTACGGACAAGATGGCCGAACCAGAGTCTGTTCACATCACTTCTGCTGATCCAGAGACTGTTCACATCACTTCCTCCGAGCCAGTGACTACGGACAAGATGGCCGAACCAGAGTCTGTTCACATCACTTCTGCTGATCCAGAGACTGTTCACATCACTTCCTCCGAGCCAGTGTCTACGGACAAGATGGCCGATCCAGAGTCTGTTCACATCACTTCTGCTGATCCAGAGACTGTTCACATCACTTCCTCCGAGCCAGTGTCTACGGACAAGATGGTCGCCTCCGAGCCAGTGTCTACGGACAAGATGGCCGTTTCCGAGCCAGAGTCTGTTCCTGTTCCAGAGCCAGTGTCTGATATTCCTGAGTCAATGTTTGTTTCTGTGTTTGTGTCTGTCCTTGTGGCCGCTACTGTTCTAGTGGCTGCTGAGCCGGTGTCTGTTCCCGTTCCTGAGCCGGTGTCTGCTCCCGAGCCAGTGTGTGTGCTGTCTGCTCCCGAGCCAGTGTGTGCTGTCTGCTCCCGAGCCAGTGTGTGTGCTGTCTGCTCCCGAGCCAGTGTGTGGGTTGTCTGTTCCTGGGCCCGAGCCAGTGTGTGGGTTGTCTGTTCCCGAGCCAGTTCCCGAGCCAGTGTGTGTGTTGTCTGCTGTTCCTGAGCCGGTGTCTGCTGTTCCTGAGCCGGTGTCTGCTGTTCCTGAGCCGGTGTCTGCTGTTCCTGAGCCGGTGTCGTCGCCGCCCTGGCCTCCTGAGCCGGTGTCGTCGCCGCCCTGGCCTCCCGAGGGGTCGTCGCCGCCCTGGCCTCCCGAGGGGTCGTCGCCGCCCTGGCCTCCCGAGGGGTCTTCGCCGCCCGAGGGGTCGCCTCCGCCCTGGCCGCCCGAGGGGTCGCCTCCGCCCTGGCCGCCCGAGGGGTCGCCTCCGCCCTGGCCGCCCGAGGGGTCGCCTCCGCCCTGGCCGCCCGAGGGGTCGCCTCCGCCCTGGCCGCCCGAGGGGTCGCCTCCGCCCTGGCCGCCCGAGGGGTCGCCTCCGCCCTGGCCGCCCGAGGGGTCGCCTCCGCCCTGGCCGCCCGAGGGGTCGCCTCCGCCCTGGCCGCCCGAGGGGTCGCCTCCGCCCTGGCCGCCCGAGGGGTCGCCTCCGCCCTGGCCGCCCGAGGGGTCGCCTCCGCCCTGGCCGCCCGAGGGGTCGCCTCCACCCTGGCCGCCCGAGGGGTCGCCTCCGCCCTGGCCGCCCGAGGGGTCGCCTCCGCCCTGGCCGCCTGAGGGGTCGTTTCCGCCCTGGCCGCCGCCTGCGCGCCATGCTCCGCCCACGTTCCATGGCCTATGCCCGCCATTGCAAGGCCCTGGTTCTGTTCCCTGCACGGGTCTGGCCCTCCGTCCCTCCCCCAGGACCGCCTCCACTTCACCACCCTCCTGAACTTTAGTGTTTTGTTTCGAGGGGCGTCGGGAGCCGCCAATAGGGAGGGGGCTATGTCACAGTGTGGGTTTTGTGTTTGTGTATCTTGTTCTTGTCTGTCATGTGTTCCCCTGTCCTTTCATGTTTCAGCTGTTCCCTGTTTTGTTGATTAGTCTCCCCATGTGTTTCGGATTAGCCACGCCCCCTTGTTATCTTGTTTAGCTTGTTTGCCTGTCTTTTTATACCTCTGTGTTTCAGTTGTGGTTTGTCGGTCGTTTTTCATGCTTCAGTGTTCCTGTGTTCCTTGTTTCTCCTGTCATTTGTATTAAATTTAGCTGCACTTGGATTCCCTCTCTGCTTCGTCCTTCCGGCAACGTAACAATCTGTTTATTCATGTTCCATAAATTCAAGGCACCAACTTATTCAATACAAGATATTACATAACCTTCACTATTCTAAAATAAAGCTCAGCAAATTATATCCTTCTGTCACCCCTATATGTGATAAGTGTAAATCTGCCGAGAGTACTAAAATTTAATCTTGAATTGGTTAGAAATGTTCAATTTTTTTCGCCAAGGTCTATAACTATGTTTTACTTCCTGACCCAATGATAGCAATTATTGGTTGGTAAGACTCACTGGAGTTTCTCAGTCCAAAGGTATGATTACCTGTTCAATATGGTATGACTGTAGCTAAGAAAGCTATCCTGCTTTTGCGGGAGAAAAATATTACGCCCCTCTTTTCTGACTGGCTATACGGACTCACTTCTACGTTACACCTGGAAAGAATTAGATTCCCCGTTTTTGGTAATTCTGCAAAATTCGACAAAATGTGGGAACCAGTTTTTACTTTTTTGTCTAGCCACAAGGACTGTTATCTATTTATTATTTATTTCAGATTTGTAACACTCACTTTTTGTAATTATACTTTGTAAGAGAGGTTGGCCTTGTATATCGTCATCCTCCCCTTTTGTTTTATTTTTGTTTCATTTTGCATATTGCACAGATTTTTGTTATATGAAGGGTGTCTTTGTTTTTGATGTTTGAAAACCATAATAAAAAAAAATATATAAAAAAAAACTTTGGACATCTCAGCTCATTACAGTATGCTTATTTTTGCTATACTAAAAACAGCCATTCCTTTAACGCAAGACACGTATGCACAAACACACACACACACACACAGTGGTTATGGGGATGTTACTGACTCCAGCAACTAAGTTAATGGATTCCATTAACATGAGAGGAACTGCTAGGTTGGAGCCTGTGGCTCCTAGGGAACGATTAGAGGGGATCTTTCAGGGGCAGGCTGCATATGAACATGGAGTCTGCTATGCCTTGGGCATCCTCTTCTGTTTTATGTGCTTTTGGTCTCATTAAATTCAATAGCATTTGACATAAGGTATGTGTTGAAATGAGACGCATAAAATATATTTAACCGTTCAATAGTGAACAGAGAGGTTCATATGAAGTGCTCAGCCACAGATCATCACAGACACACTGGGACAGTGTCAAGTGTGCAAACATCTCTTGTTCTATTCTGACCTGCCCATATGCTATGGAGGATACAAGGAGATAATGTCCCACTCTCGAACCACAGATTACCCCCAGCTGAAGACCTATAAGAGGAAGCCCTAAAAGACCTAGAGGAAAAGCTCCTGCTGAGCTCGCGTCCTCTTTTACCAGATTCACAAGGTGGGAGCCTATAAAGCTGCTTAAAGGGATAGTTCACCAACAAATTCACTGGAAATCTCACCTTTAACTGTGGCTCTAACAATAACGTATTGAATATTTAAAATATTGTGAACGCTCAAAAGAGAGCAAGGGTAAAAAGTGACATATCACATTCAGTGTCTCAGAATAACTTTTAAGCCATAATAAGTCACTTCTGCACCACTAATATCACCAAAAGAAATTGCTAGAATACATTTTAATAAAGCTTTCCACAAAACATTTGCCCTGTCACCCACACAGTCCCAGCCTTTTCACGTCATTGGCTGAGCCAGTGTTGCCAGGCTTGTCAGGACGCTCCAAATAGGGATGCACCATTATTAAAATAAAGGCCAATACTGATCATTATTTTTATGTTGAGGCTGACAACTAATAAATGGCAAATATTAAAGTTAAAAACATTAAAGATATATTTAAATAAATAATTCAGTCGATTTAGATGCTACAATGAATGCAAACATGACATCATTTTAATGCACTTTTTATGGCTGATACATACTGATAATAATTATTTTCCCAATAAGGCTGCTAAATGGACAATATTAAAATTAAACGTAAAAAATGAAAAAATGATTAACATTTATTGAAAATAAAAATAAAATCAATTGATTTAGAAGCTACAAGTGAATTTAGACATCACAACTTTAAAGCTACACTGTATTTTTTTAAAGTTGATTCTTAGCAAAAAAACACTTTGTTCTTTCAAAATTATATGTGCTCATTAATGTGTAATTACTTCTAACAACTAATCAAGTATCCTCGTAAGCGTGGAATCTGCCATTTAGAATACATATGAGCGAGCCGCTCGAATGGCGGAAGCCAAGTTGCGCATCCATCTTGAAAATACATTAGAAGAGGGACATACCTTGAAATTCAAGCTTCGCCTTTCGCGTTCTTCACGAGGGGGAGATTACTGCCGATTACTCGCGACTGCCGGCAAATTTGAAATAACATGGCCACCGTTTGAGTTAAAACGCCCTCGGAAAGGGAGGGGCTAGAGAGTAATATTCAGTTGGTAGTTATATACAATTTCACCGCTAGAAAATCCCACACAGTGTAGAGTATTTAAATGTCGAGTATGAAAAATTGAGATTTTGTTTAGATTAACAGTGTTATGAAGCTAGTGTTTTTAAACATTATCTTTAACTATTAGATTACAGCAAATGTAATCTAAATGTAAAAATAGGGGAAATGCACAAAAAAGATCCAATATTCACTAATACTGGTAAATTAAACATTTTTTGTAATATTAGCCAAATAACCATTATTTCACCATGCACATTGTGCATCCCCATTATAAAAGCCATGCAGTACTCAATTTGTTCTAAATAACTCAATTTCTGAGGAAACAAACACACGACGAGAATGAGCGGATTATGTGAGAATTTTCATTTTGGGGTGAACAGAAGACTCCACATCAGCAGAACGTATCGGAGAGCAGTGTCTATGGTTGGCTCCGGCACAGACCACAGACTCCTCAGCTGGAGCAGAGTGGGACAGACATGGCACAGCACCACACCATCCAAACTCAACTAATATACGCCACCAAGGAGGAACGAACGAGATCCAAATGAACCCAGCTGATCAGTATTAAAGGCCTGTGGGACTTTATTTTGTGAGAGTACAGTACAGACTGATAGCCACTGAAGCAGGAATTAAATGAGATAGAGGGAGGTAGACCGAGAGGGAGAGGGATTTCAGCAGCCCTGATACAGCAGAGCCACGTCAGCAGAAAACAACTGCTGCCAGGTCGCACTCAAGCTGTCTGGAGCAGACTGCTTACGGAGAGAGAGAGAGAGAGAGAGAGAGAGAGAGAGAGAGAGAGAGAGAGAGAGAGAGAGAGAGAGAGAGAGAGAGAGAGAGAGAGATGAGTGAGCAAAGGAATATTACTGTAGAAGGAGGACTAGACTCCCAGTGAGAATGCAGAAAAGCGTGAGGAGAGATTAAAAACAGAAGACGGGACGCAAGCGTCTGGCTGAGGGGAAGCCGAGGGGAGGAGAGAGCGGAGGAAAAGGGGGGACGAGTAGCTGGTAGACAGGAGTTGCTGACATACTTGAGAAGTTCAGTTCAGTTTGAGATTTGAGGACAGCCAACCCAGTTCCGTTTAAAACCCCTTTATTTTAGATGAACATTAGCAATCGTTTTTGGAAGAGCCACATCTGGCCTCCTAAACGTTTCAGACAGATGTTAAGAGAAGGAGAAAATGAGTAAAAAGCCTTTACTGGAAACCTGGACGGCACTACACTAGGGGTGTCAGAGAGCACTACCTAAACATGATTCTAATGAGGATGGTGCAACAAAGAAAAACACAAGGGTTTGCGCAAATGCACTGTCACACGACCACAAGTTGAGAAAAATGTAACTGTTGCTGCAATTTAACTGTTGAAATAGGCATCCATGGACAAATGAGAACTACAAAACAAAAAAAAAGTGCATCATGCTAATAAAACAAATTGAAGCAAGCAGGGATGGGCTGAGGGCCGTGAGAAGATATCTCTCATGGAGGAGCTACAGAAGCATAAAACGAGGAGCGATGACAGTGAAGAGAGGACCAGGCCTGGACCATTTTACGTTGTATTTTGTTTGTGTGTGCGCCAGTCATCCGTGAGGGGGCTGCCGCTCTACTTTCATTTTGTGTTTATTTAAGTTGTTGAACATTCGCCAGTTCCCGCCTCCTCCTTCCCTTATCAACAAATCATGTTACAACTAACTATATGACAAAAAAAAGAAAAAGGGAAAAAAGGAGATCTTACAAACTCCTACCCATCAAATGAGCCTTCCTGAAAGGACCTAAAAGTTCAGGTCACAAGCATAGGAAGGCACTTCCAGATGTGCAATCCTTCCTCCTTGCATTCTTATCCTCATCACACCAACTACCCTGATGCCATACCAAGACACACAGCTAAAAACTCACTGGACCACACATTCTTTCCTGGTGAAATCTAGTTTCCATGTAGGGTTTGGTCCTGGACTTCTGTACTCTGTACAATATTTGGTTATGATATTGGAATGATCTGCAAGGAACATTTTTAGGTTACATTGTACTGAAACTGCAAAGATCTAAAGAGGCCATGGACCTGATGTGTTTGCAATCTTTCCCTTCTTCTCGCTCGCTCAGCTCTGAGAGGGTGTGTCTGAGGAATGGGCAGCAGAGCTTTAATCTTCTGCCAAGCCTGTGAGGCACATCTGGAATAAGCCGGACAAATCATCTCGGGCCGTGCCTCTCTGGCCACAGTCACCGGGCCCTGTCCAAATGAACTCTCTCACCCCATACTGTCCTTCTCGCTTGAGCTTGGGCCAGTAGACAGGAGGAATTCTCTCAATTCGCCTGCCCTTGATCCTTCTCAGGGAATCTGCTTTTCTCCATGAGCCACCACTGAGTCACACTCAGTTTTTGGTAAGAAACTAAAGTTATCAAATACACGTGCCAAAATTAAGAAGAAAACCTAAGAAAATAAGATCTGAGACCACGTTCTTCAGATGACAAACCTGACCTTGTGCACCTTGTTGACCGGGAGGCATATCTTTTTCTTTCTAGGACTGAACACTTTACAAAACTGTTCAATTAATGTATTATGTACCATGAGATAACAAACAACTTCTTAAAGCATTTATTATTCATTTATATATTTATATATATATATATATATAAGTAAATACTAAATTTAAAAATATACTCATGTTCATTCATAATTCATGAAATAATGTTAATTTTCACTTATACATTTTAACATTAAGTTAAATTTAAATGTTGATGTAGAAATTAACATTAACACTGTAAAAATGGATAAATTGAAAAAAAGTGAGGAAACCCCTTGCTTTACAGAAAATGTCCACATTACAATTTAGAGTGATCTGTTATCAGATGTGACTGTATCCAGGTTATGTATTTTATAAATGTACATATATAAATCACACAGTTAGCTAGTAACGTATTAATTTAAACAATGTATTAATTTACGGCAGAAACGAGCGGTCATTTTAATTTTTTCAATTACGCATGAAGGCGGTCACCATCCAGCAAAGCAAACTAGCACATTCTGACAAATATGCACATTTGCCTTTGCCTTCTGAAAAACAACACATTATTTCACAGCTCCTAACTGAGAGGAGTAATTTCTCACTTACCTCAAGATCTTTTAATGTTTTTAAGTGTAAGTCTACTTTTTAAAACCATTCTACAGCTCAGGTCTGGTAACTAAAATGTAGCTGTTTCGATATCCACAACGACCGAACATCATTGTGCCCTAGAGCAAATCACTTAAACCAGGTTGCTCCAATGGGGATTCACCCTTTAGTAACCTAAAAGTATAAGATGCCTTTGAAAAAGTGCTTGCTTAAATGACTACTTTCTGACTCGCTTCCATCTCCTTTAGAAGGAATATATAATATAGCCACAAAGCCTGTTAATAGAGCTTGCATTATTAATTTTAATAATCAGAACTGACTCTTCTTCTGGGTTCCTTCAGAGAGTTATACTTCATCAACACATGCTATAGCACATCACCTGAGTGTCTTCTCCAGCTGACCCATTATCTAATGCTAGACCTGTCTCTCAGGCAACAAGGCTCCAAAACATAAATAGAAGCCCAGCTGCTTTGTGGACAGATAAATAAACCCTAAAGGAGAAACTGTAACACTTTCACCTCTGTAAAAGGACAGGAAAGCTGCCTTCAGGGCTACAGTATGGATTCTGTATTGGTGTGGATCTGCCCCGTTACTTTACCGATTTGCTTTAGCAGAGTGCAATTGTAAGTTAAGTCAAGTCACCTCTATTTACATATAGCACTTTATACAATACAAATTGTTTCAAATCAGCTTTACAGTGATAACTGAAAAATTATGCATTTCGGCTTAAGTCAGTTCAGTGATAATTCAGTTATGTTGTAAAAATCATAAATTATTAATTTCATCTTTGGTAGTTCTGCAAAAAATTATGTCATTGTCCAGCTCGGTTCAGTTCTCATAAAAACAGTGTCAGCACAGTCAGATCAATAATATTGTTGAATATTAAGTGTCCACAACTAAGCAAGCCAAAGGTGAGAGTGGCAAACTCCATCAGGTGACAGATTGGAGAAAAAACCTTGGGAGAAACCAGGCTCAGTCAGGGGGCGACATATAAGCACATGGACTTATGACAAGGAATATCATTAATCAGTTATGAAATGACTACTGTTGGTGAAGTAAGCGGGAAAAGTGATTGCTCATATGGGATGTGTCTCTTAGACATGCACAAGGCGGAGACCTAAGGGATGTGTATTTTACAAATATCTACTATTTGAGTACTCAACAGACACTGAAAATAAGCCAAGCACATTGCTGTTACCCAGGTGCTCAAGTCCATTCCAACTCGGTGGAGCCTGTGGCATGAAATGTCTGCCTATCTGTCTCTGTGCTTTGTGGGAGTATGGTAAGCTGAGAAAGTCACTCACTTCATGCCACAATAGCCATTCATGGGGCTTTTCTAAAGATAGCTAATGACCTTCAGTCACTGTAGATACAGTCTAATGGCAAGGACAAGAAAACTTTTGTCCTCTTTCGGTCGGAGAACGCATCTCTTTCCTGCTCATTATTGTTTTTGTTTTTCTGGACAATATTGACTCCCATTGGCTCCTGACAAAATCAGATTCAGCGCTTGCTGACTACAACGCTTTTGCTGTGCATCATTGCTAAATTACAGTGTGCAGATGAGAATAATGTGCTCTCAGCAAAAGCTGTAATTACACCAGAGAAGCATTTCTCCATGTCTCCTCAGAGCAGAAACAATAAAAGACACTTAATTACACAAACATACTCTCAGTACAGACACAGATACTGGGTCTTTTTATGTAATTTCATCAAGTTGGACTGAAGAGGACTTACAAGCTTATTCAACTGTGAAATCTTAAATCAATTGCCAAGAAAGCACTACAAAATCTATGTATACTATTGATTTTATGTTCATATTTAATGAGATGGATTGTGTCCCCAATTTACTATCACTGTGCATTATAAGCATGTACAGTGTTGTCCCATACAACAATATGGAAATCAGGTTATGGAAAAGGTTGTTTAGGTGACAAGCAAACAACCTGTACAACTTTCTACACCTATGAAACATTAACCATTAACATACTCAACTATGATAATAATAACAATTTAAATGAAAAATTATTTCCCATGCCTCCTGCAAGAGACTAAAGAGTATGAATCCTGTAGTGCACATTGCACGTTTAAGGGTTAACGTCCAAATCAGTCAAATCATGTAATGTGACTGTCGTAAAATCCAGTCTACTGTGGGACATGCCGTATAAATTAGATTGTGGAGAAGTAGTGAACACACACACACCAAACCGTGAACATACACACAGACTGAGCAGTGGGCAGCCATTTTGCGGTAGCACCCGGGGAGCGATTGGGGAAAACTGGTTGCTGAAAATTCACAACTTAACAACATTGAAATAGGAACGTTTAGGAGTTTATGTCAATTATTTGGGTGTGAAAGCTTAAAGTTCCGTTCATTACTATAATAGTAGGTGTGTTTGCACATCAGCACCCCCAACTCTCTGACAACCTTGAAGGCTATTGTGTAATTCGCTGGTTACGGGAAAAAAAACTGCTCTTAAATACCCAAACAATTAGTGCCTTATCAGCAGATACGGAGGAAAGGAGGAAAACAAATGAAAATGGTAAATGTCTGTCCAAAAGCATAAAAGTGGCTTGCTGATCAGGCCTGGTCGTTGAATAAATAACAAACAGGAAGTGCTCACAGATGGATGATGGATCACCACTTCAAAGAGAACCAGTGTCCCCAGTTAACCTCAAAACCCTCGCTTTATCTACCCATGGCCCACTAGGCCTTCATAAACACCACATCTCTCAGCTAGGTTAGTCAAAACACAACTGAGCTCTTCATCAGTGGGGAAATGCTGTAGATAACACATTCACACTGCCCTGACCTCGGAACAAACCAAAAAAATAAAACCCACAGAAACACAAAACAGTCAACGACCAACCCAGGACAGACTGAACTCAAACAACAGGACAGCCCTCCATTTGCAAAAGTGTGGGAAAGCAGCACGAAGCAGCCTTACTGCCGAGAAAGGACGTGTTAAGCGGTCCCCTGGAAAAAGAAAAAGGTCACCCTGTTTAAACAAGACAAAGATTACAGTTCAACCTCTTCCACTCTAATTAGCAGCGATAGGAGCGAGTTGAAACTCCAGTAAACATATGACTGAGCGCCGTAATGACCTGCCACTCAGCCAAAAAACTTAAAGACACTAGCGCTTGCAAGACGAACAATGGCACCTGGCAGGCAAAGGGTTAAGATTAAGAGAGTTGGGTTAAAAAGTTTAGGCTTAACATACTAAATATAAATCGTACAACATTCATCTAAGTGAGTCAAAAATAGGAGATGAGTGGGATCTCCACGTGGGAAGAGTAAAATGTACTGTTTTTGCGAAAGATAATGATGAGGGAGGACAAAAAGCGACCAATAAGAATCCTTGATCATAAAATTCTTACCCAACCTCCTCCTCTTTCCACTTTTCCACTATCCTACTTACATTTTTTTCAGAGGCCTAGAGTCAAATTACGTGACTGAGACACAAACTTTCATATTTAAAAGGATAAATTGCATCATCATTTATTTAATCATTCATTCATTCATTGTTCTGTACAGCAAATCAATAAATAGTTTTTTTTTGGCTATACAATATCTGTCAATGTTGTTGTTTTAGATCACATTGACTTTCACAATTTGGACAAATTCAGTTAAGACGTTTCTCAAATTCTTCTTTTGTGTGCCGCTGAAGAAAGTCATAGAGGCTTAGAATGACATGAGGGTGAGTGAATGACGACAAAATGTTCATGATTGTTGGGTGAACTACCCCTTTAAATTAAATCTTTTGACTCCAAATTCGATTTTGGCCCAAGCTTTTTCAAAACGTTTTCTCTGTGCGTTCTGTGTTGCCAGCGGTCCACGGGCTAAACAGTGGTTACTTTATATAAAATCCTAAATCTAGGCTTCTGCTCTGAGGTTTGCATAATGACAAAGAAGCCTCTCTGTAAAAAGCAGCTCCTTCAGAGCCTCTGCTTCAGTCGACACTTCTAATTAAACTCAGTGACCTTTTCTGTAAACATGTGCGTTTGAAATGCACCTCTCCTCCATGCACCACACCTTGTCCTCGTTGTTTCGCTGGGTTGCTTTTATCAACGCCGTGATGCCATAAGCCGTGCCTTTTCACTAAGCGTCGGATGCGCCTGTGTGCTTCTGTCCAACACAATGGCACAACCTGAAAAGCTTGACATAAGTACTTCCTACTTGTTTTTAACCTTTTACAGGGAGAGGTTAAAGTCAAGTACAGACATTAGTTATAGCATTGATGCTTTTCTTATAGGAGGAACTGGTTTGACAAAAATGCAGCAACAGGGACACTCTCAATTTGGCTGAGACTACAATGGATGAAAGTTAATGCATTGATGCCACATGAAAGAGCTATTAGGATACCAAAGGTGAAGAAATGTAGTTGATGAACACACAAAGGCACATTGTGGAAGCGTGCAGGACTGGTGCTATGGCCTGTGACCTGTTGTTTTACTCTTGTGTCAACACATGTTGCTGCCAAGCCCTGCAGAGCCCCGTTTCTGTCCCTTATCACAACAGTGTGCCATTCACGGCCAAAAAACAATGGCCCATCCACCCTGTTCTCCACTCATCTATGCCACCGCAACCTGGAGATCACTTCTGAGCAAGGAAATCGATGTTAAGTGACAGTGTTTTCTTATGGGACTGGGATTTTGCCTGCAGCGAGAAGCAGGTTGTTGAAAGTCAGAGTGGGTGTTTTCAGGTTTAACAGAATCTCCGGAGTGGATTTCTGTGTTTCTTGGTGACACTTGATGTTATGGTTTCTTCTGAAACTATTTTAGTAGTGGGGAACAAGAGCTGTCAAACTAGCTTGCCAATGTTTAAACTAAAAAATAATTGATTATCTTGATTGTATAGAACGGTTCTATAAAAGCAATCATACTCTTAAACTCTCTTATGGAGCCTCTAAATATATATATATTGTGTTCAATAATTAATGGTTATTTTAAATGATATAATTACATTCTAAAAGTAATTTGTTTTGATGGCAAAGCAATATTTTCAGCAGTCATTACCAGTCCTCAGTTTCGCATGATCCTTCAGAAATAAAATATGCTGATTTGGTGTTCAAGAAACATTTCTTCTTATTATCAATGTTGCTGCTTAACATTTTTATGGAAACACTGTTACATTTTTTTCATGATTCTTTGAAGTTTAAATGTTTTTACGGTCACTTATGATCAATTTAATACATCCTTGCTGAAGTATTAATTAATTAATTACTATTTAAAAAAATGATGGTGTCGATGAAGGTATATTTCAGGCGTACTGATGGGGCTCATTCATGCCTTTTTAACAAAATACCTAAAGGAAATTTGCAGTAAAATTGGCAGCAAGACAAAATAACGTTCAGAAACTTCTTAAACTAATGTTCCCCATCGAGAGTGGTCCTTATCTGCACAGCTGTTCAGAGAACCCAACCGCAGCGTGTGCAAACAATCCATCTTGTCCATCAATAGTTAGCTACAAAGTCACTGAATGTTAAAGAAGAGGGGTAATGAAACAAAGAGGCTTTGTAATCTGCCATTGTATACTCCTCAAAAGCATGCCAGTCGTGGCCCTGTGCCCGGCCTCTCGTCGCTTTACACAAGCTCCAAATCCAATAACAAACCAGTCATGGTTTCGATTAGCTAGAAGAACACCACACAAACAGAAATATAGCGAACAGCGGCACCATCCCACGTGTCGCACCATCCTCAAACGCACATATATGGAAACTCGGAACAATTCCAGAAACTAGCTCCAGAGACAACGGGACTGAGGAACCTGTTGCATGAGACAGGAAGCACAACATACCTTGAATACATTGCAGGGATCCATCCTCTGCTCTGATGGTGAAGGTCTCTCCAGGGTTGACTTGCACAAGGATCACCTGTGAAAACAAGTGGAAATCAGACAGGCGTGTAACTCAAAACTCCTGACACAAGGCCAAAGTTTCGTCTGCAAACACAATCCGAGAGAGAGAGAAAAAAAAGTTGCAAATCCTTAAAATGCATCAATCCATAACATTAAAATGATCCATGGAACATTTAGCGAACTACAGTCAACGCAACTGCCAAGAAAGCAAATATGACGCAACCAGATGTTGTGAAACCAGATGTGAAACCCCCTCGAAACGGTCCGGTCGACATGCCATCTTTTACTCCAGGCTGCTTACCATCATGTTGTCAGTGCACAGGTTGTTGAGAGTGCAAACGTGCCTGTAGATGTGAAAAAGTAGGCCCGCCATGTCGCACGAGCCCCGGGTTTCCTCACAGCCCTGACGGTGGAGTGTCAGGCGGATCTCCCATCTCCCTGCTCCAGCCCTGGAGATCTGGGCACCTACCTCCTGCCTCCACACACACATACACACACTGTCTGCTGCTGCTGTTGCTATGGGAACGACGGCATGCACTGAAGACTCAAGCCGGCTTTCCAGAGGAAAACCTTGTGTTCAAACCCCCTCCCGTTCCCAGCACACACCTAATGCAGATCAATGACTCTCCTAATGCGTAACGTCACCAGAATGCAAATGAACACTGGCACGACCTTACGCAAACATTGCACCTTTGCATATCAGGCTACAATCAGATCATGTTGGCAGTCTAATGTTACAATTGATCAATGATGCCAGGTACATACTGACAACTTCGACATTGTGCCATCTTTTATCTTTACAGTGATGCAGAGAAACGAGACGAGGCTGAATCCAAAGCATTTAACCTTCACTATCTGCTGCAGACGCTCTTTTCCTTATCTCTCAAGGGTCTGACTCTCTTTCCGCTCTGGTCGGAGGAAACACGGCCGGGGCGCTGTATCTGAGGCACCTGCAGAAGAGATCAGAACACACTGATCCGCTCTGATAGCGCAGATCTACAGAGAGATGTGCGAGGGAAATGTGAAGCATGCCTGAGGGCTCACTGCACTCCTTGAATGTCTAATTTAAGAAGACAACAACATTCCTCATGGACCAAAATACAGATCTGGTTCAGAATGGATGTGTCTGGCTTTGTTTTACACCAGGAATTAGTGAGAAAGAATTAATTTAGGGAGACCAGCAGCTACAAAGCAAGTCAACTTTTCACTTTCAACTCTCAAACTACTTGTGAACTTTTCCATCAGCACAGCATAAAACCACAGAAAACCAGAATCCTCTTTAAAAGGTGAAGAGTGTATTTGATGTGCCAGAGACACCAGACAGAACTGAAAATATAAGACATAAAATATATAAGAAATATGAATTTCTTCAAACAGGTTTCCTGAACACTGCTGGACGTCTTATTGGTCAGATAATCCTGTCCCAAACTCAAGGCATTGGTTAAGTCAGCGTTGTTACATTAAATCATCTGAAGAATGCAAATTAAATAAATAGGTTTAAATATTGTGATTGTAAATCCAAGTGTGACTGAAATTTATTATATGGAAAAAATGTATTTTCTGTAATTAATTATAATTTAAATAATTAAATTAATAAATTGATTAACCAATTTTAACAGTAACAAACAAAACATGCCTGCATATAATCTTGTAAAAAGATGCTTTATTTTTTATTCATTTATAACCGTTCATAAAATCTAAAGAAAATATATATTTTGGAAATTGTTTGCAATTGTTTCTTCTCACCACCATCATCTTTAGCATTATCAATTACTAATGTTGCTTTGAAACAATATTTGAAATATTTCAACAATACATGATTTTAAAAAAATATATTTTTAATAATATGAATAGGAAAAGCACTTTACAAATAAATTTAATTTAAAATGTTTCATTTCAGGGTTATACGTTTACAATTACAATTATTAAGGGACACTCCATAAACAAAATAAAAATTTCCAGATAATATTTATTTCGGATCTAGTGCAATGAAAATATGAAATTCAGTTATTTAATGCAAATTATTTGATACGGTTTTCTAAATGGGTCTTTCTACATGCACACTTTTTTACATTGTTGAAATGGGGTCATCTTATTTAGAAGTCAATCATGGCATCGACAACTTTAAAAATCCCTGGTCTATGAATGTGTAGCAGCTTACATTTGCATTTATATATATGCATCTGGCAGAGGCATTTATGCAAAGTGACCTTGCATAAATTGCATTCCAGGTATACATTAAGAATTCAAGCATCATCTTAAGTAAAGCTCACCTGTTGCGATCCATCCCCGTTAACATTAATCATGTGCGGCATCATGGCCACCTCCCCGTTCAATAGTGGTGGCGGCAGGTCCAGCGGAATCTGGTCTGTCATCATCATTGTGACGTACATTCATGGAGAACTTTCCTGGACTGCCTTTCTGTGAGAAGAGCCAGAGAAACAAACTGTCATGAAACTGAAAAATAAAGATCTGCAAAATAATGTCATATGATCTCAAACTTGCAAACACACCCTCTTTGGCTACCCTGGTTTTGTGCTGTGAGGAAGATGGACGTGTTCATTTATTTGAGATTTCACAATCTTTGGTTGGTTTGTGACGTTTGAGTGACTGGGCTAAAGCATAAATGGATGGAAGATGCAGAGTTGCACCGCTGTGACTCCGCAGGCAACTGAAGCCAACTGTGGACAACAGCAGTGTCATTGTGAGCTGGATGGCCCAAGGGAAGATCTCCAAGAAGAGCATGTAACCGACACGAAAGTGGACTCCCACCCCCTAGAGTTGGAGTTTTGAAATGTGTATAGCATTATGGAGTGATTTCACCACTAACAATGAACTTGGCTTTGATAACATAGCATTTGTGCTAGTCTGTAATGATCCAAAGGTTCAGTACAGCGACAGCGAAACTGTGGTCTAATGGAGGAGAGAGGAAGGGAAGGAGAGAGAGAGAGAGAGAGAGAGAGAGAGAGAGAGAGAGAGAGAGAGAGAGAGAGAGAGAGAGAGAGAGAGAGAGAGAGAGAGAGAGAGAGAGAGAGAGAGAGAGAGAGAGAGAGAGAGAGAGAGAGAGATAAAAGACAAGAAGAGAGCCTGTATAAAATACTCAGCCTACAGTACGTCACATTGGATGTACACTTTAAGTGTTCGTGTGTTACTCAATGTAAATTCTAGGAATTCTAGGGGTGGGCTATATACCGGTAGAAATTTGTCAACTGGTAGAGATTTTTGTGGTTGTGCTCCTATGACATTGCCATTCGGTGCCATCGCAAAATCTTACAAACGCCTTACAAACAAGCGTTTTTAAACCAGCGAAAGAACTAATTTTGGTATATGCGTGCTGTCTGAGAGACACACTTGTTTTGAGCGCGCACACATGAAACACGTGCACATATGAGCCGCTGCTCAAACAGTGTGTGAGTACCGAATTTAGACTTATTTTTATCGCCTCACTGGACTTGAGATGCTAATTATTAATCGTTGATCGGTAAAAAAAAAAAAAAAAAAAAAAAAAAAAAGTCATACCGGTTTTAAACATTATATACTGTATGCAAATTTGCACTAAATTTATCAAAAGTGACAGAATAGACTATCATGCTACAAAAGATTTCAAATTTTAAACATTTAAATTTTAAAATGTATTATTAAAATAAAAAAACGTTAATAAAAATATTAATAATTTCAAAATATTACTGATTTAACTGCATTTAAAAAAGACTTACACCCCCAAACTTTTTAACGGTAGTGTGTATATATAAAAAAAATAAATATATATATATATATAAAATTACTCCGCTAATGGCCTTAGCAAGAACCAATAAAATGCTCTTCTTGGATACAGATAGCACACCATGTCCCATTTTACCCTGCATTCTGTTCTTTCCATTGAGGTTACCAGGACAGCATAAATCTGATTATTTCTGTGTAATAATGTGGTCCATCCACATGCTCATTGCATCTCCTTTCTTCTCTCTATTCTGTTTGACTTTCCATCCATCCTTCATTACCTTTTGCCCACTCCTCACACTTTTGTTTTGCCATGTCAATCTCACCTGATGTACTGCATAAACAGAGTAAACAGATTAAACAGATGGTGACTTCCTTTAGGCCCAGTCACAATCCCAGCCTTTCCTGATGATGCTGTCTCACAAACACGTCTCTAATTGCAGTGAGGAGAACAGAATGTGACTGGACTGGAAATGCAGGAAGATCAACCTGGAATGATCCCTCTTGCATCTGGTATTTTATGATGTTTAATTAAAGTTCGGAAGGAGCAGAGAGCACTCAGCAATCAATGATAAGAATTGATCATTTGGGACGAATTGCGAGCTCGGAGCCCTCCCCCCGGACAGCACGCCAAATACGCATTCAACTTTACTCCCTCTAATTGTATGTAAGTGTAAACTCGTGAAAGTAGGGTGACTACCAGTAATGTCCAAAGAGCCAGACATAGATCCATATCACTGATCACACAGTGGTTTGTTTAGAAGTATTTTAATCATGATTTCATTAGTGCTATGTGCTCTTAGCATTTATTCCAGCGAGTGAGTTTTTGGCTAAAGTTTAAAATTGTCAATTCTGTTACCGTCAAACTCTGTTACCAAGGTGGTGACAATTTTCGACAAACAATACTATAAAGAAATCCGTTTTTTTTTTGTTAAAAGTAACAAATATTGTGTTTGGCATGCATCGAAGTTTTCAATAAGACACTGGAAAGAATTTCTGTTAGTGAAACTTAGTGAAAGGGTTAGTGAAACTTAGACTAACTTTTTGAAATGCAAAATGTATGTCCAATTATAGAATCACTCATATGATTCACAGATTAGATTTAAATTAATATTGTCAGAGAGGGAACTGCTGTGCAGATTAAGGGTTTAGCATAAAACAGAAATTGACAATAAGAAATAAAAAATGATGCTATTGTTGAAGGCAGGTTAGAATGGACGGATAGGAAAGTTGGCATCTGAATGTGTCAAAACTATAAACAGACAGAATCGTTGTGAAATACACCATAGTACATGAAATAGAGGAAGGAGGAGAGAGACAGACGGCCACACACAGCGAAAAAAAACCTACAGCTAACTAGAAATAATTAATTACCTTTTAAGAGCCGCCAAGCCACAGTCCCAGAGAGCTGAGGGGAACACTCAGAGAGAGAGATGGATGGAAAACAGCAAGAAAGAGATTTCAAAAAGAGAGAGAAAGAAATGAGTTTAAATGACTAAACAAAGGCTATCTGAGTTAATTCAGTCAGCTGTCAGGCTGTGAAGAGTGGTCCTGATGCAGTCGTGGTCTCAGGCGACAGGTTAAAGTGCTGGGCGGTTAGGCTGAGATTAGTTCAGTTGAGCGGCCCATGCTGAGCTGCTTTGATGCCGGGATCCCTCCTGCTTTAGCAGCTAATGGGGCCTATGCTAAGCCTCGGCCTCTCACCCATAATTAGGATTTCCATTGAAACTGAAGCCTGCATTTATTTTAGGATTTGTACAACTTACAGTGGAAACTCACAATGAGATGGATATGGGTTGTGATAGCTTAATGGCTGTGTTTACAGAAATTCCGGACTAATATTTCATAAACTTTGTAGCCTTTTTATCTCTTTGTTTGAAATATCTTGTTTTGTTCTCCGGCTGGTGTGATTGTGGTTACGGCCATGGATTTTCATTGTGAAAGTTGTTCGACAGTAAAATCCTTGAAGTTTCCTCCTCTTTGAAAGAATGTCTGATTAATAAGGTGTCGATTCCAAAAGACGATAAAAAGTTAAATTGAAAAATTCCTTCAAGGATAGGCCGCAACAATCGGGCGCTTGTTCTCTGGGGCTGAGGGAAGTGATGGGATAAGAGACAGCCTTGTGTGAAGAAGCCAGGCTTTCTGCTGGAAGCGAAAACTGAGGACTGCCTTTCAAATCTAACAGAGGACGTAAAAGACGATAATTCACTTAGGTGTCACCTCATCTGCCAGTCGGGACCAAAGAGGCCCAGCTGAGCTTAAACCCAGAGCCCTGAGTCTGTGAAACTGTTCCATTCAGCTATATGACCTCTACCACTTTCACATACCTAGAAATCAACAGTTGTACATGCAAAAATAAAGCAGAGCGATAAAATAAAATAAAAAACACAAAGTCTGTGTGTACACAAAATCTGGATGTAGACAGACACAGGAGTGTCATGATTGGATATATGAATGAGACCCTGACCTTCTGGCTACTCTGAAGAGGGAAATTACTGTGAAAATGAAGTAATGAACAATTTGAGAAACAAAAAGCAGCTCTGTTTACAGCACTCACTTTCTTGTGCAGTCTGCCACCTTCTCTTTCGCTCAAGGTTTTTTTTTTTTTTTTTTTTTTTTTTTTTAAATAAATGATTCAAACCAGTTTGAGTAACAAAAACCCCTATTAAACTTGAAAAACAAGGGCTGATTAAATCCATAAGCATGTACGTTTGTTTAATCTGCCTTCGTTTGCAGCTTTCACAACACACAGCTCTCTAATTGGCATTTAGATTAGGGGTACTGTAGATGAAAACAGGCTGAGTATGCTTCAGAGCAAAAGATGTAAGCGTACCTTTCAAACTCATAATGCCTGGGAACCTTTTACAGAGATACAAATGTATGAAAATGTAACTCAAAAATGGAAGTCCCACCTTTTAGTCCCACCAGTTAAAAGAGCCAATTATCTATCTGAAATGTATCCGAGTCATCACCCCTTTTATTTAGCCTTGAAGACATTAGCTGGATGTGTGCCTGAAAAAAAACATTAGTTTATACTGATGGAGGATCTATATCAGCACCTTATCGGTTTTTGCAGATGTTGAAGTGAATTGCTGGGTATATCTAAGCATGCTGTGCAAAAAAACCAAAAATTGTCTTTTTAATATTTTTTAATAAATATTTATTTCAGTTAATGTACATGAAAACTATCAGCTTATCAGTTTCAGCTAGAATGTAAATGATCAGTAAACCATTATTTAAGCTAAGAAGACAGCAAATTTATGATATGACTGTTGTGATAGAAACAATTGTGACAAAAAATAATTTTAAAAATGAAACATACATGGATAAATCGTTCAAAATGTTGCATTCAGAACTCATTGTTTTCAATATGGTATAGATTAATTGATATAAATTGATTTTTATTTCATGGTGTTTTTAAAGTGTGCCTGTGTGCATTTGTGGCTGAAAAGGAGGTTTGTGCTTTGACGGAGAGGAGGAATCTTCTAGCCGAAGGCAACTTGTAATGTTGGTGGTCCCTTACCACCAACATCAAAACCCACAAGCTGCATTTGTTTTTATTTTTTTCCTTGTTTGAAATGCTACACTGCTCATTTCTTCCTCCTCAAATCCATCAAGAGTCCACAGTAAGGTGTGTGTAACAGCTTAGCGCTGTTGCTAAGGGCTTCACTGGACTGTTGTGTTGTGTTTTGCTGTGTCTACCAATGCCTTTCCTTCCCTACTAGAGTCTCCCTGTGGTGCAAAGACTACTTCGCCAGATCTTGTGCTGAATTGCACAGGTCTGGGGAAAAACAAAAGGAAAGGCGTTTTTGAATGAAGGCGCAGGGGATTTTTGAATGACGGGTCGTGCTTTGCCTAACCGGAGATAAATATCACTGTCTCCCATTGAGAACAAAACACACTGAGCCACTTCCTGTTCTACAGCCTGCTCGGTGCAGACTGTATATTTAACATTGTGCAGGACAATAAGAGAAGTACAGTACGGTTGCACACACTCTACTCAGCCAATTCAGATGGTGGGTGATTTGCCACAGCGCCTCAGTCCAGATCTTGCACTGCAAAAAAATAAATAAAAAATTGGTCATGCACACCCTGACTTTCCTGTTTCCTGACAGCCTGGCGGAAAGGGCCAGCTGTGGGTCATGATTGCACAACCACGCTAACACAACTCATCGGGAGCCTAATAAAGTTAGTCTTTCACAAACAACTCACACTCTTAATTCATGTACCATGCATTTTGCCAAGACGACGCATCAAAATGTTATCCCGGGACAACAACTACTCACTAACATCCTCATCACATGACATGAGATGTGGGCTAGCCACATCCACAACATTCCTCTCCCACACCACGATGCAAGCATAGATATTAAGACAAAAATGGAAAGTTCCTGATGGCATCAATGGAATGCAAAGCTGTGGTTTAGAACTTCAGGAATACGTCACAGGTGACAAAGAAGTCGCTGGCAACATTCGATGGTCAAGGTTTGCAATACAGCTGTATGTCTTTGGCTTTTAGGCTGTCACAAGGCAAGAGATTTGTGGGCTGCAAGACTGAGCAAATATGGCAGCTCCCACTTTTATTAATGCATAAATATCACACAGACTAATTAAATCCAGAGCAGTCTGGGCAGCGAGGCGTGCAGTACAGCCAGTCTCTGTCTGCCTGTCTCTCTCATTCTTGTCCAGTACCTCCTGTCACATGCCAGCCTGCTTCCGAACTCTACATTGGCACAAAAAAAGGAACAAAAGAGAAAACTAACGCTGAGGGAACAGGTCAGACGGACAGCGAGCAACAAACTGTCCCCACCTTGTCCAGCACAATTGTCATGGACCCTTTGAAACCTCAGGGACTGCATCCAAATTCCTCTACTTTTAGAGTATGTAGTGGTGAATTTAATTAGGAGCTTGCTTCTTGATGGATGAGGAAGAGAATTCAGAAGCTATGCAGGTTTGTAGTGTTGATACATTCCTGGATATACTATTCTGATCTGCCATCTTCTTTGGCAAAGATTATGGCTTTGCATCCATTCCAATTATTCCCTTTTGGGAAAAGAGAAACAAACGTCTATCATCCTTTTCTCAAAAAAGCAGAGTCTGTTGTGAACCACAGGACTTCCATCACCAGGAATTGGCTGACAGTTACAGCTATTGACAGAGGCACCAGGGCAATTTCAATAGATTATTTGAAAGTCCTTCCCATCCATCGGTGGTGGGAGTCCCTCAACCTTGCAATGGTCTTGTACAAATACACAGAAGAAGCACAGGGGCTCCAAAGGGATTGGATCTTTTTCTCTTAATGCCCAATACTTCAGTGTTGAAGTACAGGGACTCCTCTGTACAACAAGTTATGCCACCCACAGAAGTTCTCAGATGACTCGATTGTGGTGACTGTTGAATAAAGATGGTCAGAAAGCAGAGTAAAGGAAATTGGTTAACAGCATTTAGAAGAGTTTGGAGAGAATCGTCAGCGCATGGCAAAGATAAAGGTGATGGTGGTGAAAGAACAAGATCTCATCCAGACTGTTCTGTCAGGACCACTATCGTCAAATACGATTGACAAAGTTAAGATTGGCTGTATGGTTCTGTTCTGGGCAAGAACTCCCTGTGCATCCATGCAGCCTAGAATAGATAAGAGCAGGGAGAGCAGCAATAACCACCCTTAGGGTAAACAGAACAGAACCAACATGAATGTACTGCAGATATCATTAATTCATTTTAATGTACAACATTAGAGAATTTTAGTCTGATTCAGGGGGAACCAGAATGCCAATCCTGACTGATGAGAGGAGGAGCTGGGGATGGAGGAGGGAATTGGCTCTTGAGAAACGCGATAGCTGCTGATAATACTGAAGGAGCTTATATACATACAGTGATAGACGTTGTGTTCCTATAAGTAGACGTGGATCAGCTGAGAGTAAGCTGATGCGAGTTGACTAAGGTGACCTGCCAGAACTGACGCTACGCTTAATTTGACTGGTCTATAATGACGATCATCAAATTGATCAAATGTTTAGTGGTGGACAAACATGAAAACCCTGCAAGTAAAGTGGAATAAGTGTGCTCAATAGCCATGTTTCAACTCAAGTTGCATCTCTAGATCGTTCATTAAATATAATAAATTACAAAACGCTCTGAAGAACTGAGCAGTGCCTCCATCCAGCATTTGCAATATCCCAAAATGTGCATAGAAATATAATGGAAATTGTCTATTTACTACTGAGTGTTTCAAACAATCTGAAGTGAATTTCCTGAAAAAGCTCTCAGCATTATATTTAAGTAGTCTGCTAAGCCAGGTTTCTGGGTCTGGCTGCAACAAACCCCTCAAGCTAAGACGACCCTTAGTTATATTTGAAAGTGAATTTCGTTTGTAAGAGTTTTCTTAACTAAAAGGTTTTTTTATGCCACCAGCTGCTGGGAGTCAGGGATGCTAACAGACTGAAAATGCTCATAAAAAGGCATGTTCTGTCATTGGGTCTGACAAAACTCTCTGGAGGGTGTGGGTGAGGAGGAAATAATGAACAATGTCTGTCATCTCCTCATGCTCAGCTTGCTTGTTGAAGAGGACATTCAGCAACAGGGTGGTTCAACCATTAGCTAAAGATGGTCCTTCTGTGCGCACAGGCAGGAGAACATAGACTTACTGTGAATCCTCTGCCTAGAACTGCCTCTGTATAGAGTGGTGCTGGTATGACGTCAGAATCCGGAATACTAATTCACTGCCGATTCCTTTAAGATTTTCCAATGGGGTATTTTTATTTATGTGTAAAACAGACGTTTTTTTTTCTACAATGTAAATTACACACTCATAGTGAAAATGTGAATTTTGAAGCAGTTATGTTTATTTTTAATAGATAAGACAGCTTGGGGTGTGAGTGTGTGCAGTCAGTGTACGTTGTAGAACAAAATGTTAAAGTATCAAAGTTATGTTTACCACAGGCTTTATTTTATTCATAAATAATAATAAAAAAAGTTATATATATATATATATATATATAAAAAAGGAAAATCCCAAAGGAATCAGCCACGAATTAGACTTCGGGGATTGGCATACTCTGAATAATACTGTATATGTCCTGTATATTTAGTGTGCTATATATTCTGGGTACTAGTTGGTGCTCTATTCAATTACCTCTTAAAGGGATAGTTCATCCAGAAAAGGAAAATTGTGTCATTCACTCACCCTTCATGTCGTTTCAAACTTTCTTTCTTCTGCAGAACACAAAAGAAGACTTTTCGTTCATAGAACGAAAGTCATTGGGTCTAAAACATTAGATGCCATTTTCTCCCATTGTATAGACAAAAAGACATTTTTCAAAATAACTTCTTTCTTTTGTAGAGCACAACATGACTTGAGGTTGAGTAAATAAAGATTTGAAAAAGACTCAAGAAATGGGCGTGTAAAGCTGTGGAAAAGTGGGAGTGTAGAGGGTGGGAAGAGGGGAGACAGCAACCAATAAAACACAGACCTACAATACAATCATTATACAGACAATGATGTCGGGTGACGTCACTTCTTGTTGACGTTTAAAGTATTGTCAAACAAAACGGAGGCTAGCTAGACCCTCCCTCCTCCTCATCTACGCACTAACCCCCAAACCCCACCCCCAAATCCATCTTGTCTGTTATTGGCTGGAACAGTTTGTTATGTTTCGTGGTGCGGGTTAGCCCAGTTTATTTTTGTTGCCGTTTGTGGAGCCTGGGGTGTCTGCAAAGACCACGTCTTTTTACAGTGTGTTCAGGGGACAGGCAGCCAGTGGACAGTGCGATGTTTGCTGTGTGTGACAAAAAATGTTTTGGCCTAAAAAACACGTGACATCGCTTAGAGCACCTTTAAAATCTGAGCGGAGAACGAAAAAACAATAGAGTTGGGGGTACCTTGATGTATTTTAAAGATATATAACCCTATGACAACAAACTCTTATTATTAAAGCCTACTAACAACTATAATTAACAAATTGAATACATTTTTATAAATTATTGTTAGAAATATCAACAAATCAGCATTATAAGTTATAAGCGCTGCAAGTGTTGTTAAACTCATCGCTGAGTTCTGCGCAGAACCCGGAGCTGCATGTGTTGTTACATATTAAAGGGGTTATGAATTGAGAAATCTAATTTCCCTTGATCTTTTTGACATGTAAGAGGTTATTGTACTATAAAAACATCCTTCAGGTTTCAGAATTCAAAACTTCCTTATTAGTCCAAAAACAGTCACATAATGTTATAATGTCACATTATAACAATAGTACGATGAAAGACAGCCTCTGCAGAAACAGATCAATGACTACTTTTACATCATTGCATATTTGGCCCCACCCACTGGTGTCTTAGTAAGATGAGAAGGAGAGAAGAGAGATACAGCATCACTGGACTAAAAGGTCATTTTATTTTTATTTTATTAAGGTTATTTTTAAAGTATCCTAATGCTAGGAAAGTGGTAATTTATTTTCAACTATGTGAATGTTGGTATATTTCACTGTGGATTTGGTGCAGGCTTTGCTAAAATACTTTTACTGTAAGATATGGACCCGACAGTACAGCCACAACATGCAAGTAATTTCTGATAATGATTCACGGACAGTCAGAGGTTCTTCGTCTGAAAATAATTTATTATTTATTGAGCCAGTAAATCAAGCCAGTGACTTAACGGTCAACTTTACATTGTTTCTCTTAGTAGCATGAAAATAATTGGTTGTTCAAATTGTGATTGAATTATATACAGAAATCGATCAAAGAATGCTCCCTTTATTATCACTGGAGCGGTCAATCAAACAGTGTGAGTTTATCAGTGACTGAGTTCTGGACTCTTGCTTAAACTCCCCTTATAATCTCTATCTTTATCAACGCTTTGCACGTTTAGTTAATCTCAAAAGCTGTATAGTAAAACATATTTTAAGAGAGTTCCACTGATGTAATACTTATATCAAATGCACAGATGTTAGCCAATCAAAGCAGTGGGCGTTTACATTGAAGTCTCACAGCAGACACGCCCCTTCAAACAGAGCGTTCAAATAAGGCTAAAATCAGGGTAGGAAAATTGCCTTTTATTTCTTATGACAAATGTATGTAAAATCATACTAACATAAGTGCAACCTCAGGAATCATAAAATAAATGATTTCATGACCCCTTTATATATTGTTAGTCATATTTTTCATGTGTTGGTAGTCTGACAGCAGTATGCAAACAACACGTGTCTGAAGGACAGCAATGCAAACTGAACAGGCAGAGGTGAGCAAACAGCGCTGAAATGGTGTTTTGTGACATTTGAATTTCCTGCTGTAATGCAATCTCATGCGTAACAGCACAGTGATTGGATTAAAAGAGTTAATTCTCATGAATAATAAAAGCTCAGAACCTGATGACGTAGACGCGTGCTCTCTAGTCATGGCAGCCAATCATCACTTCAAATTAACACATGTACCTCACATTTCGTGACGTTGGCTGAACTCGCTTTAACCAGTTTGAAATGGCTCAGAAAAATAAAAAATAAAAAATAAAAATAATTCCCTTAATAATAAACATGAGTGCTGTTGTTGTTTTCATTGATGTGCAACCTGTACATATCGGTTAACATTTCAAAAAATGTTCATGACGCTTAAGAGTGTTTAAAAAGCTCTTGTGAGGTGGTGTGTGGTGGCTGCAGCCGGTACAGACTCAGATTAGGGCAAATCTTAACAGGCAGAGCAGAAACATGATAGGGTCCATAGGCACGGAAATTTGGGTTGTTTTGTCAGTTTCAGCTCTGTGGTAAACAGAGAAGCAATGGCCTCTTTTTACACTACCTTGTTTCTTCTGTAGAGCATCTAAACAATACACCACAAAAGGATCTGACAGTCAGCCAATAACCCAACCGTGGGCATCCAAAGGAGGAGGAGAGGAAAATTAGGACAGATAGAAACAAGAACGGAAAAAAATGAAAAAGAGCCACAGGGAGACATGAGCTCTACCTGTAGGTATGCGCCCCGCTGGCTGTGTTTGCCAGGGCTGTCTGATATCTGCTTATTAGCTCTGTTTAATCACAGACTGCACAAAGCCACGTCGGACCCACAGCTTCAGAGAACACCAATTACACTTTCAGACACACACAACCAATTAATAAGATCCTCAGTATCTGTCTGGCTCAGTGGCTCCTGCAGGCAGAAGAACCCGCAGGGACAGAAGACAGGCAGAACTGAGAGGAATGCTGATGCTGCAAAGCGACAGAGTAGACAGAAGTCAATGACAAAGCTCCACACTTACCAAAAAAGCATCATGGAAATACTGGTTTGATTTTTTAAATGGGAATTCAATACTATATGCAATGCTGTATTACCGTTTGTGTGTGTTTTCTATTAAATATATTATCTAATAAATATTTACTCAAAAAGTATACATATTTATTGCAACGACAGGGACGTCCCTAGGCACATATAAGGAGGGTTTTGGCCTCCCTAAATTTCAACCCAGCTCCCCTAAAAATTTGAGAATAAATCCATAACATGTCAATTAATTTGTGATCGCCTCAGGCCCCTTTAAAAATCATATGAAACTGACTTCGGGTCATCCTCGTATTTTAGCATGCATTATTCAGCGCCATTGTCAAAAGCAGAGGACAATATGTTTGCATTTATTGATAGATTGTTATGATATGTGTAGTTCTTTATGATGCAGGTGCAATTCAAGACAGTTTCCACATATTGCCAATCTAAACAATTGAGGTAATATACAAGTTTGTCTATATTCTTAATCAATATTAGCTCGTTATTTAAAATGATTAGAAATTGCTTAAATATTCAGGGAGTTTCTTGACAGGTAGTGCAGAACCTTCTGTATCGTTCATGCCTACCCTAGTATACAAACAATATATATATATATATATATATATATATATGTATATATATATATATATATATATATATATATATATATATATATATATATATATATATATATATATTTATATATTATATTTATATATTTATTTATTTATTTTTTTGAAAAACTAACCCCGGTTCAATGTTTGATCAATGTTTCTTTTCATTAAAACTGAACAAAATTTTTTTTTCACAAAATGCTTTAAAAAAAAAAAAAAATCAAGACAGTAAAATCTTGTAAATAAAGAGGTTTAAATGCAAACAAGAGTTCTTTTATAAACAGAAATAGATGAAAAGCAACCATGAAGATGATGCATACCATCTCTTCAACCATGAAACTCTTCATAAATAAAAGCAGGAGAGAGTGTAGTGTTCCCTCTAATGGGCTGCTTAGGTTGAAATCTGCACAATGGGAGAGAAAGGAGAAAGGCCTATAATTTGACCTGGAATGAATATAAGATGTACTCAGAGGTTGAACAAAGATGAACTGAGGTCTAATTTGATGAAAAATATTGAGTTTGCCCATTTTGGAGCCCAAAGTCACACTTTGTCACGGTTAGACAATGACAACTCACTCAATCATAGCAGGCAGCGAAATCAAAAATGCTATTATATCAAGGGACCCCCACACATATTAATAAATACACAGCTCACCAAGCAGACCTAAATAATACACTGCCAAGATCAATAATAAGAAAAATGTGTAACCTAGCAGCTAGTGGTTGCTGTGTTAGACATAAATCATAAATCCAAAATGCATGGCTGTTTTTTACAGGTGGGATGCTTCCATGGGAGTGCGTATTTTATATAGGGTTATGCGGAAAGGAATTTTCTAGCAAGACTCTCCACAGCCTGTACACCACAGGTAATCGGGTTCACAACTGATGTTTTCAGAAAACCGAATAGAGACGCCATGGAAACAGCCGTCTCTCATAACAACAGCATCTCTTTGAGCATCAACTTACCTTTTTCCAGGTCACACTGAACTTTAATGCTCAGCTTTCTGCTTGAAACTTGTCATGGGGCAACATGACAAGGTGACTCAAATAAGTGTTTTGTTTTTATAATATTGAGACCCATTAAATTAGTTAACGTTAGTTAATTACAGTTAGCATAATTAATAATGAATAATAATTACATACAACAAATGAGAAATGCAAGAACACTTTCAGCTGTAAAGTGCACTAAGATCGTGATATCTGCATTTCATTTGCCTACTAAATGGTTTTATGCAGTCACTATTGTAAAATGGTTTCTGTCCTTACAGAAGTTCACAACATCCATACAGGAATGTTCTCAGGATTCACCATACAATGAAAGCTGGACCCTGGGGAATATTCTGTAGAGGCATTGAAAGACTACACTTGCTGGATAATGTGGGCCAGCAAAAAGAGGAGCTTACTTTGAAGAATAAACACAGAATAATACTCCTATTTCTTTCATTGACCACTTTTAAGGAGAGACAGTCAAAAGTGAAAGGAAATCATAGAGGAGAAGGCTAAAATGGAATTAGGGCATGTTGCAGGGCATACTCGAACCTGCATCATCCACATGAGCACCACAGCTCAACGACGTGGATGAATTTATTACAAAAAATAAATGCTAAAATCCATTAAAAGTCTTTTAAAAGACAAAGGGCATGAACTTATTGCATGTGCACATTAAATGTTTGCTAAGTAACTTTTGGACAACTGTAAACTAGTCAAACCACCATCACATCCTAAAATGGCCAAAAGCTCAATGACGGGGGCACCTGAGAGAACCTTCCCCCAGCTCAACCTAGCCGAACCACGTCTCTTCTGGCAGTCAGGAGGGTACTCGAATTTGGTGGGAAACCGGCTCTCGCACGTCTCCCATTAAGCTCCCTGCACCCAACAATAGGTATTGAAAAGAGGGGAGAAGAAAGCCTGGCCCCAGAGTAGAGCACCTTTGTGCAGGCAGCTCTGGGTGAGGTGGGGCAAGGGCGGGTGTAGGGGGTTGGGAGGAATGCAGGAGACTTCTGTTAGCTTTTACACAGAGGCTCAGTTGAGAAGCGATGGAGATGTGTAATAAGGTCTCTCCGGAGCAGGGCTGAGCTAAATGAGTGCACCCATTCAGACCGAGCCAGGGAGTTCAACAGGTTCAGATGCTGAGGGCGGACACGAGCATACCTGCATAATGCACCGGGGTACGCGTTCAGCGTGCCTACCTGCCCACTTAAACTGCACAGCATGGATGCAGTCTACGTACCACATACAGAATAACAGTTTACTTCATATGAGAGAGAAAGAGAGAGTGACTATGAAAGACTATACAGGGGTTTATTTTAGGGTGGCCCACACCGAGTGGAGTGAAGTCGACCCACTCCCTGTAATTGAAGTAATGACATGCCGTTTATGCAGAGGAGCATTGGCGCAACAGGAATTTATCTGTGCTAAAGCTCCTCTCCAGTAAAGAAAAAAAAAGACCTCCCCCCACTGCGAAGTCATGTCTCGACTGGTCTCTCTGCAGGTAAAGCTGCAGCCCCAGGGCAAGGTTTTGCTAGAAATGGGATGCGTGGGGGAGGAGAGGTGAGGCGGGGAGGATGTAGTGGATTTTTATATCCACACTTGAAAGAGGGGGGGGAGGGGTCCAAGGACACTCACTGTCCATATTCATCCTCACTGTTTTATTGCCAGGGTGGGACAAAAAGAAGCTTTTCATCTGATGGCGAAAGAATGGAAAGCTTCCTGGTGTACAAGTAGGACCCTCAACTACCTGCGACTGGGTCAGTTCCACTCCTTTTGCAAGTTAATCTATTATTATTTTATTTATTTTGTTCATTTTTATGCCATTGACCCAACTGCATGCATCACCAATTTGAGAGTCCCTCACAGACATCCAAGCAGTGATAGTTCATACAGCCTCAAGCGTTATCTGACTTGCTCTCTACGATTTGGCAAACATTTTAATGTCCTATCTCTAAGGCTAATCAAACACCCATTGAAGTTGTGTTCTATCAATAATTACAAGAGAGCTGTGAATAATTACCAGAGACCTCATCTCACTATGTTTTGACACTTCAGATAAACAAGACTGAGGGACACTTGACTCGTAAACCTGAAGAGAGGAGGCCTGTCTGACAGACTCCGCTTGTTTCACTGGGGAGTTGTCAAGAACAAAGGCTTCCCTGTGCATGGAGCCAGCCTGGGACACAAGCATTTTTATAAGGCTGATTGAACACAAGAGCACCTCAAGAGCCCTTAAAAAGAACAAAGACTCCAGCAGCACCAGCAGCATGCGAGCGAAATGGCAATCCTGGTTGGTCTAGACATTTCAGTGACAATTTCAATGTAAGACCTTCTTATTCCACAGCAACACCTTACAGTCCCTCACCTGGCTTCCAGCAAATACCAATCATTTGCAGAAAAATATCCAGAGTTCTGACATGTCTAGACCTGGCCTTGACAGATGTCAGCCGCTGTCAGCATTTTTCTTTCATTTTTTTCCTTTTAAATCTACCCCCCATAAGTGCACTGTTCAGACTCACCGATGTCTTTCTTCTACTCTGTTAAAAACTAAATCTCAGACCCTGTCAGTCTTTGAGCCCTAATCAAAAACATTCACATTCCAAATCAACCACACTGAAGCAGTAGAAAAAATCCTTCATTCTCATAAAGGCAACCAAGCAAATGTTCCCAAAAGTTTTCAAAGGCATATTTTTGGAGAAAACGTGCTTTCCTTCAAACTGGTGGATCTACATTTCTAGAGGTCCACTGACTAACATCCATTAAATAGGCCAAAATAATGACAGCTGTGGTTCGCTTATGAGAAGAGGAGACTGGGTCCTCTGACAACTTTTCAAGTATGAGAAGCCAATATCCCAAGTAATACTCAGTCAATACTTCCAACAGTGTTTCCAGGACCAGAGCAACAAGAGGAGAGAGAGAGAGAGAGAGAGAGAGAGAGAGAGAGAGAGAGAATGTTATTTACCGTTTTATTGATACTTTGGTTACCACTATGGTTCGTTCTTTATCTTTCGTCATAAATAGTATCATTAGGTAAAAGTTGATACATAGATTAGTTACAGTTATTATTTATTGGAAAATTAACCTTCGACTAATCAGAAAATAAACTAGATAAACTGGAAAAAATATTGTTAGATTATTTGATAAATGGAAAAAATATGGTTACTGGTGAGATGAGATGTAAATTATGTTGTAAATTACTTAACTTCTATTGACCCTGGAATATTCCCTTAAGTAAGGTGAGCGAGAGAGGAGTTTTTCATGTGTTGAAGGGTGAGGTTGGCACGATACAGTGAATGAGAGCATTCGGCAGCTGCTTTGAAAGTCATTACGGAATTGACACAGTGCCAGGGCATTATTTACACCCTGTCAACGAAGCACACAACACTTCCATGCATAATCACCCAGTCACAACGTCCAATAGGGCAACAGGGCATCTGAGATCAAGCCGTTGAACGTCAGCAATGTGGGAAAGTGATCAAGTTGGCTTGACCTGCATCATTTCCCATGTGATAGAGGAGTCAGTGTGTCTGGACCCGGCCGCATCGTTGCAAAGGTCTCGTAGGAGCTCAGCTCGCTCCCATGGCAGTGGTTGGTAAAGTGAGCTTGCAACAAGTCTGGGCACTGATTCAGACTCAAATTAGAGAAACCAGGAAAACTATACATGATCCTTTTGGGCATTCAATGTGCAGCAGTTCCACACACACACACACACACACACACACACACACACACACACACACACACACACACACAGAGATTTAATGCCGTTTTTGTTGGGAGGGCCAGTACACCCAGCTGTTTTGGAACATCAGCAGAGAAGGTTCCACTCCACATTTTTTCCGGGAAACAAGCGGAGCAGATGCTGTGCACAGAATCCCAAAGCACGGACCTGGTCTCATACCCCATCTGACAGAAGCTCCCACCCCACCATCCAATTCTCATTACGTCTGACTTCAATGACAGACAATGTTACGGGCTGGATGAGAACCAGCTTAGGGGTCTGCTTTTACAGTATCACAAAGCCAGAATGGCTTTTCGTTTTTGGCATTAGTTTCCATCCCCCTTACACATCTGGAGTCTGCAGATGTTAGTAGAATGTGTCAACTGCCATTAACCCTCATTCACGCACACCTTCAAAAACATTAGGATTCAGCACTAGTTTGGCCATCTATTTTGTCAGCTGTAAAGCAATACGTTCTCAAACAAAGCATTTACCCTCACTTACTCAAGTAGTGCTGCATGCTGTTCTAACAGTGGGTCAGATCCAACTTTGCATAGTGATACATCAACCTTACATCATTCTGCTAGATTAGCAGTGAGACAGGTCACTCCTGCTTACACAACATCACTGCTGACAGTTGTATGAAAACACTACGACAGGTTGCTCCAGGGCTTACTGACACGCGCTGGTTAATCATACAATCCTTAAACAACTATGAACTCTGTGTGGCACAGTACATTGACATTGTAAGGGGCAGGTGTATCGGTCCTGGCTCACTGCTGTATGTGCTTCATATAACCAATGAAGAAATGCTTCACTTCTGCAGGATTTTACTGTGATGATTTCTTAAGTTTAAATTTCCTGACACTGATTATTGCATTTGTTCTTTTGTGAGAATTTAGTGTAGGAAACAGTATTAAGATTATTACAGTATTATTCCATTTTCCATCATGATAAAAGCTTGACTTGTTAAGGTCAGATTAGAAATATTCAATAGTTTACAATATTCAAGCTTAATATTAATTTTATTTTTATTAAAGTTCAGCAGTAATATATTTATGTTATTTAGTAAAATTAGTAAATTTTAATTTTACAGTACACTAGTAACATTTGTCTTAATCTTTTTTTTTTTGTTAAAATAACAGCACTCATAATTAATCAGAATTACTTTTGCGTAACATTTTAGTGTAGGGTCCAATTCTACATCCCTTAATCCCAATACCTAAACTTTACAACTACCTTACTAACTATTCATTTTAATAAGCTAATAACTATTAATATTAACTTTTAATTAATATTAATAAACTATAAACTATTAATAAGCAGTAATTATGAGTTTGAGGCAAAAGTCATAGTTAATAGTTAGTTAATAGTGAGAACTGGACCCCAAATGTGACTAAATTTTGTCAATTATAAATTTAAGTCAAATATATTACTATTGTACTGACAAATTAAAACTTGGCTATTGAATATTTTGGTTCTACCTTCATAAGTCAAGCTTTTATTTTGGTGGAAAACTGAATAATACTGTAATAATTTTAATGCTTTTCCACAGTACAAACAACATTTATTTTACAGTACAATAGCAACATATCTTAATTGTTTGGTTACAATAATAACAGCAAATTACATATAATTATTAGTTATACAATGACATTGATTGGCTCCAAAAAGCAGTGTGCAAAGTAAATGCAGACACTCAAAAGACTAAAGTTTTGCGTCAACATTAAAGTCCAGGTCCACTGTGCAAGTTTTTTTGTTTGTTTGTTTTTTACAATCATACAAAAAAAAAAAAACATCTGCCACAGATGCATTGTATTAAGGATCAGGTTTGAAAAGACAAGCTGTCAACTGTCCAGTCATATGTTTCCTCTGCAGGTGCAGTTCAAGATTGGCTAGTCAAATGAACCTGGTTCATGTTGAGAATCTGAGAGATAGAAATCTAGGTGGAAACTTGAGGAGAAGAAAGAATGCTGTTACACCAGCCACATAGGTTATCATAATAATCAACGTATATAGGAGCACACAGTGGGCTTTATGGGTAGTACAGATAGCAGCAACACTGCTCTCTCTGTTTCAGACAGTTGAGGAGAGGACTCGCTCCACATCACGTCATTCGGGAGTTTCCCCCACCCCCGACATCTACCTTTTGCCTCCAAACAGTCTGTTTTTCAGGGAATTTCTTCAGATAGAATTTAGCCTAGTGCTGGCATAAAGCAATACAAATGATTTCAAATGTGCAGCTTGTGAAGTAATGATTGGAGCTGTAAACAACGGCTCTTTAACATTTACCCATTTTCATGTGTAGGAATTTGTTCCGGTTTATACATTCCTCTGAGGTCATGAAAACCCAAGGCTCTTGCAGAGATCTTAGACTGTTGTTCAATGTCACCAGACTGATTATGTTTTATGCCAATCCTATTTCTTCCCATATTACATTTTATCCCAGTAATCGTACGAATTAGCCTACTGGAAGCTAGACTGGACTCTCCATATCACAGCCACTTGAGATATTGCAGAGGAGCCCATGTCAGACATAAATGTTAATAGATGTGTACATCTGATCAAGAAGTCTCACACATTCACACACAATGAAGCTCGGCCAAACGAACCCACATCATGGTTTATAGTTTCTGCGCAGGCAAATCGCCTTTATGGGGAAGGAAAAATCTCCTCTGGAAAACTCCTATAGCCTATAGCCATAATATGAAAATGAGGCAATGGCTGCCCTGAACAATAGCATTCTTTCAGAGGGAAATCAGACAGGTCTTGGGAACAGCAGCCTAACTATTCTTTGAGGCAACATTGTCAGGAAGACAGACATGGACCAATTGTACACGTTCTTTCTCATTCTTTCTGCCAACCTTACAGCATCATCACCAATGGTTACCTCAGACTATTTCAGACTAAACTAAACAGGCTCCCGATAACCACAGGGGTGAAAAGTAGCTCTAGTCTCTAGTTAGGCAGATAGACGTACATTTATTGCTCAAGTATCTTCAATTGCCAACATATTTTAACTAATCAAGCAGAAAACTACTTCACCTTGTGTTTTGAGTAGAGCTGCACGATTAAAAGATTGCAATCTCGATTCAGACACCCACACGATCTTATTCCGCTGACCCAGAGAGAGCAAGTCTTTTCAACCACACAGTATTGTTATTTCTGTCTTACAAATATTCAAATTATCACAAAAGGACTGGAATAAATGTTTATGGTTTGAATGTAAACGGGATGCACCAATATGACAAATTTGGCCAATATACCGATAACTATTTATATTTGAAAGCCAATAACCGGTAGCCTGGTTAAAACCAGACCCTTCTCAGTCGTAACTGAGTAAGGGTATGGGGAAGGTTCATTGACAGCTCATTTCCAAAGGGTCATCACTCAAATGCCTCTGGGCACAATTGGATAGACCTAAAACCAATCAGAGGTATGAAGGAGATGACGTGTGCAGAGCGATGGAGAAACATCTCCGGGTGTTGTTCTTTGCTCAGGTTTTAACAAAAAGGAAACGTTCAAATCACTTAAACAGACGCGATAGCTGATTCGATTCGAACGAGTGATGTTTCATGGCGGCAGCCATCTTTGTAATGTACAAAACGGTACAAAATCTGCTTCCCCGTAGCTGCGCTGTCGTCATTGTGTAAAGCACGCCTCAACGTCATAGACACGTCTGTGATTGGTGCCTTGATTTGGAAAGATTGGAAATGAGCTTGAATGGGCTCTTCGCCAGATTAACTTGCAGAGCGAATCTAAATTTGCCGAAAGTTCCCAGGCAAAAATAGTTCCCAGGCAAAATAAATGAACATGATCGGCTGATCCTGATATGGTGGCCGATATATTGTGCATCCCTAATATAAACTGATGCTATTTATTAAGATCAGGTGGATTTTGATTGGCTGCTAATGTTTTTATAATTCATCAGCTGGGGGGGAATAAATAATTCTGAAAGTGATTCCAGTGATTTCATTCATCTATTTTGTTATTATTATAGTCATTGTGTGAACTTCCCTATTCTCGGAAAATTAGAACGATTTTAAAACTTGGTAATTATTGTTATAGTTATCGTCCTTGGTGTGAAAAGGACTTTAGCTTCGAACAGACCTGAATTAAATGTATATGTGCACAACACCCACATTAAGTAATTTAATGCATAATCAAGAACAATTAAAATCTTTGTTGGTCTACTTTACCCTATTTAATTAACTTTGAAAGATTCTGGCCAGTCACATTTAGAAAGCTACCATTGAAAAAAAAACTTGTCCGATTTATTAATATTTGAATTGTTTGTGTCTCAAGTGCTGTTACTCAAAGACAAGTTGCCAAGTTTAAACCATTTTCAAAAGCAATAAAAGAAGAGAAAATACCAAGTTAAAGGCACAAGATGAGGAACTAGTACTAGAAAAGTCCCATATGATCCAGAGGTCACTGGTCAGGTTTATGTAAGCGAAGGTTTCCGAGTCAGGAAGGACAGGAACTCTACAGAGATATTTTAATAGAAAATGGTTCAAAAGATGAAACATCAGTCTATCATTCAGCAGCAATAAGAGCAAAGCAGCTTGACACTGCCAAAGAGAGCAGGAGAGAAAGAGAAAACTCATCCAACCATCTGGATGTGGACTAGGCAGAAGTCCAGGAGGCAGTAAAATTCATTCCAAGTCCCTGACCGACGTACGACTGCCACGTAGCTGTTAGCGCAGGAGGACAGAGAGGAGGAGAGAGCCCGCCTTATTCCTGCCGAAACACTTTCCCACAGAGCAACATAAGCACATCTGCCTGTCTGCCAACACAGCACACTGATATTGAACTGCAATATTACAATTATGATGTAATACGACTATGTGATGATCACTTGGAGAGGTTCATAATAATAGAATGTGGCTAATGGGCGTCAGACATTTGACAGGGAGTTTAAGTCTCACATCTTTGAGGTCACATCTTCCAAGCCTCAAATCCTTTCGTAATATTTTTAAAACACATTTATATACATTTTTTTTAAAAATTCAAAGATTAATTTTGTTATTTATTTACAAGTCAATTGTTTACAGTGTTGTTATTGTTAACTAAAACCTTTATAAAGTGTTGTTAATTGAAATGTAGCTGAAAAACATTAAATACTAGACGAATAAATTAAAATAGGTTCCCTAACAAATAACCAAAATAAAATAATGTAAGCTTTAAATACTAAAATGGTGACAAACTAAAAAAAATGCTAAATAGAAAAAAAAATTAAATTGACAAATTAAATAAAAAGTTTAATAACTGAAAATTACTATTAATAAAACATACTAAAATACATAAATAAAAATATAAAATAAGATAAAAATAAATAAAAATAAGTCCTTTAATATAAATGCTTTGCAACTTAAAGGGATAGTTCACCTAAATATGAAAATTCTGTCATCCTTTACTCACCCTTATGTTGTTCCAAAACTGCATGACTGACTGTGAAACAAAAGATGATATTTTGAAAAAATGTCTGTCAATACAATGAAAGTAAAAGAGGTCCATTGTTATTTTGTTTTAGACCACATTGACTTTCATTATATGGACAAAAACAGTCAGGTTGAGACAGAAGTGATGACAAATTTAATTTTCAGCTGAACTATCCCTTTAACACTAGAACGGCCATGACGGTCATTTTGACTGTTTTGAATTTTATATCTGCAATAACTTTCTTGAAAAAAAAAATCCTGCTGGTACCTAACTTTTCCTAAAAGTGTCTGTATTTTCATTTAAAATGTTTTCGTATAAAATTACACATCAGCAAAAAAAACAAATGACCACATTGAATTTTGCGGAATTCTTTTGTTACATTTCCCGTGGTTGACCTTTGTCTCTCTCACTGTCAACAGAAAGTAGCGGTCCTGAGTGTTTGCATATATGCTTATTTCTACAAACAAAAAGTATATTAGGTTAAATTTGTAGCAACCACCGCAGCAGACACCAAAGTGGAGGCAGTGCCAGGTTCAGAGAAGCTGCAGTTAAAACAAAACCCACGACACCTGCTGTAAATGCCATGGGGAAATTGTGCGAAAAAAAAACTCACTTGCCTTGACTGTGAAGCTTAAATAGCCAAGCACTTTATTGATGTAAATAGTTAACATACAATTTGTAATATAGGCTAGTGTTTTTATGTTTCTGTAGCCTACGCTTCCTTCTTGGTTCTTCTTTGTTTTGTTGTAGATCAGCTCGTTTCCAGCTTTTTCTATTAGCCTATTTTCTCTGTTATTATATTAAAATAAAATGTTTTATAATTAAATAAGATACTTTGAGTTAACATCTTGTTCTGAGTTATGTTGAATGGATATGGAAATATAGCCTATCTGTTGTGAATATGCGATAATTAGGGTAGGCAACTAATGATATTATTTATAAATGTATAATTAAACTTGTTTAAATGTACAGTTTGGTGTTGTTTTGTTTTTAAAAGATATCCTAATACAATAAATGCATTAATCTCTCAATTGGGTATTTATCATTAAAGATATAGAGTTTGGAATCTAGAGGTCAAAATGGCCACTTGTGGCAGTTCTAGTAGTTATGGAATTCTGGCACATCTAGTGTTAAGTGTGACGTATCAGACTCAAGTTTCCATTGATGCTGCGCTGAAGGAATAACCCCTTATAACCGCATTTGAAGTGAAGAATACCATTCAGTGTTTGACATTAAAGAATGAAGTTTGAAAGATTTCTACAGTGGCTCTTGTAGTGGGTTGGTCTAGACTTGTTGGTGACTCGGTCTATCGACTAACAGGAAAAAACAGTAATGTCTAAAATACCTTCAATATGCACCTCACTACTAAGAGTGTAAACAGCCAGGTCACCACAGAGCTCGCAGATCTCAGCTCTCATGAGCTTTGTTTTTTGGCACACTGAACTTGTGTTTAGACCAAGCTGAGAGGAAGCAGCCTAACTCCCACAAACACATGAAAATGACTCACTCCATACACATGGCTGTGCTTCAAGATTTTTCCTTCTCTTTTCCTTGGTACTTAGAAAATGAGTTCAGATCAGTGAGGAGGACCAGTGCATGTATCCATAGCTGTCAGAACATTCAAATATGCAGTTATAATCCAGCTACAGTGGATTTTCACAACAGTCTTCCTCTGTCTGTCCAAGTATACGACCAAATGTGTTATTGAATATTCAAAATAATATGCTGTGCATCACCTCACTTTTTCATAGAAAGGAAATCTGTATCCATTGACAGCTCTAGCAAAGGTACTAAGGGTGAAGTGCTTCTGGTTGGGATTGCACTCACACATTTTAATATCACAGCAGCACATACCACACAATAATAATAATCATCATCATCATAATAAATCAAAGACATTCACAACACCCATTATTTACCAGTATCAGTTCAAGGCATTATGATAATAAACCAAATGGTTCTATAATATATCACCATGTATAGCACTGATTATACAGTCTAATAGCAGTTGGTAAAAATAACTTTCTAAATCACTCCTTGTGAGAGCAAGGATGAATAAGTCGTGTGCTAAATGTACTCACTAGGGCCCAAATTGTTTCATGAAGAGGGTGACAAATATGATTCATTATAGAGACCAATTTATCAATCATTCTATCGTGCCCAATCTTTTCAATTGTGGGTAACACACTGCCTACAACAGATCCTGCCTTCTTTATGAGCTTGTTTCATTTGGTCTTTTCCTTTTCCAACAATCCCTTCCCCAACAAGTGACAGCATACAAGATCACAGATGATAGTGATACCACAGAGTCATGGAAGGTCTTAAGTAGTGCCCGACATATTCTGAAGGATCTCAGTCATCGACTGATAAATACGACTTTGACCCTTCTTATAGGCTTGTATCATACTATCAGACCAATCGAGCTTGTTATTCAAGTATACACCCATGTACTTATATGATGTTACAGTCTCAATTTCTGACCCCCGTATGTTTACTGATACAACTTGCTGAGGATATCTACTAAAAATCAACCACAATTTCCTTAGTCTTACTAGCATTTAGCCTAAAACTCTTTAATAGCTCCCTATATTCACCCTCACCATGGTCTGTTATCCACCTTATTCCTGAGGAGCTTACTGTGTTTTGAATTATGGGTGGCACTTCCGGGTTGGGGAACTTCCATTCAAAAAGACTGAAACAAATAACTTCAAATCATTTGATTGCCTTACAAATAAAGCTGACCTGTCAGTTTGACTGAATGAGCTGTCAATTTTCCTGCATGATTTATTTTCAGACATCATGAGAATAACGTAACACTTGGTATTTTTAATGTGACGTTATAACAAGAATATCTATGGCAAGACCTCGTTTCAGTCGCTTTCGTTTCCTCGTGACTATTTTCTTTTTTCCCTTTTCATTTCGCTGTAATAGTATGAAAAAATTACAACATATAGACTAGGTACTGCACATTTGTGGTCTGTTCTCCCAATTTAGTTTACGATATATCCCATTAATAATTCAATGGAATGCACGAAGAATCTCTAATTTTTCTCCTCAATCCTAACGTCTCTTCTTTCCAGGTTTGTTTTCACAATTTATTTTCTGTCAAAATTACGGAAATAACTTTGAAATAGTATCACGCAATGCTGAAGAAATGAGCATTTTTTAATTAAGGAAACGTGTTACATAATATGGATTACTGATATTTAACCCGTCTGTTATTACCGTGGAAAGAATCTCGCTTTTGGGGTTATTTATGGTCTCTTGTTGAAGTACCTTGTGGATGCTTTTACACTTTTAAATGTCCTTTTAAATGTCCTGTTCGATGGTTGAAGGGTGAGTAGAATAATACCATCTCTTTGTACCCATCGTACAGAAAGAAAACATTAAAAAAAGAAAAACGTATAATTGCGTTCATAAAGTGAGCCTTTCACTGATTGTTTACAGCCTAACGGGGGCGTAGGAATAAGGTGGATACATTCAACAACTACTGAGTCCTCAGAAATTGTCTTAGGGTGACAGACAGGTTTCAAAATTGTACTGGAAGTCTGATGTATAAATACAGTAAACAAAAATGGGGCTAAAACCGTTCCTTGAGGTACTCCAGTACAGCACTTCACTACTTGAGATACACAGTCATGCATCCTTACATAATGTGGTCTATTAGAGAGAGATAGTCAGTTGACCAATTGACCATACTCAGAAGTAAGATGCACTAGAGAAATCAAATAACTAATTCTGACGATTATCGAGAAGTCTCTAAATGACTTAGTGATTTGTATAAGAGATAAATAATTGCATCATCTACCCAACACCATTTTTATAGGCAAACTGTAGTTAATCTTCAGCAGCACACATTACATGCTTAACATGGTTTCCAAACCTCTCACATAATTCTTTTGTTGTAATTTTTGTATAGCACTCTTTACGCTTTCTAATTTTAACAAATGCCATTTTTAAGCAGCTCTTTCCTCAAGGAAACACATTCATCCATCACTTCCCGGTAAACAAAAATAAAACTCTGAGAATCAAAAATATTAGAACGTGGGCTAGATTTTTAACCATTACAGAAAAGGATTTTCAAAACAGCAACTCATAAACCTCTAGTTTCCCAACACAATCCTTCAGAGTCAGACAAAGGTTGCATTTCAATGTGGAAGTGGTCAGTTTCGTCCCAGAGTCCAGATTTGGATGGACATTTTATAGTCCTGGAATGCTGAATGAGTCAACACTTTGGTATGGCTGGATCTTATGCTCAAGCCTACATTCAGGGCTCCCCCAACCCCCAGCCGAATGGGGTGTGATGAATTCAGTCGAAGGAAGACACAGGGAATGGGGTGTGGGTGTTGAAATTGGGGGACAGATTTTGCTCATTTGTCCCACATGGCTGAGCGTGCTCAAAGGGGGCAGCTCAGTTTAAACAAACATAACCACTTCCTCCTCGCTGCACACAAAGCCTTTAAACAGAAACCCGTCCATTGCTCCTCACCGGGTCATTTGGGGGAAAGAACAGCTAGCCGCCAAAACACAGCCGGCTCTGTGTGGCTTAGCGTCTGCAGACACCCTGGAAAAGCACAAACATGGTCCTGCTTCTCAACTCCACCTCTCACACAAGACTGTTACAGTAGACTCAGCATCTGTACAGGGAATTTATCTGATCATTTGCTTACGGATAAGAGCCTAGACAACTGTCAGTCACTGAGAGAAAGGGATCGACTATTCTCCCTAGTTTCTTCTAAGCATATTACAAATTAGGGATGCATGATGTACCATAATTAGCCGCTGATATTAGAGGTTTTTATTTTTTAAATCGGTGGATGTTAAAATTATATTAAATAAATAAAAAAAATAATAGTAGATGTAAAACAAAATCATTCCATTTTACAATATTTTTGTATAATGTAAAAAATTGAACAATAGTACACTCATCATACTGTAATTTTATTACCAATGTGCAATACATCAATGAGCAATATCATATTTAAAAAGTACCAAAATACCTCAGTATAAAAAAAATACAGGTCCTTCTAAAAAAATGAGCATATTGTGATAAAGTTCATTATTTTCCATAATGTAATGATAAAAACTAAACTTTCATATATTTTAAATTCATTGCACACCAACTGAAATATTTCAGGTCTTTTATTGTTTTAATGCTGATGATTTTGGCATACAGTTCATGAAACCCCAAAATTCCTATCTCAAAAAATTAGCATATCATGAAAAGTTTCTCTAAACGAGCTATTAACCTAATCATTTGAATCAACTAATTAACTCTAAACACCTGCAAAAGATTCCTGAGGCTTTTAAAAACTCCCAGCCTGTTTCAGTACTCAAAACCCAATCATCGGTAAGACTGCTGACCAGACTGCTGTCCAGAAGGCCGTCCAGAAGGCCATCATTGACACCCTCAAACAAGAGGATAAGACACAGAAATTTCTGAACAAATAGGCTGTTCCCAGAGTGCTGTATCAAGGCACCTCAGTGGGAAGTCTGTGGGAAGGAAAAAGTGTGGCAAAAAACGCTGCACAACGAGAAGAGGTGAACGGACCCTGAGGAAGATTGTGGAGAAGGACCGATTCCAGTCCTTGGGGGACCTGCGGAAGCAGTGGACTGAGTCTGGAGTAGAGATATCCAGAGCCACCATGCACAGGCGTGTGCAGGAAATGGGCTACAGGTGCCGCATTCCCCAGGTCAAGCCACTTTTTAACTAGAAACAGCGGCAGAAGCGCCTGACCTGGGCTAGAGAAGCACTGGACTGTTGCTCAGTGGTCCAAAGTACTTTTTTCGGATGAAAGCAAATTTTGCATGTCATTCGGAAATCAAGGTGCCAGAGTCTGGAGGAAGACTGGGGAGAGGGAAATGCCAAAATGCCTGAAGTCCAGTGTCAAGTACCCACAGTCAGTGATGGTCTGGGGTGCCATGTCAGCTGCTGGTGTTGGTCCACTGTGTTTTATCAAGGGCAGGGTCAATGCAGCTAGCTATCAGGAGATTTTGGAGCACTTCATGCTTCCACCTGATGAAAAGCTTTATGGAGATGACGATTTCATTTTTCAGCACGACCTGGCACCTGCTCACAGTGCCAAAACCACTGGTAAATGGTTTACTGACTATGGTATTACTGTGCTCAATTGGCCTGCCAACTCTCCTGACCTGAACCCCATAGAGAATCTGTGGGATACTGTGAAGAGAAAGTTGAGAGACGCAAGACCCAACACTCTGGATGAGCTTAAGGCCGCTATCGAAGCATCCTGGGCCTCCATAACACCTCAGCAGTGCCACAGGCTGATTGCCTCCATGCCACGCCACATTGAAGCAGTCATTTCTGCAAAAGGATTCCCGACCAAGTATTGAGTGCATAACTGAACATAATTATTTGAAGGTTGGCCTTTTTTTTGGTATTAAAAACACTTCTTTTATTGGTTGGATGAAATATGCTAATTTTTTTAGACAGAAATTTTGGGGTTTTTTTGGGTTCATTTTGGGTTCATCAGTATTAAAACAATAAAAGACCTGAAATATTTCAGTTGGTGTTCAATGAATCTAAAATATCTGAAAGTTTAATTTTTATCATTACATTATGGAAAATAATGAACTTCATCACAATATGCTAATTTTTTGAGAAGGACCTTTTTTTTTTGTGCAATGTTCCAAGTAAAAATTATATATTTTTTAATATTCAGCAATTAATATGTTTATGTAAATACAGCTCATTTTAGTGTTTTAATTTTATTTTAGACAATACAAAATTTTAATATCAGTCATTTATCAGTTAATTATCAGCCACAATAATTATCAGACGTAATTTTGCACGATAATGAGTGAACATACCAAACATATATTTTACAATAAATAAATAGATAATAACATTGAGTTGCGAGAAACAGGTACTGAAAAATAAATCGCTGCTAAATTCCGCAGTCCCTAACAGGAATGTTAAGGAGCAGCCTTTTCACCCTATGTTTACTCTGGAATGCTGTAGAAAGTGAAAATTCAACATTGACACATTCCTCCAGTGCCACCTGGGATGCCACTGCCCTCACAGCAATGGCTGCCATTCCCATGACCTCTCGGTTTACTTAATTTTCGTATTTTGGTAACTTCACACATCCAAAACATGGCTACTAAACAAAGAGAAATGAGCGGTACTAATCCAAAAGAATAATATGAATTAGCTGGAAAAATTCACCAGGCTGAAACAAATCTGGGCAGAAAGAATGGATAGCCCCCGCCCACCCCTCCTTGCTCTCAGAGGTCAAAGGGTGAAATTCCTCATCTTCCATCAGGCCTCCAGATTTCACACACTATAAAGGAGAGTGCTTGAGGAGGGGGATGGGTTAACAAGACCTGGTGAGATGGAGGGATTGTGGAAGGTGTTGGTCTAAGGTCCTGCTGGTAGGGGGTGTGCATAGGAAAACAGGAAGTCTGGGACTACAAATATATGCACAGTGACACTACTGACATGTGTTTGAGCAGGGTAGCTTGAGAGGAGATCGGATAGACTGGAGCATACGTACACCGTAAGAGGCCATTGTGTGAATTACAACAGACTGAAGGGGCAATAAATGCACCAATATAAATGCAGCATCTGATGCCAGGATCTCATTGCTCATGCACGGTGGCTAAAACAGTCTTTAATGAGCTGCTGTCGCATCTGAAGTTTCCATCGTCCAGCTACCAAAGGCCGTCTCCGCACTCTGAATGCTAATGCAAGCACGAACATAAACCATTGGCCACCTGACCAAACACTGAGTGTTTTTCCGCTTTTAGCTAAATGTGCAGGCCCAGACATTTGAATAATGCATTGGCATGACAGAGAGGATGCATATCAGGAACCAGAGTGACATGGAGTGAGTAGCAGCATCGCACTCTCTCCACCAAATGCAAAAAAAAAAAAATCCACAAAGCTACATTTCAATACAAGCCTGCATTCCCAAACAGCTAAAAGTAGTGCAATGGAATGAAGCAGTTTCAATGAGTTTTTCAATGATGTTAGCGTATCTGAATGATTAGGAAAATATTAATGTATGAGGCATATCAATGTCAATGTATTGAGGTATATAAAACATGTTTGTAATCAGTATCAGTAATTGGCTTAAATATATAACTATAATAATTCATATTAATATTTATCATTATTATTTATAATTTTATCACCATTCCTATAAAAATCTGTCATCATTTACTCATGCTAATGTCATTTCAAAAAATGTCTAACTGTTCAGTGTGGTCACATTAGCAAAATTACGCAGGCAGTGATGTATAAAGCACAACTCACACAAAACACTCACTTTCAAAACCAGCAACTTTTTTTCGATCAGTGTGGCGAATTCATGAGACCAACTTGAAAATTATCAAAATCTGCATGGGGAACTTTCTCACTCTCGCACAGAACTAACAATCACACGGATTTCTATTGGAATGTCTATATTGTGCCTGTGAAATTTCACCAAGCAATAGAAAACCTGACAGCACCTTAAGGCCTTGTCTTTAGCCAACTGAAAACATCAGCGCTCTTGTAAAAAAGCCTTGCTGCGGGTGCTTAAAAGAGCTATGACAGCGCAAAAGGGTTTTTTCAGTTGAGACGCTATATGTGCTATGATACAGAATATCACAGGAACTGTTACGAATATCTGATTTCTCAAATAGTTTGTTTCTGAATATCGTTTTTTTTTTACAGTGTAACGTACTTGTTCTGCTACTCATTTTGGATGAAGACATCTGCTTGTTGTCGTTTGTTATCGTTGTACAAGCAGAATGTGGCGGTTGGTCGCTGTGGTATTTGTCCCACCCCTCCTCCGCAATGATGGAACGGCTGGGTAAAAAATGATGACGTTCAACCCAAAGTGAACATTCTTCAATTCTCGGCTACCAGAAAGAAAAAAAAACGTAGCGCTCCCATTGAAAACAATTGAAGAAATACACTAGCCTCTGGGGATAAAAAACGCTTTACTGGACACACGGTCTAAGAGTCCAAAACAGCATTGGACCTTGGATAAAGTCATACAGGTTTGGTAAACCATGAGGATGAGTAAATGATGACATTTTTCTCTTTTGGGTGAACCATTTAAAAATTAAACACGTTGCAGGACATGTAAAATATTTTATATATATATATATATATATATATATATATATATATATATATATATATTGCATACATTGGTAAAACTAAAGCAAACTAAAGCACAAGATGCTGTCAACATGTTAGACTAAAGATATCAACTAAAATAGTCAACACTTTTCAACTCCAGTTGGTTGTTGCTCGACATCCAAAATAAAGCAGCATAAGAAGGTATGTTCTGGCATCCAGCAGCTTGTCACTTGCATGATGTTGGTAAAGTGATGGGTGTGCAGTTAGGTGGAGAGGTGACTGTCTCGAGAGATGCTGGGAAAGGGAGTTGAAAGGCCTCTTATCTTCATCTAAATCAACTGTCAACAAGTAAATCACCAAGACATAAAAGCCTTACATGCAAACATAGCAGCACTGTGCCAAACAAACATGCATCACATTCACCAGGAGAAGATGCTAGAGTGCAAATGAGACGTGCGAGCGAGAAAAAAACCCTATAGTGATTACTGTTATGCAGAACACTACTTTTAGCTCCTCTGAATGCCACTATATGTGGCTGTGGTGGGCTGATTCACGATGAGCAGCATGATCCTGATTCACAAACCAGCTGACAGCCACATCATCGCTGCATGCATATTTCCCATGCACTTATGGTTAAAGCACAGATACGAACTTGTTCTGTCTTGCTCAACAGTTCGAGAGATGCTGGATTTCTCTGCCTAATGATGTCAAGGGAAAACAAAAAGAGTCAAATGAAAAGATGTGACTTTGCGGACCAAATGCATTACTGCATTTCTACTCATCATTTACTGACCAAACACTGAGTGTTTTTCCGCAGATGAATGCCATTGAATTCACTGGATGTTACAGAGACAAAAGAATAAAATAATGAACTATCGAAACCTACACAAGATGGAATAAATAGATTTTTACAACATCTATTGAGCAAAGTGTGACTAAGAGATGTGAAGTTGTTTAAAAAGGGACCATTTAGAGAAAATCAGGAAATGTCCTCAAGAAGGTGGACTCTCCGCTGCAATTAGGAACAATCACAACAGATTTTATCACGCTGCACTGCGTAACATCAGCACACATCAAAGCTCGGAGCTGCTCCCAGGATAATGGAGAACTGTAGGGGGAGGGGTTGTGTAGTATTTGACTTGCCCCTGGGGAGGCAACCAGCTCACCAGGTACAACCCCATGACCTCAAAGGAAGAGAACATTCCTGCAGCTATGCCCAATCAGGAAGTTGAACTCCCCTTGCCAGCTCTCTCAGCGCAGCACCTAGACTGACCCAACAAAGGCTGCTGAAGCCAATCCATCAGATATCGACCAAAACATTTATAAAGCTACTTTGTTTTGAAAGCATCTCAATTATATGCTGCGCGCTGGGTGCATGAAAAACTACAGCTCTACTGTGATTTTCTCTGCACATTTTCCTAGTTAGTGCATGCATTTGAACAAATGATTCTCAACCTTTGAGAACCTTGAAAACCTTGAAAAAGGTTCAGCATTGTTTGCATTTGACAAAATGTTCAATGGGGAAAAGGGAAATAAAATGAAGGGGGGGGGGGTCCACACAGACCAATATGCTGCAGTAAACAGAGAAAGTGAAAAATATAATGCATATAGTATATTTTACCTATATTTAATTGTTTTATATAACCCATTTTAAATCCTCTTGTGTTTTATATAACCTATAGTTTTCGGCAGATATTTAGTTTTCATGATCCAGTGCAATAATTAGAATTTTCAAAAGTTATGAAATCCCTCACTCAGCTGGAGAATGCAAACCTGACGTCATTTTCTGCAGATCACGTTTCTCCTCTCACAGATATTGTGCTTCTTTCTCTCCTATAAGCCCTCTGGGTCCAGGCAGGAGTAGACCTCATGGTACAAACTATCTTGAAAAGTCATTTCAGTGTCGAACAATATTATCCATGAGATTTAAAGCGACCGTCTATTTTCTCCAGAGCTGCTCATTAGTGCGCTTTAATTTCCAACACGAAAGTGCAACTAGTACCCTACTTCTGACGTTTGGAAAAACGATGCACGGCGTTGCATTAAACCAAACCAATAAAAGAAAGAAAAAAGAAACAAGTATCGAGAAGTCGAGATACTTTTTCTGCACAATATATGACAGGACAAGGACAACAGCAGCCAGGCTATATGTTTTCCTCTATAAACAGACACAGCTGTTGAAGAATAGGCTGTCTGGAATACTAGGGCATGATGGAGTTGACCACCTTCACTCATCCATTTTCCTTAAAGTTGCCAAATGTTATACGACGTCATTCCAGCAACTGACTGTTTTGCAACACTGTAATCACTATTCGCTACGGAAAGACACCTGGAAAGACAGCGAAATTCAGCATCCCTAGCCTACTCTATTTCACCTAAACATTTGGTATCACTCCAAAACTCAAGGATATAAATAATTTTTAAGAAAGCTAAAGTGTAACTTTTTATGTTGCGTTTAAGTACCAGTACGCCCTAAATAAAATAAAAAATCCAAAGTTGGAATTCAACGACGAAGACGTCATATTACGAATTTGCTCGTAATTTCGCGATTCATTAAAGTTGCACGACGGGTTTTGAGCATCTTCGGGTAAATAACAGAAAATCCATGCAATACAGCCTGTTTTCTTGCGGAACAATGAAGTTTTCCGTCGCATCTCCTTGTTGGCCAACTAACCCAGACTCCCAGCGTCACCGCCGTCCAGACACAAAAATGCACGCAACTTTCCGTTATAAACATTATTTTCATCGTTTAATTAGGGAAAAGCACACAAACACGAACTGTAGCCAAAGATAGAGTTGGTAAGCGATAAGAAAAACTTACCTCGCTGCAATAAAATGATGTTGAAAGAAACTCCTGAGCTCCACTATCACCCCAGACACAACTTTGGCAATCCTTGCTCCCTCCAGTCTGCTCCACCAGCGCAGCGTTCAGTCAGGGGGAGATTCCGCGGCCATGTCAATTATGTCCCACAGCACATGTGAGCTAAATCCTGCCCACTTTACCGTAAGCAACCATATAAACGAACTTCAGAGCCGAAGGGAACAATTCAAAGACCACCAGACACATGTACAGACAGCTAGACTACACGACAAAATCACTAATGCTTTGGTTCATGATTGGTTCAATAGTCCAAATCAGATTATAGTTTTTTTTCATGAATTTTTACGATATTGCATATTGATCCATAGGCAAAATACATAGCACTGTGAAAAAAATATTGTTGATTTAACTTTAAAAACTAACCTGGTTGCCTCAAAATTTTGATCTCAATGAAATTCATAATTTGAGTTAATATAACGAAGGCTATTTGTTTATTCAACAGAAACTAGAAATAGTATGGTATCTGAACCACATAAATTATCTAAGCTGATTTGACAAAAGAAAAAAATCTGTGTGATAACAAATCATGAAAATATTTTTTTTTACTGTGATAGGATAAATAACTTTCAAGGAGACACATGGACAATAACTTTGCAACTCAATTCTTACATTAATGTCATTGTAAAAGATTAAAATGTACTACTTAGCTAGAAAACTATTGCTCACTAATAGTCTAACTATTTTTTTTATGTGTTCATGGATACTTAATACTATTACTGATTAGATTTTTTTTATAAAAACATGTAAAGAAACACATGTTGTTTTGGTGTCAAAATAATACAAGATTATTCTTATGTGTGTGACTATGTGATAATAATATATTACAGATTTTTTTCTTGTAATTCATAAAAAAACGTAATCCAACACTGAGTAAGGTATAGTTGTTTTTTATTGCTGTTTCCTGCGATTATGCAACACTTTACATTAAGGTCTACAGGTAAAATTTAACAATGAAAAATTCTAATTCTAAAGCATTTCTTTAATTTTAGTTAATGTTAATTTCAACATTTGCTAATGCATTATTAAAATCGAAAGATGTATCAGTTACTATTATTTAATGTCTACAATAGACAGTTATTTTTATGAACAAGGCAACAACAACAAAAATATACTGTAAAAAATGTATTGCTCAATATTAATCAATGTTAGTTAATGCATTAACTAATGTTAATTAATGGGACCTTATTTTAAAAACAGTCATTGATCAAAATGTTTTCCAGTTGTTGAGTCTTTAAGCATTACAGTTAAACCCCCTGAAATGTGAATAAGTGGTTACATCCTTGCAGTTCTCTGAATGTTATTATATTGTGGGTCACTGTTTGCTGCACCATCCTGTGTTTGTGTCGTTTTGCAGGCTTGTCATCACAAGACACATTTAGAAAATTAGATGGATCATTAAACTGTCATTCATGTATCCAAAAACTATTTTAAGACCACTGCATGTCCGTGACTCATGGCATAATTATGTAGCCTATAGTAGCTGAAAATACTTTATTTAAATCTCAAAATCAGAAGAGCGCAGCTGAACAAACTCAATACCCCTTGTCCTACTTTTTTCAATCGCTGCCAGTGGCAGGTAGGTCACACGGTGTAGATGTGTCTGCTGCCACCAGCAGGACAGTTAAAGGTAGGCCAGGAGAGCACTGACGATAACAACTACTGATGTCGCATTTAGGCTACTGTACCTTTAATTCTTTTTTATATAGCGCTTTTTACAATACAGATTGTTTCAAAGCAGCTTTACAGAGATAACAGGAAAATTATGCAACAAAGTTTGTTTCGGCTGTACAGCAGATCTAGAAAAAAATAGTGTCATTGTCCGGCTTAAGTAAGTTCCGTTTTGATATATTTCTGTTGTAAAAAAAAAAAGTTAGTTAATTTATCTATACAGCCGATCTGGAGAAGCAATGAACTGTTGCATGTTTAGTGTTGATATTTATTAATTGCTCACATTGTAATGTGTTATGATTATTGATCTTCCATGATATTGGACTAATTCGAATTTGTAGATTTTATTGAGGCCTTGAAAGAGACTTTCAAAAACATTTAAAAAAAATCTTACTGACCCCAAACTTTATTTTGTTATTTGATTAAAAAGGGCAATTTAATTGAAAAAAACATTATTTTTAATAAACACTGCAATATTCAATAACAACATAGTTTTGATTTCATAATGACTAGTATTTTTTATCTCAACCTATCTCACAGAAGAGATGAGTTAGGTTTTACCACATAGATGCATTGCTTTGAGCCTGAATGGTAATCATATTGATGACAGAAGCAGAGAATGAGGTTAAGCACACATAAGTGCACCAAAAAATGTTTTATTTATAAAATGAATAAAATATAGTATGGTGAAAATGGGGATAATGTCAGTGCAGTGTCCAGGTGTTCTGACTGTGTGAAATAATGTTGGTGTCATGGAGACTGAATGGTCTGGGGATTTCCTGGAGATGGAGATTTTGAGTGAATAAGGGCAGTGATCATCTTCTAACGGATATGTGCAGCTCTTAATCACAGACAGCTTCTGGCTGATACAGGATAGGGTGTTCCCTTCTATTGAAGTTCCCTAGTGTCAGAGGTGTCAGTCTGGAACAGGAAGAGCTGGCTGTACACTGATTCTGACATGAAAGCACTTTCAAGGGTGTGGAGCACAACTCTCTCTCTCTCTCTCTCTCTCTCTCTCTCTCTCTCTCTCTCTCTCTCTGTCTCTCTCTGTCTCTCTCTGTCTCTCTCTCTCTCTCTCTCTCTCTCTCTCTCTCTCTCTCTCTCTCTCTCTCTCTCTCTCTCTCTCTCTCTCTCTCTCTCTGCCTTCTTCAGCTCAGGTCTGATAATGCACTCTTTATAGATGAAAAGTTAAACATAAGAAGGCACATACCTAGCTGCTACCACAGCAAACCATGACGTCTGCATATTTCGTCATTAAAATATTTGTAGAAGCAGCACAAACACCACACACACCCATATAAACAATAAGATTTCATGTGTAACATATGTTGTTATAGGTTATCAAAACACCAAAAGATTAAACAACAATGTCTGTGTCCAGTCAGTCACAGTGTCAGGGTTTGGGTGGTGGATGCACCATTTTGACTTTTCTGCAGATATTTTTTCTGTAATTAGTCCTTTGAAATAAGTTGGTAGGCCTACTTACATAACTTACTGTACATCTACATGCAAGTTCGTATATAGTGTTTTAGAATGTCCATTGTGAGGGTTCCTTCAGAACAGAGGACACATCAACAGTAGATCCGTGAAGCTAAAGGTCAAGCTGAGCCAGGCATCTGAGCATCTTGGCTTTTTTTTATTCTTTTTTTTATCGACAATTGACTGCATGTTTAATTGAGAAGCTGAAATAATATAATTTAACACAATCTCATGTGTACGTTTTCGTACAATCTGTTGGTTAGGTTTAGGGCTGGACCTACATGATTTTTTTCTACAAATCATAGGTTTTTGAATGACATCGTGCAAATTCACATGAAATCGCCATCTAGCGAAATATTAAGGCCTTCGTTTTCTCATGAGATCGGGTTGGCCAGTATGGAAACCTTTAGCATTTTCTATTGAATCAATCTGAAAACATTCCCATCAACAGCTAGAACATGTGTTTCAACTCTGCATTTACACCAGGGTAATGCAGTCTCCTCATGTCTGCCAGAAAAGAGGCGGATGGAAAGTGATGATAATTTATGACACAACCAGACACAAACAGAAAGAGACAGACACAAGTGTTTGGCTGTATTGGTCAGATAACATATTTCATACTGTAGTTTGTCATTAACAGAACAAACATGAACGTTTTCCTATAGTATATGGACACCTGGAAGAGCGTTTTACAGATGGAATGAAAAACGAAGACATTCTTCAGTGAGACTCTTCTCTGGAGACCAAAATAGCGGAAAAAGGAATTGCACACAGTGAAAAACAGAGATGGCCTGGATTTACAGGAGGTCCTGCCCAGAATTCATAAATTATTCTGAAATGCTGCTCAATTTTTTCCTCAGAGACTCCAATACATCAGACGAAAAGAATTTGCCGGAAGGTTTATGTTCAAAAAGACACATTAGACACACATTAGTCTTTTAATACCCTCACCCGGAGGAGATTATTTTACTTTTTACTACAAGTATTTAAAAAAAAAATAATTTAGGGGAACATTTTAATCTTGCAAGGGAATTTGTCCATTTCCATTTGAGGAAATTTCATGTCTTAAAATGGATTTCAAAAGCGCAGCTGAAAAATGTAACTGTCTGATTGGCCAGTTTTATGAAAATGTGTAAGAAATATACTTGTAATGTGTTGTGTTTCTTACATATGGAGGATCCCATTTCCTGATGGGCTTATGGGCAACACATACCAAAACACAAAGCAATCGCTATGTGCATATAAAATGCATGATACGATATATGGCTAGAACGCATTTGATAACAGATAGGAAAAGGGGTTTCTTCATGGTCATGGTCTAGGTAGGACGTTCATTCTTAAAGCAGCAATATCCCACAGAATGTGATGAAGAGAGCTAATTCATTTATTTTTGATTAGAGTTTTTGGAGAATTATAATGTTTTGTATATAACAATTTAATTTAAACTATTACATATAATAATGTAATATTTGATTATAAATTATTTAAAATGTAATCACATTACTAATGATATTTTAAACGTGATGCAATGGAGCAGCTATGCAATGGAATATATACAGGCCAAAAGTGATGTCTGGAAGGGATACTTCTTTTTAAACACCCTACAAGTTCGATTAAACCATCAAAATATGAGGAAAAAATAAAAACAATTAATTGGTTCTCTAATTTTTGCATGTGTTTAAAATTTCTTCGTATGATATCCTGTCCAATCATGATGTCTGCAACACAATACATTTGAATATTGAATAAAGGGTGAAGATGTAAATGTTCCTAGGCCGTATATGACTTTTGGCCACTAATGTATATGCAACATTTTCAGTATGAATTCAAATTAGTTTTTTTAGTAATAGGGTCAAAGCCTAGTGTGCAATCATTTTGATGGGCATAGCAAAACCCTGGGACTGGGTAACAGTCCATACATGGAGGTGGAGTGCCTGGATGGGATGTACCTACTTGTAATTTAGAAGTTTATCATAAGTGAATAAGAAAGGACTGTTGGCACTTAAAGGGATAGTTCATTCAAAAAACAATTTTTTGTCATTAATTACCCTGATGTAAGTCCAAACTCTTAAGACTTTATTTCATCATTCTTGCGAGCTTCTGCAAGAACCAATGAGGTTCATTCTTGTGGATTACGCAGTCAGCAAGAACCAGTTAAGTTAATTCTCGGGTTATGCAGCACGTTTGAGCTTCCACAAGAACCAATGAGGTTCATTCTTGTGTTACGCAGTCAGCAAGAACCAATGAGGTTCATTCTTGTGTTACGCAGTCAGCAAGAACCAATGAGGTTCATTCTTGTGTTACGCAGTCAGCAAGAACCAATGAGGTTCATTCTCGTGTTGCGCAGCACATTTGAGCTTCCGCAAGAACCAATGAGGTTCATTATTGTGTTACGCAGTCAGCAAGAACTAATGAGGTTCATTCTCGTGTTGCGCAGCACATTTGAGCTTCCGCAAGAACCAATGAGGTTCATTATTGTGTTACGCAGTCAGCAAGAACCAGTGTGGTTCATTCTCGTGTTACGCAGGACGTTTGAGCTTTCGTAAGATCTAATGAGGTTAATTCTCATGTGTTACGCAGCACGTTTGAGTTTCATCAAGAACCAAGGTTCATACTCGTATTACACAGCACATTTGAACTTCCGCAAGAACCCATGAGGTTCATTCTCATATTACGCAGCACGTTTGAGCTTCTGCAAGATGTAATGAGGTTAATTCTTGTGTTACGCAGCACGTTTGAGCATCCGCAAGAACCAGTGAGGTTCATTCTCGTGTGTTTCACAGTACGTTTGAGCTTCCGCGAGAGCTACTGAGGTTCATTCTCATATTACACAGCACGTTTGAGCTTCCGCAAGTAGCTTGATCTCGCGCGTCAAGCAAGTTCAGTTGTTCTGTTTATGTTCACCGATCAATGTTTATATGTGAATAAAAGCCTAAATACAATCAGTTCATCATATTTAGTGACCAAGTCTCTCCAGAAAAATTGGACTAAAACGCACTATTCGTATGGCATAGTTTTACAATCTCTTTTTGAGTGAGTAATTTTTGGGTGAGTAATTAATGACAGAATTGTTTTTTGGGGGGGTGAACTATCCCTTTAAGTAAGACCAGCTTTGGCACATGCAGCTCCCTACTGTCATAAATGAAAAGCCTGTAGGTATTGCATGAATTAACATTTTTATTTATTTTCATAATTTTCCAAAAGAAAAAAAAGAGGGAAAATTCATGCGAACACCAGAGCCATCTCATCAGAGCACTTAAGAGATCAAGCGACTCAAGTCCCGTCTTTCACCGACTACAAGCAAGGCATATCAGATCCAAAAGAAAAAAGAACACATAGAAAGATATAAAACTCAAAAAAGATAAAAAGAAGAAAAAAGTTGCACACTAACAAGTTTTGTTGTTTACAGCTTCTGTAGCTGCCAATAGCTGTCCAGAAGATCAGATTTGCATAGCGCTTAATGTGCTAGTGATACAAATGATGAACCAGGATTGTAGCATTAGTCAAGTTTACTTTCAGCTTTGTGTTTTAAAGTCTAATAGTCCTGATAAAAGTGTAACACTACAGCAGTTGTATTGCTCTGTTTTTTTCTAAGTGCTACTTGCATGTCATTAATCGCAGAAACATGTCCAGTTGATTGTCACCTGTCAGCAATTTCATATTGAATTCCTTCATAAAGCCCCTGTCCACTCAGCTTAATGCACATTATATAACACTGACAGTTAGAGATATATCATAATTTAAATGTCCCCTACCACTCAGTGGCAGAGTCAATCACATGGGAAAAATAAAATACAAAGACATTTACAGTGGCTATATAAAATAAATGTCCTAGGTCAAAAAAGAGCTAGACTACAGTACAAGGAAAAGCTATTGGTAAACCATAAAATGGCTGGCCAAACAAAAACAAACAAACAAAAAAAAACCACTTCACATATATAAATATATTACACTAATTACATAAACCAAAGAGTGTGATCGAGTGGAGGGAAGTTTGGCCATCAAGCACACAGAGAGACATTTGTAAAACACTGATCTGGCTGGCCAGCACTAAGAGACATTCTATCAGTAAAGCTGAAGTCTGTAATTTTGGACAATAAAATAATTTCTCCAATCCCTCCAATTTAATGTGCAGAGAACTATAAGCAAGCATAGGTTGATTTCCCTGTAAACATTGTGGCTCTGTGGCGTTCAATGGCGTTCGTTCGGGCGGGACTACCTGTTTGACCAATGGCAGACCATTGGCCATATGAGATGGTTATTTTTGCAATTTTGAATTTGAATTTTGGTGACTTGATTGACTGATCAACCAAGGGGTCAGGGGTCAAAGGGACTGTGAGTTAATGTCCACGCCAAATAAATAGTATGTTACAGCTCTCTTTACATGATTATAGGTGAAATTAAATACATACACAAAATGCTATAGGACAAATGTCTCTGTACACTGAGGATGAAAAGTATGATGGATTTATATATATATATATATATATATATATATATATATATATATATATATATATATATATTTCACGTTTACATTTCTTAAAAAAAGATGTGACCATTTCAACCCCAGATTAAAACATCATATAGCTGAGAAAGGACATTTCCAAAAAGCACTTTCAAGTCTAAGATTGTCCTGGTCAGTTCATCTGGAAATATGTAAAAGGAGGTTTTATGTCTGTAATTAAGTTCAAACACTTAAAAAAGTATTTTCTTTAAGCAACAACATGCAATACCATCAGTGACCACTGGGAGCAACACGTTTGCACCGTTGCAACGTCCCTTAAACATAATGTGCAACACAGCATAGCACAAATTATGTGCTGATCTCATGACTTAAATGTCTGGTTTAATCTGAGAGGACTAGTTTCTGTGAATTACGGGCCACACAAGTATAAAGTCTCTCTAGTATTTCCCTCCCCACCCTTTAAAAATATATGGCAGCATTACATATAGTTTCACTCACATTAAAGCACATTCTAAACTCATTCTTAAGTTACTAAAAAGTCCTTTTTTCACATCAAAGTCTTTGTGAATGGTGGATGGAACCAACCGGCAGTTTAGTTTGGGAGTGGATGTAATTATCAGTATGAGAGTGAAAAACATTGAGTTTACATTTACATGTTAAGACATATTGCACATAAAGCCTTTTTGTGGGTGTCTGAAGCCTTTTGGTTTTAGATGTGGTTCTATTGCACACATGCACACACACACACAAATGTCCTTAATGAAATGTAGAAAAACGTTTTTCCCTTTTTGACACGTCAGGGAAAATATGGCGTGGTGGTTATCCATTCAACGTCATGGTGTGTAGACAAAAACGGCAACTTATGCCGATAAATCAGATATGACCAGCTTATCCATTTTACTTCCAATGTCGGAGGAGACTGTGAGCTCATCGGACTCGTAATCGTCGTCAAAAGATCTGCAAAAGCAAGCATGCAACAGTTAAGCTTCATATTCCTCTGCTATATGAAGTTCAACCACATATAGTTGGTATCTCATCTCTATGCAATGTAATGAACTCTGTAGCGAATTCATTCCATTACAGAGTGCATTGACTCACCCCTCTCGTAGCTGTTCATTGGCCGTCTCCTCTGCCACAAGAATCTCATACTCTTCGGAAGCATACTTGTCCCAGTCTGAGGGCTCTGGACCGTCACTATCCAAATCCTGATACACACACACACTTACAGTTACAGAATCCTCAGAGTACTAACATAGATAACATTCAGCACAGTAGATCTGGATATAAATGCAACCCATTCGACTCTTACCTTCTGCACTGCAAAGGGATCTCTCTGCTCATGGTCCAGGTACTTCTCCAGATTGAAGAATGTGTCGTAGAATATATGTGCCATCCTGCAGCGCTTCAAATCTCGAAGAGTAATTTTACCTGCCAAGAGACATCATCAATTGTTTACATTACATACACTGTACATTTATTGATTGGACAGACAAATTCCTGTGCATTCAAGGTATACAATTTATCAGTATCTTACATTGACATTTTTACATTTGGCAGACACTTTTATTTAAAGCTACTTTCAGGAAATTCATGGAGGAGCTTTTTATTGTCATTGATGGGCTTTTAACTGACAGGAAACTCTAGAATGACAGGACATTTAGTGAGAAAGAGAAAGGAATGTGATCAGAACATGGGATTAAAGCATGTATACTACATACTAAGACTATGTGTGTTATTTCTACTTTAGAGGTAGCCTCATGTTCTTCCTGTTTTGGCTGATTATAATATGGGTGAGATGGAGCAATGAGTTTGAGAGGATCAGAATGGTTTTGTTACCTGGGCATTCTGGTTTAACTAAGTCCAGCATCTGGCACAGGAGATCCTGGAAGGGCAGAGGTTCAATGCCCATCCCCTCCATGCGTTCACACTGCTCCTCATAGAAAAACTCCAGTTCAAACATGGACAGAACACCATCTCCATCCATATCCATACAGCGGAACCAGTACTCTATACTGGACAGAGAAAGAGAGAGAGAGAGAGAGAGAGAGAGAGAGAGAGAGAGAGAGAGAGAGAGAGAGAGAGAGAGAGAGAGAGCGAGAGAGAGAGAGCGAGAGAGAGCGAGAGAGAGAGAGAGAGAGAGCGAGCGAGAGAGAGCGAGAGAGAGAGAGAGAGAGAGAGAGAGCGAGGGAGAGCGAGGGAGAGAGAGAGCGAGAGAGCGAGCGAGAGAGAGCGAGAGAGAGCGAGAGAGCGAGAGAGAGCGAGAGAGAGCGAGAGAGAGAGAGAGAGAGAGAGAGAGAGAGAGAGAGAGAGAGAGAGAGAGAGAGTTATCGTTATTTTAGTAGGCCCCAAAAAGTATTTGGACACTTTTAGGCATTTTTACACTTCAAACAGTGTTTGTACCTTTCTTTTAAAAATGCATATTTGTTTGATATTTTGTCATAACTTAAGCTTAAATGTCTAAATACCTTTTAGGCCATCAATCTCTATTTATGCTCCAGAATGCTTAATTTATATGGGCCTAGTTAATTTATCAATCAATCAAAATTAATAAATAAAAAAGGTTTTAGTATTTTTACATACTATTATCATATTTATTAATATTTTGAATTAGATTTTATTTTTATACGTTCAGTTTTCCTTTTAATTTTAGTTTAACGAAATCTGCCTGGGGAACTTTATCGCCCTCACATGAAACTCCCGATCAAGCAGATTTCTTTTAAAATGACTGGATTTCATTGGCAATAGTTTGCTAATCAACAGTTAATGTCCTCAAGCACCTCAAGTTTTTTATTTAAAATGTATATTTTATTTCAAATTTATTTAAAATACCAAAACCTACAGTAAGATCTAGAATTTGCAATCATATTTGTGATATCTCATCTGTCATTACCTCGTGGGGTTCTTTTTGTCCTCTTCTGAAATGAGGAACCAAACAAACTCAGCGTAGCTCATTCTTCCTTCTCTCTGCACTGAGTTTCCCCTAGAAGAAAGAACAAACTTGTATCATAAGCCACATGTATGCCACCCAATTAAAACTCAGATACTACTTTATTTCTCCCCAGCAGGTCCTACCTTGTAACAGATCCTGAGAACAGCCTCTCAATGATTCTGCTTGATGAAGCTTTGCAAAGAAGAACAGAGTAGAGACACATCAAAAGCCGTTTCTCAGTACCACACAGTCCACGAGTGAGACTCACAAGTTCATGTAAGGGATAGTTTACCCAGAAATTAGTAAATGATAACAGAAATTTCATTTTTGGGTAAATTCTCCTTTTAAATAGTGATAATAGCTAACAAATGACAATCATCTAGAGCAAAAATAGGTTCACTGTGTACTTACCATGGTCATTGTACCTGGCCAGGTCCTTGGGGTCAATGAAGAGGTCATGGTCAGTGTCCAGCTCCCAGAACTTACAGTAAATGACATAGAAGTGCTCATAAGAGAAATAATCTGTAATTTGATTGATGTCGTCCTCTTCTTCCAGCAGGGCGAGAGTCTAGTGAGACAGCAAGAGTGGCGTCTGATGAAAAAGTCCCTTCGAGTTTGGAAAATTGAATTCAACACATTGAAGGCCTAGACGGAGTTATGGTGGCATTTAATAATGTTTACCTGGAGGAAGTTGCTTCTTCTGAGCTCTGTCATGTTGATCTTGCCTGTCCAGGAGCGATTAACCGTATAAAATATTCTCTGAATCACCTAGAGAGTAGAGAAAGGACATCATGGAGTTAAGGATGTCAAAAAGTTCTAAAGAAAAGTTTAAAAGACCAAGACTAAAGTGCTTGCTTAATCTCCAAAACACTTCATCTAGGAACAATCGATAATAAAAGAATTTACTACTTTGGACATAATCCAAAAAGAGTCTTTGAAGCGGTTACTTCAAGATGTTCTCTACATGTTCTACATCATAATAATCATGAAACCCAAATACATAAAGCCAAAGGGCCAGATTTACTTACTCTTCTGGCATTGAAAAACTATTGTCAGGATTTACTAAAGACGTGCAGTGAAAAATTAGCGCTGAAGAGGCGTGGACGGTTATTTTTGCGGCTGACCTTATTGAATATGCATTTGTAGAAATTTCCCTTTCAGACGCGAAATTTATGGGAGGAGAGTATTTAAATGAATTATGCAAGGTGTTTTCCTAAGATTGCGCAAGTCAATTTACTGATATTTGTGCCATTATTTAACACCCAAAAAAGCATGTCTTAAACCAGACGCTAATTTGCGTTGCTCTTGGTAGATTGCGCTGGTCATTATGGAAATGATCCGGCTGCGTCTGTGTTCTTTAATGTGCGCGTCGTCAGTAGATCACAAACAGAACTTTCCACTCCCATCTGCGCTTTTTTTTTTTGGAAATCTGCGCTCTCGCGCTAATTTGCCCTGTTTAGTAAATCTGGCCCTAAATGATTCAACAAGTTCCAGAACCAATAATCTCTCTACATAATGGCTTCTAGTCAAAGTATAACTGAGAAATCATACTCTGGATTTCAGTGATGACACATTTGATAAGAAGTGATATTTTGCAGAGCAAATGTGTTTATGAGGGGTGTCGCTTGTGTCGATGATAACAGTGTTCTTTAATAAAAATAAAAATAAACACAAAAATGATTAAAAACCTAATTAATTCAGGTTGATACTCCAACATAGTAAGTGGCGGTATTGCAGCTTAACGCTGGTTAGCACTCATACTCAGTGGCGGCTCCTGCAAAATGTCTCAGGGGGGAAAATGTTTGGATGATTGATAAGGATAAGGTCCAACCATGCAATGAATAAATTAAGAGCTTAAGCATGTAAAGGCAACTTCACTACTTTAATATTAATGAAAAATAATGACTTACAATAAATCTCATTGTTTGTTTCTATACTCACTATTATTACACTGCTTACATGACATTACTCGCTTAATACACTGCGTTCGCCATGACGTTGTTCAAGTTCAACTGGCCTCCACTCGCGAGATGTCCCAACAATCTCTCTCGCTCTCGTTCTCGTTCTCTTTTTTATTTTTATTTTTTAATCACTTTTGATAAAGATATTAAAGAAGTGTTTCTTTTTTTCTTGTTGTTCAAATTCAAAATTGTTTTAAATATTATTTGTCACTTAATCCTAAAGATTTTAAATAATGTATGTTTGCTCCCACCAATCGCTGCACAAGTTAAGGATACGTATGATGACGTAAGTACGTTAGTGCGAGCCCTCCCGGAACCCATAGAGAATGCATTGCAGTGCCTCCAGTTCGAAAAAAAACCATCTTTGAATGTAAGACTATGGGAACACTCTGGGCGATTCTCAGTCAGAGTGAAATCGCCCAAAAAGAGGCGGTATTCCACAGAACGTGACATGACGCTGATTGGACTATCTCCAGACAGTGACGGCTAGCTTAACTCTGTGGTTGAATGAGATTGTGAATGTAATTGAAAAAGTCCCTTTCATTCACACTTTGGTGGTGCGTCGCCCAATCGCCCTAATGAAGAAACCGCCCCTGCTCATACTAAAACAGAAAAAGTTGACGATGATGACGCTGTTTGTAGCTACTACTGTTGCACAAAACTGTCGGAGATGACAGATGATAGCGAGACACTCTACATATGAAAGACTGATAGCATTATTTATTTAATTATTCACTATTTCATTGATATCAGAATAATATCACTAATGTGACTATTTTGGCCACGATAATTGTGTAGTGGAAATCTGATACTCTAAGAGTCCAAGTACACATTGAAACCAGAGAGAAATGCGACATCTTAATTAAGCTTATAGAACTGTTGGATTCTACACCTTCCATCCATCACAGCTCTGAAATCTCAAGTCATACAGTAAATGATGAGAGAATTTTCAATTTGTATTAAAATATTACTGAACATTGCATCCAGAAGCTCTTTCTGCCTGTAGGTACAGATTTCTAGCGACTGGCCGTATGGAGACATACTTTATATTCAAATTAATTAACAAATCATTAATACCATTGATCAGCCCTACCAAACGTGAATGTTTTTCCACTAAGAAACAAACACTGTTACGTTATTTTGATTGATACTGAGAAGCTGCTTTGATACAATCTATATTGTGAAAAGCGCTATATAAATATACTTGACTTGACTTGACATACTGGGTTATATCTAGCCCTGTGGTGACAAAGGCCCCATGCTTCGAGCTCCAAGAGAAACAGTGACATCAGTGTGGATTAACATTTCCTGGGAGATCAGTCCTCATAGGAGAAATTGGTACCGGGGTGTGTCAGCCAGTGCACCAGTGCAAGGAAGTGTCTAAATATGGGGTTGTGCAAGACCTTTGATGGCATCCGTGTTTCCGTGATGTCAGGCCACTTTGACGCCATTGCCCTTCCCACCCCCTCCATCTCCCTTCGCAGCACGTGTTGCAGCTGTCCCACAGACAGAAAGACAGACAGACAGACAGACAGGCGCACTCCACGTTTCACTGTTTCTACGCTTCACCAGCTCAGCTCAGATAGCTGGATCTGATTTACTGTAAACACCTAAATAAACTAACAAGGCTTTCAAACTCAAAACTGAAATACTGGAGCAATGCTACAAATAGAGATTCCATGTGCCAAACTGATGATTAGCCCTGGACAAAGCAAAGACATGTTCCAGTTGACAGACACTGACACTCAAAAAGTTGTGAAACGATGTAAAAAAAAAAAATTAGCAGCATTTTCCAAAGACAATAAAATCCCCATTCCTGTAATCTTATCCCCATGAGAAACTTCTGCCTGTGTGATTGAGCCCTTCATAAAGATGCTTACTGTTGTGATGTACCGGGAATGGAATTCAGGAGCATCTTTCAAAAATGTCAGGCCTGGATGAGTGTCCACAATGTCCTAATCAAAAAACAAAACAAAAAACAAAAACAAGATTGAGATGACTGTCCTAACCTAACACTTTAAGTCTACAAAGCTCCTTTAGACTGCTTATGTAATGAATTTATTAAATGTACCATTATTTATAACACAAAAATAAATAAAACAAATAAACAATTTATTTGTAAAGAACTATAATAAAGAACTATAATAAAAATAAAAGCCTCTAATATCCAACACAAGACAGTTTGGTAAGATTATAATATAATATAACATAATATAATATAAAGCAGGAAAAAAAACATTTAGTTTTTTCACAATTTGTCATTTTTTAACAAAACAAAACAAATTCTGCACCATTTAGATCCTCTATTGGTCGCCTTTACCTAAGACTTCTTTTATTCATTATCATATGTTCATATCTACTTTTAGTTATCACTGATGCAGAAAAACAGGTGGCATCAAAAGGTTTATTTTTCAAAGCTATATGCACTGTAAAAAAAACAATGAATTACAAGAGCAATGTTCCAACCTGTAATAGAGGGATGAAATCTTCTTGTTCCAGGTAATTGCAGCCTGGTTTGGCCAGCAAGTAAACAAACTTGGATGCATCATCGTAGCAGCTGTGCAATAACCTGTAAAGAAGAATAAAGGCAGAAAGTCTCAATCCAATGCCACACAAGATGTATAAAGATGTGATGTGCGTGCTGACACTTACTTTCTAAATGTTGCAATGAATGAGTGAACAGAAACAAAACCTGTTCTCTCTCCACCAGCGCAAATGAACATTGGTGATTTCCAATAGAGGGGACATCCGCATGCCTGTAAAATGCAATGCGTGAATTTTCTGTTTTCGTGGCATTTTACAAATTATTATATACATTGAATTATTATATTAATTAATACATAATTATAATCATGTACTGTCAAAGAAATAAATACAAGCTGATTACACATTTTAATTAAATCTCGATATTACTTAAATTATGTAAAAACAAAAAATTATTTATGTAAATTATAAGATTGATCCTCTTTAAGGGTCCAAATATCTGATTCTCAGAGATTAAATGTCAGGATGGATTATTCTGTTTATATTTCTTCATTATATGCTATTGTTCAAATATTATTCAAAATGTGAGTAAATAAAATAGAATGTTGTTTGGAGACGGCATCCATTATAATGCTGTGGCAATACAATTTGGCAAAGACAATTTGTCAGCTTGCATGTTCAAAGCTGTCAATCTAAGGCTATTGAGAATGGTTCAGAGACTATGAATCTCATTTCAGCCAAAACAGTTCTCATTTCATACGCACCTTTGCTATCTTCCCCATTTCATAAATGTCAGCTTTCTCCTCCTCAAACTCTGTGAAGGCTGCCTCAATTTTGGCAATGGCCTCGTCATAGTTGGCTGCACAGTTTGGAAGGCCTTTGGGGAAGTAGAAGCGTGGAATGTTTATGGAGGAGGGTGGGGGCGTGGCCACCACTTTGGCTGGCGGAGGACTGGGTGGCGGTGGGGTTGGCGAGGAGGGTGCAGGTGCAAGAGCTGGAGGAGGTGTTCCAGGTTTTTTCTCAGGCTGGATCTGTTGAGACACAGAGAGAGAAACAATAAGAGAAGGAATAAGGATCTCCATGGGTGTGACAACCGTTTAGGCCAAGTTCTACATTTGCTGCACAAGACCTCAAAGAAATTCAGCTGAATATGAATGTCATTCCACAACAGATCTAAGAAGCCAAGCTAAAAACAAAGTTCAGCTGAAGATGTGAAAGAAGCAAACAGTAGATATGAAAAAATGGTGTTAACAGTGGTAGTTTAAGATAAATATACTATGTTCGCCATTGTGTGACAAGATGTATAAGTAATACAAAGACATTTTCAGGAATGACTTCAACCAATACTGAGAAGACATCAAGGCAGCACATACTTTGTATATTTAGTGCACATCTTCTCATAAGCATTTACTTCAGCATCATATCCAATCTCTACAGAAGTATTTATAATAATATGCTGTCTCAAATTAACAAGTAAACAATGCCTTTAAAGTATTCTGTGACATTAAAGATGCTTAATCGCTAGCGATCTTTATGAAAACTTTTCTCCCGGTACTTGCTGTGCGAGGATGTTGGCTCTCGTTCTGCATATTCACACTGATCAATCAACTTCGGCCTCATCAACTTTCCTGCCCATGTGATGACAGGAACTCCCTCAGCAAAAAATAAGACTGATATTTTCCACCTAACCTTCTCGCCCTCACCAAAACAAGCCAAATACTTAATTTCAAGGGAGTTTGTTTACTTTTATTTCCACCTGCAATTTTTTTCTCATTGATTAAATGGTGAAGTAGAGTGGATTTGGGCTCAACTCTTTGTGGATTGGATAAATGATTGGGACATGTTGCATGGTGCTCCAAAACACTGCATGCTTACAGTCTAATTCACAGGCCTGACACTAACAGCTGATGTCAGTTTACTTCATTCTTTTCAGACAGGACATTGCGGCACCAAGGTTAAACTTCTAATAACAAGCTGTGGAAATGTCCAACACATTCTATACATAGTCTTGACATACTGTTCTTATTCTGGTCTCGGGTAAAACCCAAGATTCATAGCGTGCACCTCAGGCCTCTTATTTCTAAACGGCACAGTCTTACTGTTAATCAAACAGAAAAAGAGCTGTTGAAGTGCGACTGAATTTTGAAGAAATCTACTGCAAGCAGGACAGGACCAAATGGATATATTGAAGAGAACAGCTGTGGCTCAAACCCGGCCCGTACCGTCCGCTCCCTCCCCCCTCCACAAAGCTCCTGTACGCAACACTTGGACACTGTATTCCTGTCCTGCCTCACCCCCTTACACTATCCTATTAATAAACACGTTGGTATCTGCCTGTGAATAGTTTGTCTTGTCTGGCATGTGAGAGTTAGCTATGGCATTCTTTACTGAACTACAGAGGTTGGCTACTGACCTGGGCTTGCTGGAAAGACTTGAGCCTTTTTTTGAACCGTGACGGAAGGACAAAGTCACAGCCTCGGGCCAAAAAGGCCAGTTCGCCCCGCAAGTCGGGATCCTCCCTTAACGATGCCTCCTTGATCATCATATTGGCAATGTCAAAAGATTCAAAAAGTGAGAAATGAGGAAAAACCCTCAAAATAAGGAAATTGGACAAGCTACTCCAACAGTAGGTCCTCAGGAGGATCAGCTTCCGTTCAGGAACTTGTAGAGAACTCCGTTCTAGCCAGTGTCACTCGTACGCTCTTGTTCCACTCACTTCAAAACTCTCATTTGCCAGGCTTAGTCCAGGGATGTAAGGTGGATGCGTCTTGGCGCACGGAACAATTCCTAGAATCGTGCCTGCTATTGTAACAGCTGGAATCCAGGAGCATTGTACCAAAGAGGCCAGGCCGCCAGCCTCCTGATTGCCTTTCGAAACTACAAAACACAAAATCTCAACTCAAGTCCATAGCCAACAGGTTCCCAGCCCTGCGAAACATGAGCCGCTCTGGGTTCTGCCTCCCGGACCAGTCCCCTCTCTCTCTCTTAGCCCGTTCTGTCCTGATGAGCAGGGGGCTGAACACACCGATACAGAGGGGAGGGGGATCAGCTGTGTCAAATGTCCATAGGGGTGAGCAAGTTGTATTATGGGAATGGAAGACCCCTCCCACCCCCAAACAGAAAGGCTAAAGTTAGCCAGAGCACTGATGAAGTTCAAATTGCTCGATCAAGACTTTGTTTACGTGCAGAGGAAGGCAGAGAGAGAGGGGAGATAGCTTGGAGGGCCAGGCCCCTGCGATAAACGGCTCCCTAGAGTTCATGGGGTGTACTTCAGGAGTGGAGTAATAGGGCAATGTTTTAGGTAACTGCACCCAGAGCATAAAAACAGTAATGTCTGGAGTGCACATAGCTTCCTCTCTGCTCTAGAAAGTTTCAAACTAACCGACAAATGAACTTGGTACTCAAGGCAGACAAAACCCAACTGGTGCACTACAAGAACATTCGAAGGCCCCATGACTTTTCCAGCTGTTCGTGATTTACTGGATAAGGAGAAACAATAGGTTTTTTTTTTTTAAATATTCTTTTGACTCAATTTCTACCTGACAAGACTTTCCAGAGCTTTGCATAACTAGAAACTATATATATTTAACTTAAAAATACCCATGGAATCATAAAATTGTATTAAATATGACTTTTCCAGGTCTAAAAATCTATTCTTTTTCATATATACAGGTTTTTATTCTTAGAACACACACACACACACACACACACACACACACACACACACACACACACACGTTGAGGAGGTGAATCAAAACAATCAAGAGCTAAAACAACAACAACATCAAAATATTTCTTATTTTAAAGCGTATATACGTAAATCATCTTTAGGCCCCCTTGGAAGTTTGCTGAGGCCCTGGTCTACATAGACTGACCTGGTGACCGAAAAATCTTTAATATTATCAATTATTATTATTAATTTAAAATATGATATACTATGTACTATTGTTATTAATATTATTAATAATAATATCCACAATAAATGTCTACTTTAAGGACAATGATCACAATGTGAATAAACAATATCACACTCATTATTTCCCACATTGCCAGGGATCAAGTTCATGTTTGTGTAAACATTTTAACTGCTAGTCTACCATCCCCTATATCTGTGTGAACTACAAAACAGAGAACTAAATAAGTATAGTGACACCTAGTGTCTGTGTTTATAAATTATCCAACAGCTATCCAGCTATCTTTCCAAAAATTTACACATGGTGGTGTGTGGGTTATATTGACAGACAGCTGCGTTAATCCGTGCCATGTTTACATTTTATCTGCACAAATAAACCAACCAACTTTTTAAGAAGAAAAAAAAAGCAGAGGTAATGGAGCTGATTTCTTTGCGTAACTAAGCTCTAACACCTAGCAGATCTTCTCCGCTTTCCTTTAAGCCTTATAAATAACACCCTCTGTACAGGAGGCCTCCTGACATTTCAGCTGTACATAGCAATCCCAGCATTCCCCGTTCTGTCTCCGGCAGCTGTTAGGAGAATATCAAACACATCAAGATTCCACTGTGGGCAGAGAGACATAAAGAGGCCTGCCTGCTGCTAACACCATTAGCCATTGGAGGAAGAGAAGAGATGCATGCACAGTTCCAAGTGCATGCAATGAATTACTTATTCTTGTGTTGGCCAATTCTTAGCCTGAAAAACAAACCTGCTGTAAATAGAACATTAATGAAGATATATTCCATGAAACAAGTAACCTCAGAACCAGATTATAGTTAGCATGCTTCTGACTCACACTGTATTCTAGCACACAAGGGATCTACTACGACTAAAATGACACAGAACCTGCATCCCCATGGGAGCCCTATGAGCACTTAACCACTAAAATATTAAAGCGCATGTGAACATGTATGCTACGGCTGCACCAGGGACAGTGTAACGGTGTGGGTTTTGGATTTTGTTCCTTGATGTTGTCTGTCATGTGTTTCCCTGTCTTTTCATGTTCAGCTGTTCCCCATTAGGTTTATTAGTCTCCCCAGGTGTCTCTTAGTAACCACGCCCCCTTGTTATCTTGTTTAGCTTGTTTGTCTGTGTATTTAAACCCCTGTGTTTCAGTTGTTTGCTGTCGGTTGTTGTTTAATGTTGCCTGTAGCTTTGCTTTCAGTTTCTTTGTTTACCCCTGGATTATTAAAAGTACTTGCATTTGGATTCACTCTCCGCTTCTTCCTTGCTGCATCGTAACAGACAGGGCTGGAGCTAGAAATTCTAGTCCTCCATTTTTTGTTTTTAAAGTGAAGTTCAGGCAGGGACAAGGCCTGGTGGACGGTTCACGTGTGCCAACACGTTGCATGATGGTGCTTTTGTGAGGACGACCCAAATTCAGATCCTGCTCGAGTCATTTTCCAATCTCACCATTATAATGTTACAAAACAATATTCTCTGGTTCAAAGACCTATTATCATTATTACCTCTTAATTTTGTTGCATGTTTGTTCTGTGATTAGCTCATTTATTTCTGTTCTTCATTCTTATTATTATCCTTTTATATTTCTGTTTTTTGATCTTTGATCTCACTTCTTTTAACTCTATTGTTGCTGAATTACACAAACTGGTGTGCTATTTGTGTGCTCATGCTTCATTATGTTCATCTTGCTGGTGACAAAGTGCACTGTAATATCTCTTTAGTCAAAGCAAAAAGCTAGTTTTTAAGTGATCGCATTCATATGCAGTTCTTGTACCATCCAGTTTTTGCGATTTCTAACATTTGAGGTAAATTTACTGTTTTGTTCAAATGAAAGCAAACCAGTAAGCATTTCATAAACTTTCTGGTTCCTCACACCAAGCTATCGTATCCTATCAGATGCTTATTTTCACCAACCATTCAATTCTTTACGGAACTGACCTTTAACGCAAATAATAAACAATTTATTCTTAGATGAATGCATTTATTATTATATAACAAAATTCTAAATGCAAGATTAAAATTGGGTAACACTATTTTAAGGTGTCATTGTTACAGTGTAATATATTTAAGTACTGAGTAATATTAATTAACAACATGTACATGGTTAGTTGCATGTAATTATGCATAATGTACTGTTGTTATTACTATGGTAAGTGAATGTAACTTATGTAACAAAGACACTGTCAAATAAAGTGTTACCAAAAAATTGTCATAAATGACCACAGAAATTTTCCAGCTGATGTTCTACATAACAGGCCAAACTTACTACTGTATGTGACCTACAACATTAGGATCAAGCACACATTGTATTAGGAATCTTATGGGTTTGTGTAATTTATTTGATTACATTTCTTGATTACAAGTCACGATGCCTGACAAATCATGGCAGAATTCCTAGAAACACTAGGGCAGGACAGGACTTTCCTGTCCTCAGCTGCAGAACAATATAAATACAAGAGTGTCACCTTGCCTAGTGGAACCAGCGGTACTCGCTCTGGATCCAGGGTTACATTCTAAAGACTTTTAGTGTGTTTCCACCTCCACTGTTGGCATAACTAATTATTATATTGCAGTCTCCTTGACTTCAAGCCTTGTGCATGCAACTGTAGCTGAGAATTAATAATCATACTATCAGAACAGCTGGAATATTTCAGCTGGAGTGAGGAACATTCAACTTTAGTTTAGTTGGTCTTTCCCAGACTACAGGTAATAAGGCTGCAAATTATGATAAAGCATAATTTACTTAAATATAAACTTAAATTATAAAATAATATGATAATATAAACAAAATATAACAGCATATAGCAGGTAAATATTTACCACACAGGTAAATAGTCATGGCTTATATTTATATTATGAAACAGTTTCTGGGTGCTACAGGAGAGATGGGCTTTTCAGTGCTAGCATATGAGTGGATTCGCTGAGACAGGCAGAGCTGTGCAATGCTGGGAAATCCTATGAGCAAGGAGTTAATACTTCCATGGCCCTTCGCTTCAACTTCAGAGTCACACCTGTCTGCCTGCTTATGCCAGCCAGCTTGTTCTAGGACGTGCTGTAACAGTGCCCGGGCCTCTCGATGGCTCTGCAGGTGCTGAGTATGTTCTTGCACTGACAGGAGCCGGGCTCATCACACCTGTCTCCTTCCCATCACCCCAGACACTCCAGCACCACGCTGAGTCTTCAATTAACAGCAAATCAGTTCTGTGGGATTCCAGAGGTATCGGAGTGCTGTACGAGTGTCACCCGTCCACTGCCATGACCTATCAAAATGATCTTCTTAACCTTTAGAAGATACATTTTCACTACAAGTGCACTAGCTTTCTAGGATTTGGAAATACTCATGGTGTGTTGGTCTTATTGGAGGCACATTTAGTCGAATAACTGGGGAATCCAGCTAAATTTGTTGCATTTGTGGGAATAATAATGTTTTCATTCCATCAATTTTCAGCAGGTCTCAGTTGCGCAGTGTTGGGATGCCATTGCCAGCTGAAGCGCGGTACACCCCTCTACCCCTGCGCCCCACTAACATTATAACATCACAATGTGCGTTTGGCATTGGCTGTGTGACAGTGATGGGTACCTCGGTGCAATCTGAAGGTGCTCTTCGCTGCAAATGCTAAGAAAAATTGCATAGCTTCCTAAAAGCAGTTATTCAGAGATTAATTTCAGCTTTCAAAGATATGCTTAGTGCTTTGATTTATGGCACAGCAAGTGCAGCACAGAACTCTGAGACTGGAGGAGGATGGGGCACCAAGGAGGAGCACAGTTATATTAGATCCTTACTGAAAGTGAGGAGACAAGACAACAGTAAGAAGAGGACAGGACAAATGTGCCTGCATTTCAGAGATGGAGATGGATAGAGACTGACAGATCGAAAAATAAATAGCCAGCATGTTATCTTTAAAGTCACCATGAAATCAAAATATGATTATTTTTAATGGAATAATGCAATGGAATAATGTTAATAAATAATTTATCCGTGCACAAATTTTTTCTTTCAAATGTGCACTCATAATCAAAATGTTTTCTCCTCCCTCATGCAGTAACATCTCTTTTCTTCTTTGATGACGGGTTTACTGGCGCAAGGGCGGGACAACCTGTCACTCATATGACATCACAGCAACAGCAAATCACAACCATCCAATCAATTCCTGATGGACAAAATCAAGTCCCGCCGTAAATTTTTTTCTTGTTCGAAAAGCTTTTTTACTTCGATATACGTCACAACAGTTTGATTTTTTTTTTTTGCAATTTATGTTATGGCGACATTAAACACCAGAACACTGTCTAGCAATTGTTAGGATTATGGCACCATGCAATGCATTGCTATAAGGTCCTGCCAAATGATTAAAAAATGGTATCAAATTAAAGCATATGTTGATTAATTAATCAATTTAAACAATTAAATCTAATTTGTCAACATTTGCAGAGAAAAAAAAATCAAAAATGGCCCAGATGAAGATAATACAAAATCATTATGTTAGTTTTAAAGAAGTTAATATTGCATGATGTAATTCTATCACTTATCATAAGCCATCTCTGGCTAAACAATTATATTCCATCATAGATTTGTTTGTTTCTATATACACGGATGTGTTTCGCATTTTGGGGCGTGGATTAAAAAAATGACTTATTTTAATTAATAGCACTGAATTAGCACTAAACATTATCAAAATTTTCCAAAAAAAATTCTTAAGCAAACACAAGATGCTAGGAAAATCTAATGAAACCCAAATACAAGATGTTGCATTACAAGTTCGTATAGACAGGAACTGACTGCAAAACTGATTTTTTTGCAGATTTTTTTGACTGACTGATTCTGAATTTCAGGTGAGGCCTGTTCATAGAGACTTCAGAATGTCAGTACTTGAGCTGTAGCGAAACACATTGATTGGTGTGAGGCCAATCTCTCATGCATTAGGTATTAAATAATGCAATTCTTGCAATTCAATTCAAATCAGATTCATTAAAAGAACTATACTATAAAGTATCCTGATCTATTCTGAGTTATATAATAATAACACAACCATCCTGTTAATATCAACACCATCCTTTTAGCCTTTCACACAGTATTAATGCAAACTGGTGTTCATAGCACATAAGCCTGTCTCTACACATATAACTCTGTTATATCATGTTGAACCCAAACAGTTGGAGTGACTAGGGGCAGATGGCAGAGGCCGTCTATCTCTCTCCACTGCAGTGCAGAAAGAGAGCACCAGGACTGGACAGCCCATCTAGTCCTCACCCCCACCTCCCCTCGCTCCCTCTGACGCAGGAGCGACTGCCATGTGTGTAAAATGATCCCCAAAGATAAAGCTTCTAATTTGCAGTTTATTTCTGCAGCAGGCACTGGGCAGACTTTAGAAACACATACAAATACCATACCCCCACCACCACCACCACCACCACCACCACCCACACACACACACACACACACACACACACACACACACACACACACACACACACACACACACACACACACACACACACACACACACACACACACACACACACACACACACACACACACACACACACACACACACACACACACACACCCCACTGTTTGAATCTGAGCGCTTGAAAATAGAAGTGCCAAATGCCATCACCATAGCGATAACCCTTTACCTGGACTTCTGAGTCCCTCTAAGGAATGTGGGGGCATGAAAGGGGCCTTATTTCCTCACACACACTCGGCAGAGAGTTGAATTGAGGAAGTGGATTTTATGAGGGCCTATTCTATTCCAAGCTGGATTTCCTCTATGAAAAGCCACACAGTGGGAGCACTGAAAGAAGTGCCATTAAAATGACAGCTCACAAAGGCTGGGCCCATGGAGGATGGGACAGCTTTTCAAAAGCCAGAATATTTTAAATGAACCTCATTTAGAGAGACATGACTTTGGGTATTTACACACTCAGTGCCAGACAGGACATTTTAAATCAACCCCTCAGGTTGTGGAAGTGGAATTACAAGGAGTACTAAAGTAATAAATAAATATTCTGAGTGTCAGTTTCGTCAGGTTTTATTATGTTTACATGCGTCAAATACATATACTGCAACTAATAATTACACTCATATTTTAATATATCAATATACAGTGTTTTTTTATTTAAAACTTTTTAAAGAAAAAATTACCATTAGTACATAAGTAATGTATTATTTTATTAATATTTTATTTTATAAAGGAATGACATAAGAAAAAATGAATGCATTTGAAATAGAATCTTAAATAATGAACTTATTAAATATCAAATGCATTTATTACACTTAAATGTTATTCCTATTTAAAAAAAAAAATCTTATAATATTCATTTATCTAACTTCTTTTTCAAATTTAAAAATGTTTTCCTTTTAAGGCCAGAATTAAAATTGCGCTTACAGACATTGTACCAGTGTTTGATTACTGTGATGTCATTTATATGCATGCACACTTATCTATTAAATAACTTGATTCTTTATATCATGACTTTCTAAGATTTGTGGTTAATACCGACTCTTGTACTCACCATTGTATTTTATATAATTCTTTAGGATGATCATCAGTATTCATGATAAGGAAAACGCATTTACTTGTTTCATAATGAAGGTGTTGTTAGGTAAATTACTACATATATTTGTATTTTTTATTTTTATTTTGATCTAATACTTACAGTACTAGATCAGTACCAAAAATTAATCTAGTTGCTCGGGTACGGTCGAGTTTGGCAAATCAAACTATGGAATGAGCTTCAAAGAATCCCTAACTTAAAAACTCTTCCTACAGTAAATGCTTTTAAATGCTGTTTTGAAGGAGGAGTCCTGTGATTTAAAAAAAATATATTTTATTTATTTATATACTTAATTTTGTTGCTGATAAGAGTTGGTAATGAAACATTTATTAAATAAGAAAAAAGAAAAAAAACAGAAGCATTTTCAGTAGTGGTCTCTGAATGTTCATTTCATTGCATCAATTATTAGTCATTATAATACTCCATCACTTGATTTATTCGGATACATTATCAAAGACTGTTTATTGGAAGTAAACAATGCAGATATTGTTAGGAATGTGAATAATCTGTCAGGACAGATTAACGAGTGACCTGGAAGCTCTAAGCTTAGATGAATTCTTGGTAATTGAATGAGGTGACGAACATGCAGTATTGTTGCAATTGATTTGTGGTGACCTTGTGTTTGTGGCTCTTGCTCAATGTATTCTCCACATGCTGTTGTTTACCACTTGGCTGCCATCTATTTCAGGGCAGGTCAGAGCAGCGTGAAGGTTCTGGCCAAAGGCCCTGCTCACGTTTTTACAACCAAATAAGCAGAGAGCCTGAAAACAAAATGCATGAGCAGTGAAACTGTTAGGGTCTTTATATTCCTGAGTTAAGAAGATTCTGATATGGAAAACCTTTTGGGAAAAATGCAAACAAAGCCATACTAAAATAAGCAGGTTCTATTGAGGCAGCTTTGTTTCTCCACTGTAAAACTTTAAAAAAGTAATTTACAGGATTAAGAGTATTAATTACTGTAGTCAGAAATGTACAGTGAAATGAATGCATGCTGGGTCATTTTATTACAAATTACTGTTAATCAACAGCAAAATGATGCTGACATCACAGTAATTTACTGCTCTTGTTTTACTGTGAATTCACATTATAAAGTTGTCTGTAACCATGCCAATGTAAGAAATTATATTGTTCAGTACTGTTATTGTTTTGAAGTAGCCATAATGGTGATTAGTGTTCCATTTGCTTGGGATTTTGGACCTTGTATATTCATATTCAAATTTCTGATCTAGCCAAGCCAGAAGTGGGACAAATGAAAACATTTGATAAAACAATGACATTCTAGAATATAAAATAAGCTAGGCTAATTGGTCAAACTATACTATTATTAGCATTATTTCAGCATAAAGATTTATTGCAAATTCATTATTGTTTGTAGATGTATTCACAATAGTAAAGCAGCCGCTGAGATTTATCTTTGAAAGGTGTGACATCATATTGCAACACAAGATTTTTTTTAATCCTATCACCTAATGAAGCAAAGACATCAATACTCGACATACAAAACACAACAATGGTGACACTCAACAAATAATAATACTAAAAAAAGATAAATTCTGAACATTACAAAATAAACAAACAACACAAACTGCTAAGTGAACCAAAAATAAGTTCAGGAGCACAGATAAAACCAACAAAAATCAAGAAACTCCACAGCAGAATCTATTCATGCTGCACTGCATGATGGGTACCTTCATAGTACACATGCACTGTAGAAATATAGTATGATATTGTAGATTTTACAGAGGAAATGTCCAAGAGTACTGTTTGATACAAGAAAGGTCCTACTGTGGAATTACTGTAAAAGTAATGCAATTATCAACCTGGAATATACTGTAATTTCACACTAAAATAGCGTGTATTGATGAACTGCAGCATGAGCCACCACAAATTTTACTGTTGTCATGAAAAACATCATATATCTTAACTATGTGAGAATTCCTGTACTTTCATTGCATGTACTCAACCATTAAAGTAGTTCTGTAGCTATCCCGAACATATCACATCAACCACGTTAGCATCCCCCTTTGACCTATACATTTATGATGTCGTAGAGAAAAAAGTGAGGTACTAACAACAGCAAAACAATCTACTTGGATTTAGCTAAACAAATACAATTAAACAATGGAGAACAACTTGTTTGATACCTATTTCACTTGACATACTGTTGTACTAATATACATTGTTTCTCATGATTGTAGTTCCTGTATAAATAAATGTATCCCACCTCTGCACATCAGACTGACTGTGTTTAACATATATAGGCCTCTGAATCACAGAGTAATCAAATTATATCAGAGTCAGATTAATATATATATATATATATATATATATATATATATATATATATATATATATATATATACATAATGTCGGAATTCTACTCAGGTGGCTGCATTTTGTCAAAGTTTTGTTTCTTTCAAATGTACAGGTGCAACTGGAAGTATCACAGCCTGTCTTCTAAAACTATAATTTACCAGTGGCAATAAACAGGAAAGATACACAATTAGAACCAGGCATATGTTTATCTTAACTGCAAGGGCCTAACTATGAGCCGAGTCCTGCTGCACTTATAGTCCTCACCAGCAGATGGGGGTATGAGCTTATATGTATCTGTGTGCTAAAGTTAAAGGGTAGTTGAGCCATTTACTCACCCTTGTGTGATTGCAAACCTAAATGACTTTCCTGCATCTTCAAAAAACTGAGAAATTCTTTAAATATGGTTTTACAGGTTTGGAAGAACATGAGGGTGAGGTATATGATGACAATTGTAATTTTTGGGTAAACTAACCCTTTCAAAAAATGACATATTTATTCATATCCATAGGAACATTTTTAAAATTCATAATTTGAACAAATGCAACAGAATTTGAGAAAATGTATCCGGAACATTTATACAGGTTGATACAGAGAACAAATAACGTGACAACAGTTCAACCAAGATTTTCCTACATCAATCAAACCATGTGAATGTCAAGCATTATACCTGGATTGAACACAGAGGCTTTGAAATATGTCTCTCTCACCTCATACAGTCATCGTCATTAGTGCCATATTTAAAGCAGTTGTTAGACTTGTTAAAACCATTTTAAGCTATGCCATTTACCACCCAGAAGACACAAGGTCACGAACCCTGGGATTCCGAAATGTCTCATCCGCCCATGCACCCTGTCCATTTATCATTTCACTGTATTTGCCAACTCCTATAAAACAGTTCAGGAACTTTACACATCTCATTTTATGTGGATAAAGGATTAGAGAGTTCCAACATAAAATGCATTGTCACATCTCTAGACAGGGGATACGGTCTAGTTAGGGCAATATAGCCTTTGAAGAGTGGGTCTACTGGGGAGATGGAATCTCTGAAGAGGATCTCTGCCAACACCTCCCAAATTTCATGGACTACAGTGGATTGCAGGTGGAAAGTACAGTCAGGAGTGAGTAAGAGTGAGTAACCGCAACAAATGCAACTTATTGGAAAACACCTTGTTATGCAAGCAGGCAAACATTTGTCTTTTTCCATTCATGACATGCTGTGTACAAGCTGTGTTCATGTTGCGAAGTCTCTCTAAAACACTAGATGGCAGACTATGATTCTTGAATAAAAATACATAAACACTAGAATGGTCTCACCTAAGAACAGTCTATTTGAAGTGGACTTAATGCCTGTAGACCATACAGTCAACGACTCAGATTTACAGTAAAATAGTGTGGTTACTGGAGGCCATGGACACACACATACGCACAATTTCCAAAGCTGAGTCAGAGTAAATGAATATTTCACTCACTCTCTTCAGGTCTGGATAGTCATTATCTGAGGATTAAAAGCATGGGAACATAAGTCCTTGTGTCTGTTGTGGCCACCTCATTGAAAACACTCTGGTCAGATTATTTAGTTGTAGTGCTTATTGAGACCTTACTTTCCATTACCCTTTTGTCTTGTGCTCTTTTCTTCCCCTCTACTCACTCCCACCAGCAGCACAAGCTGCAAAAATACCCACCAACGTCAGAACTCAGTGAAATGGATCCCGCTAAAACAGTGACAAAACCCTAATCAGAGACAAACCGCTGCCAAAATCAAAGGCTTTCCTCCAATTCAAACTTTAAAAAAAAAAAATAGTTCTAAAGATACACAGACTAATTTCAAATAAATATAGCTTGTTGTTCACCACCGATTTTATGTATCGCAACAAACTCTGCAAGCATTGAAGCAGGTTAATGTGACCGAGAGGGTATGACAAGACAAGGTTCATTATAATGAGATGAGAATCCATTAAATCGCTGCTCCCTCTCAGAGAGCTGATAAAATCAGCCATTAACACTGTTCAATGACAATTGCATTTTTTTAATTCAGCAAGCCTGTAATGTATGCGGGGTCGCTTAACAAATAGTTGTGCTGAGCTTCGGGCATTAAACACGACATTGCTCTTGATTACTCAAATGCAAGGCACATGAGTAGTCTGGAAGGTTTCGAAACTTCATTATAAATTAGATTTTTATCTTTCACAAAGTTCACAGGATAATGGGTAATCTCTTGGAAAACAACTTCCAGACAGCATGTTAAAGTGAAGAGCATTGTCTGACTACTGGACACCCCCCATGACATTCTGCCAGAACAATAACTATATACAGTGAGTGAGTGTGTGTGTGTGTGTGTGTGTGTGTGTGTGTGTGTGTGTGTGTGTGTGTGTGTGTGTGTGTGTGTGTGTGTGTGTGTGTGTGTGTGTGTGTGTGTGTGTGTGTGTGTGTGTGTGTGTGAGAGAGAACTTAATTGCCAAGCATGTTTGCACACACAAAGAATTTGTTTTGGTGACAGAAGCTTCCAGTACACAGAGACAACAAGAGTACACAGATAGTAAAATAAAAAATAAAGATATATGAAAAAGACACGTATAAATAATATAAAAATAAACAAAAAATGACATTTGTATGTACAGGTGTGCTATATACAGTAGAATAGAATTCACAGGGAATGGAATTGTCCAATAAATATAAGTGGTATTGCACATTTATCATTGCACATGGGGAGAACATTTAACTCTTCACTAGGCAGATTACCTGGGGGAATATTACCTGTATTTGATCAGTTTAATGTGTCATGCTGAATAAAAGTATACATTTCCTTCAATAATAAAAATAAATAACCCCAAACTTTCTTTTGCATACAGTATATACACTCACCTAAAGGATTATTAGGAACGCCTGTTCAATTTCTCATTAATGCGATTATCTAATTAACCAATCACATGGCAGTTGCTTCAATGCATTTAGGGGTGTGGTCCTAGTCAAGACAATCTCCTGAACTCCAAACTGAATGTCAGAATGGGAAAGAAAGGTGATTTAAGCAATTTTGAGCGTGGCATGGTTGTTGGTGCCAGACGGGCAGGTCTGAGTATTTCACAATCTGCTCAGTTACTGGGATATTCACGCACAACCATTTCTAGGGTTTACAAAGAATGGTGTGAAAAGGGAAAAACATCCAGTATGCGGCAGTCCTGTGGGCGAAAATGCCTTGTTGATGCTAGAGTTCAGAGGAGAATGGGCCGACTGATTCAAGCTGATAGAAGAGCAACTTTGACTGAAATAACCACTTGTTACAACCGAGGTATGCAGCAAAGCATTTGTGAAGCCACAACACGCACAACCTTGAGGCGGATGGGCTAGAACAGCAGAAGACCCTGCCGGCTACCACTCATCTCCACTACAAATAGGAAAAAGAGGCTACAATTTGCAAGAGCTCACCAAAATTGGACGGTTGAAGACTGGAAAAATGTTGCCTGGTCTGATGAGTCTCGATTTCTGTTGAGACATTCAGATGATAGAGTCAGAATTTGGCGTAAACAGAATGAGAACATGGATCCATCATGCCTTGTTACCACTGTGCAGGCTGGTGGTGGTGGGGTAATGGTGTGGGGGATGTTTTCTTGGCACACTTTAGGCCCCTTAGTGCCAATTGGGCAACTTTTAAATGCCACGGCCTACCGGAGCATTGTTTCTGACCATGTCCATCCCTTTATGACCACCATGTACCCATCCTCTGATGGCTACTTCCAGCAGGATAATGCACCATGTCACAAAGCTTGAATCATTTCAAATTGGTTTCTTGAACATGACAATGAGTTCACTGTACTAAAATGGCCCCCACAGTCACCAGATCTCAACCCAATAGAGCATCTTTGGGATGTGGTGGAACGGGAGCTTCGTGCCCTGGATGTGCATCCCACAAATCTCCATCAACTGCAAGATGCTACCCTATCACTATGGGCCAACATTTTAAAGAATGCTTTCCGCACCTTGTTGAATCAATGCCACATAGAATTAAGGCAGTTCTGAAGGCGAAAGGGGGTCAAACACAGTATTAGTATGGTGTTCCTAAAAATCCTTTAGTTGAGTGTATATTTTATAGTTTTGATCGCATCCATGAGTTAATTAAGTTTAGTTTTGCTAATCATTGATTTGATTACAAGAATGGCAAGATTTTTGAAGCATTTATAAAAATCAATATTCTGAATTGAAATAGTGATTTGTCTGAAATATTTCTGAAGAATTTCACAACAATGCACCATCCAATTTCCAGAGATATTTCAGAGTGCAGTCAGAACTATAAATTACTCTGAGGGTTTAGTTTGATAGACTCACAGAAAAGCTGTTTAAGATGTCTGAAGATTCAGTTAAATTATCTGACAAAAACAATCTCATTTAAAGGAACCTACATAATTCAACAAACATGAAAGAAACCACTAGTGTCTTGATATTTTTAAACTGATAGTGATGTAAACACTCACAAAAACACACACAGAACTCTGTGTTCTTCCTGTAAAAGATCTTACAAAACTATCACTCTGACAAATAGCTCTAAAAATCACATAAAACTTGGTCATCTCACAAGAAATCTGGTTAACTCAAATCCATCCCCTCAGACTCTTCACCAAACCATTGGAAAAGAAATAGTTTGAGAGTATGAATTAGCAACAGTTTCATAGTTGAAAAATAGGAAGCCACTGTTCAGTGCTGATGGTCATGCTACAGGAAGATACACAGAGCTCCTGTTTTTCCTTCAGCAAATCCCCATGCCAGCTCAAGGACTTAAGGAGCCCCCAACACAAATGGAGGCTTAAGTACCATATTAGCACCTCAGACATCCAAAACCCTGGGAAAAAGTTGACATCACTTGGGGGTCTCTATCAGTGCTAAGACTGATACAAACTGTTATTTTGAGGAGGCTGTTGTCTTGTTGCCATGAACTTGTATGTTGTTTCGTACCAGAGCTATAGCCTCTTCCATTACTTTTTTGTATTGGAAACTCTTCACAAATAGCAACAGGCAGTGATTCACAGGAGGATGTTGCACATAAAGGGGTTTCTTGGCTCAAACCTCAGCTGTGAGTTCATTTCCTCTCAGTGCAGGGCAGCCGTGCCGGTGATGTAATTCCCTGCTGCCCCTATGCAAACAATTTGAGCAAATAAGAAGGTGGACACAAAACACGTACAGGCACCCTCACTCACTCCGTTTTTTTTTATTCTGTCCTTGAGGGAGTGATCAAAACTTGAGTGATTCTTACTGAGAAAGACCGAAATGTACTTTGTAAATTGTACGTGTACAAACCTAGTTTGGTGTACAAAGTGAACTGTGTGAAAAAATCTAATCATGTCATTTTCATGAACATACTGATTTTTTCCCTTTGTTTTTGAGATAATTGCAGTGGTTTGCTCATTCTCTCGATTAACATCCTTTCAGAAGGGGGGGGGGGGGTGCTGTGCCTCACCAAAGTGTTGCTCTATGGTCATTTTAAACTTGTTTAGGAGAATTCATAGTCTCAGTTATTTGCAGATGTTAGTATGTGTTTGAATGAGGTTGACGATTTAATATGGGTTTTGATGCAAAATACTGAGATGGCTAGACCAACAACATGTTATTTTTAATTACAGCACAGTAAGAAATAGAGTTTGTATGAATGTGTCCTTGGCATGGTTGGAAATAGCATAATATAATCCATAATTATAGTATATTTAGAATTACTGTGAAAAGCTAGAACTGTCAGACATCTGAACATAACCAGAACCTCACAGGATGGTCAAAAAGCGGGGTATAAAGTGAGATAATCAATGTGTGTGTGTGTGTGTGTGTGTGTGTGTCTGTTAGATGACAAACTTACAAACTAACAAAGTAGAACACTGTGGCGAGCAGCCTGTGTGCGCGAGGCTGGTGGCGTGATTACTAATGAGCGACACCTGTGAGACGCACCGGTCTCACGGAGGAGTGGAAGTATAAAAGGGGGAGCGACGACAGCGGAGATCGAGAGAGGAACAGGCCTGGTCTTATGCTGTGTTTTGTTTTATTATATGTGACAGCAGTCGTCCGTGAGGGGTTGCTGTCTTTTCCTTTTGTTTTGTATTTGTTTATTTATTTATTAAAGTTTGTTAAATGTTCGCCAGTTCATCCCTCCTTCTTCCCATAACAACGAACTGCATTACAAACACTAAAATGACTAAAGCTAAACTAAAATAAATAACAAAAGCACAAAATTACTAAAACTTCCTTAAAAAAAAATGAAAATATAAGAACAAAAGCTAATGTAAAATAGTCATAAATACTAAATACAAATAAATAAATAAACTCATCAGAACAATGTTTCGGTGATGCCTGGATTAACCTTACTCACACACATTCTAAATGCTAAACTCCAGTAAAACACAAGGGCACGCTGTAGTTTCTCTTCACTTCATATAACAGAGGTGTCATAAAGACTCAAATGCGGCCTGGCCAGTGGTGACCCAATGTGGTGTGTCTGTGGCTCTAAGCATGACTAGTTGGCCCGAGCCCCTGGAAGAGATCCTTCTGATTTATATTGACTGTAACACTCTTATTGCCAAGCAGGGTGTTCCCAGTCACCATGGAGATTAACTGCACTTCCTGACAGGTGCAGTGAAGGACATATTGCCTTGTCTGCACCATGCGGTCAAGCCAACAGGGCAAGGTCTCCAGTCCAACATGGAGAGAGCTGTCTCTAGGCTTACAGAAGGAAGGTTTTACATGCAGGCCTCAAATCTGAGGGGGGAATGCACTTAACAGTTGCACCACTTTTTCACATGGCATTTCAGTACAAAACCCTGCACAAACCATATGTGAATAGGTTAAACTAGGTTCTAATTGTGCTGTAATAGCACTGCACCGTGAATATTTCAATTAATTTATTGTTATTGTCACACAACCATGCCTGATACTGATCATTATTTTGCCTTAATAAAACTAAAACGCTACAAACTAAAAATCCACCATTTCAAATGCAACAAGTGGGAAGCACAACATTATTATGTACAGTATGAAAAATGTCTAACAGGAAGAAATTCACTTTAATTTTAAGATCAGTATAATATAATTTTTTTTATCTTAGAGATTAATCGAAATGTAAAAAAAAATAGATACAAAACAAAATATAAATCATACTTTTTTTTTTAAATCACAGAATGTTTCCTGATTTGCATAGTACTTAAAGGCTTATGGTCACTAAACACAACATAAGTTTGTGTAAATAAATGCTAGTGGCCACGACTCATTTCATAGGCCATTGAAAACTCATTTTAATTATCTTCACAATCGCATACAAGAAGCATTTAGTTCATAGGTTTCAACATGACGCACATGTGAAACCAAGAATCAGAGGGAAGCAGTAAATAAGCAATCTCAAGAGAGAAGTACAAGCCCCAGCATCCGGAGCAACAGATTACCCTGTCAGCTCTGAGACAGAGGCAAGGAGGCCCAAACCCATTGAGCGTCCACTTTCAGCCTCACCTGTTGTTTGGTCTAGCAATGAGCCATGAGACGGAAAAAGACACACAAACAAAATGACCACACTCAGGTCCTATAGCAATGCACAACAGCAACTGTTAGATCTGGAGCTGGTTCCCTAGATGCAAATCTTGATCCATTCAGTGCTTTTATGTTCGTGATGATACATGCAGGAACTAAATGATATGAAATGAGAAAAGCACTACAGGTGCACCGTGTTAAAAACAAGACCCTAGATTCCCATCGTAAACAGCAAACAGGTATGACAGAGGGAGAACGCATGGGTCTAATGTTTCCGCAGCCTCGTTGATCTCCGTGATTCGCAGCTTTGTGTTTAAATGGGGCAGTGGGCAGGGCTCCTGGCGTAGCGCTCTTATTTTTATTGCTCCCTCGGGTGCCAGAGAGGTGATCGGGTTAGCAGAAAGCTATTCCCAAACTTAGCCGTGACCCCCACGGCAACACTGGGTCCGTTTTCCTTCTGGCGACAGCCAGTCTCTTAGCGGAATGAAATAGTAGGCGGGGAGAAAGCTGATTAGTCTTCCTGACACCTTTGTCTGTAGATGACAAGGAGGAGGAGAAGTGCCCTAGGCAAATCAACACCATTAACAGTGTCTGTGCCAAAACCCCTGCTGCCTGCTCTTGCTATGAACTACCAGCGCTCTTGAAAAAGGACGGTGTGTCCTCCACACCAACTGCATGGCTACAGCATCACAACTCAATCCCAAAATAACATGTGGACCAATGAGAGACAGTTACTGGGGGAAGTGCATTTTATGAAAACAACTTTCTAACTAAACATCTCACACTCATATCTTTAAAATGAAGCTAATGTTCAAAGGATGACGTTAAACGTGAACTAATTCAACCTTGTTCGAGATAAAATTTCTGGTATTTGGCATCTTGGGGAAGCATAAATGTGCTAATTTATCTGACATGTCTACAAAACCTTGATAATCAGCCATCAGGGCATTTTTAGGGGTGTGTACGTGTGTTCGTGCACAAGTATGCGACTCATCCAACCTTAAGGGTTCTTAGTTATGCGCTGAGCAAGTACAGAAATAGGATTGGAGGAGGAGCCCCATTATTAAGGGGGTTCCACTCTTGACAGATGTTATGGCAACGTCATAAATAGCAGGCCCGAGATAGAACCTGAGCTGGTATTGGTTTACAAAGCCAGGAAAATAAACAAGAGAGGATTTAACAGTGACAGAAAAGATAAAAAGGGTGGGAGAGAGGTAGAACACAGGACACATAAAGAGCGAGGGTTAAATGTACTTGGACGACTGACACAGGACATAAACAGCTTGACAACACTTCAGAGAGCTGAGAGTTATCAATAAATGGGTCATGGAATACTTAAAACACATTTCTCGAGACTTGCACTAGATGATGACTTGATTTTTTGGAGAATTGAGAGTTGTTGTGCCCATCTATGCAGCTTTCAGACCTTTTTACACATTTCAAAATTGTGATGACAATTGACATGTACATATAAACAAGTACGTCCAGTACATGCCAGAGTCTCACCCAAAAACCCTGAACTAGAGTATAACAAACTGTGCTTTCTTCTCCCCAACATTATGAATGTGTAGATAAAAAAGACTAAAGGTGACAGTCAGCTCCAAAAGACACATGATACTGACCCCACAGTTAACTCCAACAAGCTTTTATGCAACCCGCAATAAATACATTTCTCAGGGGTATGATGTTAGATAAGGCTATTAGATACTTTTAACAAAATCAACCTGGGAAATTACAACGGTTTTAAATGAAAACCATCAAGTAAAATACAATAAAACACATATTTAACAGACTAAATTGCAACTATTTGAAATTTAAAAAAAGATCAGTTAGCAGTGACAAATACGGACTTGGTCAAAAATGGTAACCCCTTCACTGCTTATATTGATGATAAATTTCAATTCCCCTAAAGAAAGTCTTTTCCTAGTTCATGCACATGCCAGAGTATTTCAGAGAAGAAATTTGATTTAATGGTTACTGTTTATGAAGGCTATAATTTTGTGCTTCAGCTAATGGTAAAATGGATTTTCCACCTCCATTCTGTCTGTAAGCTATACACAGTTCTGCTCGCTGGTTATATAATAATTACTCCTTGTAGAAGATATAAAAATATCTTTCAGATTCTCCAAGACAAAATAACCGAATTTATTAAAATTATCCTGTACAACTATACAGTAGGTACTCAACCAGAATGCCTATAACCGCCACGACTCATGCCGCGGCAAATCCACCGCAGCAAAAATAAACCAGTCGCATTTCAAAGTCGTTCGCGAAATGACCGCCAGGTGGCGCAAAGGGACATTGTGCAAAACAGCAGCAATCGCAGTATTTTAAAATGTAGGTGGGGTTAAAAATAAAACATTTTTTATAAATAGGCCTATAGAACAAAATATAGAATCAATTTTAGAAATAAAATAAAATAAAAAATAGAATCAAAAGTTAAAAATAGAGATGATAACAATAAGCTTAGCCTATTCCTATGAGGACCAGCGCAATAACAAACAAACAAAAAGTAGGCTACACCAAAAGACCGTCATATCTGCAGTCAGTGAAAATAAACTAGGCTAGGTGCAATGACGCTGAATATTTGTACTATTCTATTGAGGAATGAAACGAATGAAGAGCGCTTCTCTCTCGTGAGCGATATAATTTCATAGTAATTTATAGTAGCCTAGGCTAGCCTAATTTCATAGTAATTTCAAAAGCAGTTCTGTTAAAAAAAATTAAACTACATGGGGTAGGCCTATACCATATAGCCTACATAAATAATTATTTTTGAGAGATAACATGGAGCGCGATTCAGTTAAGATCCTGGTTTCAATGCTTTAAAAAAAATGTCACAAGGCGTTTTGAGATTGTTTTGCATTAAATATTGAAGTTTAAAATTAAGTGATTTGGCACACCAGGCCGAGTGGCGTTACGCATTGTTCAGAAATAAGGTTTTATTCTGGCATATTGAATTAGCATTTGACAAACGCGGCGGCGCATTCACTTGGATTTTTTTTTTTCTTATAACAGCTAAAATAACTTAATAGGCCTAGTCTTATTATAACCTATAGCTATCTAGCTTAAAAAAAACACTCAATATGGTTTTTATAGGCCTACTTAATATAGGCCTATAATATATATCCCACGGCGGTAACATTAGGGATGACATTGTACATGTCATTGGTTCTTAATATTATAATATTATGTTTTGCCTCCTTTAGTATCAGACTGTTCGTAGTAGTTTGTTATATTTATGTATGAGTCTCTGGTTCGCCTTGAAGCTGCTAACTGAAAGTCCTATGCTCTGCATTTGAGTTCATCCCAAAGTAGCTCAATGATGTTGAAATCCAGATTTACCGCAAAGGACAATGGAAAGACTCATGCACACAATCACAAACGGCTGCAAACACCTGATGCTCAAGCAGGCAACATCAATAGTACATAAAAATTTAAACATGAACATTTAAGTTATTACTGTTATTTTTTCTAATTTTTTACATTTTGCCACTTTTATTTTTTTTTAAATGGCACAGTGCACAGATTTGGCAAGAGCTACAGGTATGTCAACTTATGAAAACCTTACACAGACCTAGTTTAGCTGAACTCACCCTGATGACTTCGGGCGTCTGTTGAATGAGAAGTGTTGAGCCTGTGTCCCTCACAGTAGAAACAGGTGTTTGTATGGCAGCAGGTGTACTTGAGGGTGTTGGTGTAGGTGGAGGTGCAGTCTCAGACAAAGGCACAGGAAGTGGGAGTGGAGCCACCTCTGCTTTAGTGCTGGCCAATGTGTCCTGGAGAAGACGCATGACCTCTCGTTCCTTAGACTGAGTCCCTCTCCCAGCTCCACTCTCGACCAGCTCCTGAGCAAAGCTCTCAATGCTCTCAAGAATCCTGAGCAGCAGAGCTCCATCATCCTCTTCAGCGGCCTCAACCCCTGGCTCAGGTGTCTTGGCCACCGAGGCTCTAGACAAACACACCACGGGTAGATCTTTAGCCACTGAGTTACCAATTAAATGCTGGGGGGAACCTGTCTGCTGGGCACAGTTTTTAAGTTTAGGGGGCAGTGGAGGCTCCTTTTGCATGTTTTGGGAAAGACATTCCAGGTCCATCAAAAGTTTATCAATGTCATCAGCTCCCCCTTTATTAATGTGTGAGATTGACCTTGAGAACAGTCTGGAATCTGTGCTTTTTGGCAAGTACATCTGGTTGACAGTTGAGTCGTTTTTAGGCTTGAACACAGTTCCGTTTCTGCTAAGCTCATGGAGTTTATCTGAAACACCACCACTAAGCTCAGAGTAGCCAGTGGTTCTTTTGGAGTAAGGTCTGGGCTCTGAAAGACTACAGCTGTGCTTCCCATCCCCTTTAACTGCCCTGTCAGGCATCCTTCCAACATCTGAATCCTCCTCCTCGATATACAGAGCCTCCATGGCATCCTTACAGAGACTTTCGCTACTGCTAGACAAAAGAGAGTTTGTGGAAGAGAATGTGTCCGGTCGGCTGGTTGAAACCGTGTGGTGGCAGTTGAAAGGTGTTGAACCGCTACTGGAAGCTGAAGTTAAACTGCTATGTGGGAACCCATTAGTTGATGAAGGTGTACGTGCTGACAAACCAGGGAGGCTCTGAATGGTTTTCACGTTGCATGCAAGATCCCTAGAGCTATCTGGAGGTTCAGGCTGGGAGGGTTTAGTCCGAGGCTTCGTGGGGGGAGGAGACTGAACAACGTCCTCATATCGCGGAGGTTGCTCATTGCCAAAGATAGGGGAGAAGGGAATTTGTTGCAGCCCATGTATACTGTTAACTAGTTCAGCAAGTTCACTGTGCTCCTGCCTCACACTTTGCCCCTGTTCCAGCTCAAGAGGAAGCCTCTTCAAATAGTTGGAAAGACGAGCCATCACATTTTTATAAATGGCTTCAGGATTTCCAGAGTCATCGCTGCTTCCCCCCATTGACTTTCTTTTGATGCACTGTTTGATGATGTCCGTGCACTTCTTCAGATCTTCAGAGCACTTGAGGAGAATGTCCAGACAGGCTTTAATATCTTCTCCTGATGCACTGCTGTCAGCCTTGGTCTTCTCAAGTATGCGGGTAATTAGGTTCTCCTCTGTGAGGCTATTCAGGTAGAGCGTGGCTACATTGTTTAGGTTCTGTTCCAGGGATGCGCTGCGACTTAGCTTATGCTCTTCGAGTACAGATTTCTGAAAGAGGCCAAATGGAGGACAGTTCTCATCATTGCCTGTGAACTGGCCGTAGATTATGTCTAGATCAGTGGATCTCCTGCTGAAGGAGTCTGGCCGAACCTTACGGCCCTTTCTGAAAGTCACATGACTGGCAGAGTACTTGATCTTCTCAAATGAAAATTCCTTGATTTTCCCGCTGGCCAGGTTAATGGCTTCCCCTGTAATATCCTTGAGGCTTGCTGAACTTTGGATGGCAGATCCTTTCTTGACTCTGGGGACGACCTGGTGGTAGTCGTCACAGAAGGCCCCAGACACGGTGTTGCCGTTCTCCAATGTTTTAGATTCAAGAATAGTGATGGGCTGGTCAGAACAGTTTCTGGATATGGGGGTATCAAGAACTTCGGCACAAGTGCTGCGGTGAGCCACTGTGCAATTAAGTCCATGTTTTAGTGCACCACAGGGTCCATTACAGTAGTGTACAGTGTGTTGGACACTACGGTCTATTACAACGCTGTTGTAACAGTTTATGCTACTGACGACTATGCGATAGGTAGCCGCCATGGTCTTTGTTTATTCATAAATCTTAAAGTCTGTTATGTGATATGATGCTAGCCAACTAAAAACAATAAATGCTATGAAGACACATTTATATAAAAATGTCAAAGTACATCAATCCTAAAAGGCAAATAAAATGTGCTTTGCCTAGCCTTAACTGCTGATTGAGTTGATTCCAAGGAAAAAAAGGATTTCCATACCAATCCTTCACCGGTGCCCCATAGTTAAAGGGAAGTTGCACTATAACATTTAGCGGCAAAACTATCCATTCCTTAGCATGGGCCCCAATGGCCTAATGATAGGCCTGTGTGCGGTGCTCCAGAACATCCCCCCTGTGAACAGCCGAGGCCTGTGGGTATGAAGCAGTCCTCTGACTTCCTCTCCAAAGCCACAGCATACAGCCCACCTGGTGACAGCCTTTCGCTGATGTGTTCAGCAGATGTTCAATCCTCTCTCTTTATCTTGCTTTACCGGCCTGAATCAGATGTTTAAGAGTCCAATGTGAAAGCCACCTGTGAGTAAAAAGACAAAAGTGGGTTAGGGGGAGAGAGAAGGCACTTATTTAGATCAATCGAAATACAGTAAGTCTATGAGACCCTAGGTTATGCTACCGAATGTTTGGTCTGACTGCTTAAGCTATAAACAACACTGAACTAACGGCCTCTATGCAAGTAATCTACAACCATATATACGTGTTGCTCTTCTTCAGATAACACAAGGGGAATGCTAGAAGGTTGTTTCTGCTTCAGGGTGAAATATATTATATTTTATTATATTATATAAAATTATATTTACATTTATGCATTTGGCAAATACTTTTATCCACAGCGACTTACATTAAAGCTATTTTTTCTATTCATGTATTCCTTGGGAATCGAATCCATGAACGTGGCACTGCTAAAGCCATGCTCTACTGATTGATTTGGAAACAGAGTATTTTGAAAGACAAAACAGTAACAACAACAACAACACCAACAGCAGCAGCAGCAGCAACAACAACAACAACAACAACAACAACAAACAGAATTGTTATATCACTAGAGAGGTCACAAAAGAATAAGAATGATGTAGTTTTGACAGCACAATTGAGGCAGTATCTTTAATGGTGGTTAAAAGTGATCACTGATCAGATTTAATTGTTCTTGTTTAATCTTTTTAACATCTCTCTTTATTAGTTTATGAGCATGTTACCCTTTTAACTTCTCTTTGGTACAGCTAAACTACAAAATGCATAAAAAAGTCTTTAAGCCAGAAGTAAACCACAAACTATCAAACAAATACGAACCAAAAAATAAAATGAAGTGCTGTAATGCCTAATGCTGGTATGCGGTTATAAAAAATACCTAAGCTTCAGGCATTTTAGGTCTCCTGTGTTATCAAATTTAGTTCTTAAGCCATCTTCAAAGGGGCCACATCACTGGAAGCTGTTAAAGAGCTTGTGATGAAAGTACACAGACACTCTATTAGCATTCTTTGACAACACACCGCGCTCTGCCTCTCTTCCCTATAAAGTGTGTTTACTCAAGAGAGAGCTGTTCAAATACACAGATAACATCATTGAACAGTTGTACTTATAGCTTAGGTTTTATAACTGAATCATTCCCTAGGAAAGGAACTAACTTTTCCCTATTGCTCTGATAACAGATTTTTAAAAATAAGCAACACTAACCAACAACAATCTCTCATGAGCTACTAAAATCTTGTAAACTTAACTGTACTAAAGCACTTTTTTATACAAACATTTAGTCCATCTCTTTAAAAGATAAAAGTTCTCAAAATGTCTCCCTCAGTCCATAGAAAAATTACATCATGGATTTGGAGCGACATGAATAAATAATCATTTCATGTCTCTATTGCTCACTCTCCCTCTCTTTAATTATAATTATGTCAACAGATGAGTCATTATGAGGCTGGACTGAAGAAATATAAAAAAAATGTATACTTGAGCTCATTATTAACATGTCTCAACCAAATTTGTTCTCCACGACTAAAGCAATACGCTCCTTTATTCTCCAATTCGTTTTATTCCTTTGAATTTATTTCTCACTCCTTCTGGCCCTTTTGTTTTTCTTCCATTTTTTCTGTCTTTCACAGCAGGCCTCATTAAAGGCTTGTCTTCTCTGTGTCTAAGCAGAGTAACAACAGAGAACGAGTCTCCAGGAAGTCCACCACAACCTCACCTCACATAAACTCTTGACTATGGCCATGCATGACATTTAAAGCAGTGTAATCTGTGTCCACAATATAGCCACGTAAATGCATTACACTTCTCTATTTCCTCACAATATCGGAAAAACATTCAGAGAGTGAGATTTACAGGGACAACCCACACTGTTTACAATGGATTGGTCCTGTTTGCCCAGCCAGTTATTCAAAAAGCTGTTGTTGGGTGTGAGAAGAGAACATTACAATGACAGTCACTGCCTTTTACAAAAACACAAATAAGTACAGTGTATAAATGCATAAACAACAGGATGCCAGGATTTACTTGAACATGAAACTTACCTGAAACGTACCTGAAACAGTTTTCCCCTTTTAGGAATATATACTTATTTGAGAGGAAATTACATTTCCTTGCTGTCCCTTATCTGCCATACAAATACAATAAAGCAATGGAAATCTCCAACAATTCACAAAGCTAAATGAATACTTAATACTAATAAAAATAAAATAAATGAATCAGTTCTGAATCAGTGGTTCTCAACCAGGGAGCCTGGGCCCACTGTGAAGGGGGCCTCAAGATTATTTCATTACAAATCAAAATGACAAATTATCAAAATTCTTTAATTACTGTAGTACACTAATGTTCAAATGTTTGAAGTCACTGTGATTTTGTAAAAAGAAATGTATACTTTTTTTCAGCAAGGATGAATTAAATTGAGAAAGAAATTTATAATGGTACAAAAGATTTATATTTAAAATATTTCTTTTGAACTTTCTAATCATCAAAAAAATCCTGAAAACAAATACAGATATATCTCGGTTTCAACGCGTCTTTGAGAAGCACAAGTGTTTTCAACATTTCAACAATATCAGCATATTAGAGAGATTCTGATAGATATGACACTGAAGACTAGAGTAACCAAAAGACTTCTGAAAATGCAGCTTTGTCATCACAGGAATACATTACATTTTAAAATATATTAACATAGAAAAAATTTGATTTTAAATTGTAATAAAATTTCACAATTTTACTGTTTGAATTTTTGAAAGCGTTTTAATTTGCCGCAACAGTAAGCATCTATAGGGAAGCATTCAAATTCAGTGCAGAATTCTGTAATAAACCACACATATCAGATCAAACGGCGCTGACGTGGAAACCAGGAGAAACATTAGGGGCTTTCGTAATGGGTAGCTATAGGAACTAGCCACCAGAGTGGTTCCCTGAGAGCTAAATGTTCTCCTAGGGTAATTTTCCCACTTTCCTGGTTGCATTCGCACTGCCAGCAGACCGTGCCATGAACGAAGTTATAGAAGGCGTTTCAATACACAAATCACCAACATTCACCATAGATTTAATGCAGTAACGCTAACTGTAACCATGGCATTGTGGCAGAAATAGTAGAATCTCTCTTTTTTTTCTTTTTTTACATTATTCATCTCAAGGTTCGTACAGCCTTTTGAGAGTGAAATTCAAGCACTTTTCAAGAGCTTTCACGTGCTTCACATTTTTTCCAGCACTTCAAACCTATACATTTCATCCAATTTTCATGTTATTTTTAATGTGATGATTTGTAAAACTAAAAGCTCAAATATAGGAAAACTAACACTTTGTGGCAAACAAGCACTTTTATTTAAAAAAAAAAAAAAGACTTTACCACTTTATCCAGTAGATGAAAACACACAAAAACACAAAATTCCTAATGTAAACTGAGATTCCCCCAGAGATGCATGGGCACTGTTGACTTTCCATGGCCAAAGCTCAGTACAGACACACTGAAGTTGTTTATCGTAGAGGGTAACACTCTTGAGCTTCAGTGTCCCCAAACAGAGCCTCTCAATAACATAGTCTGCTTTCAAAGTGGGCTTTAACGTAGCTGGTTGTCAAGTCGGACTGAACTCAATATGACAGGAAGAGTGGACCGTAGCAAAGAGACGGCTTTTTAATAACAATTTAATAGGCTGATAAACACATGATCCTGCTCTCTATAATTTGCCAGCCGTTGCTATTTCCAGGCTGGTGGGGGTTAAAGCAGAAGCCTTCGTCAGTGCGGACGCCCATACAAACATCTTATCTGTCTGATGGGAGTCTTCTTACAGCATAGGACCTCCCTGGTTAGTTGGTATGAGATGGCTAATGTTGTATAAAAATTGAATGTTCCTAGAAGATTATGTTTTAATTGTCAGGCAACAGTCTTTATCTCAGCTTAATGTTGTAATTAGCATGCAGTAATTGTTATGGAGAAAGCAGTGCATGAAACGCAAACACACACTGTTTGGAGAGCAAGACAACATCCACCCACAGTTTTGAGATTCGCTCTACTGGCAGGAGCAGGAGGAACGAGGATGCAGCAGCCTCATTATCTTTCTCCTCTCGGTGCTTTAATGGCATGATGCATGCGTTCCATGTTTAATTACACTGTAGTAGTCACGCTGAGATGTCGCACCCGTGTCCTGTCACATCTGACAGTGCTTTTCAATTTAGTGTCAAGACTCTGGGCTATACGATGTTGTCAGCTTTAAAAAAGATTCCTAGAAATAACACCCCCAACATACTATACTCAAAAAAGAAAGATTTTCTTGTTATTTTTGCCAGGTAGAGCAATAAATCACGACGTGCTGGTCTGCTTATATTTGGCCCAATTAAGAGTTGAGGGATGAAGAACCGATATACCGTACAGCTAATTAAGGAATCCCTGAAACCGAAAAAGTTTCCCTTTGGAAGGTAAATTGGGAGTTTGTGTGAGCCCTCCCTTGTTAGTAGTCAGGCTCGGTCTTGTCACTCTGCACAAGCTGCCAAAGGGAAGCCTGCCGTGAGCTTTGTTTGTCTCAGCTTGAGTAATGACTTTCAAAAGCTGTCGCTGCAAGAGAGAACCTGACCCCAGTGACAACAAAACATTAATAAAGGAAGGATTACAAGCTCACTGGCTACTAACTCCTTCACAAGGTGACCAGGGTGCACATTTAACCCTTCAGAGGGGGAAAGCGAGAAGGACGTCACAAAAGGAGGGTAAATACGGATGTTTTAAAAACTGAAGGTAACAATTCAGTGAAATGTCGTAAAATTGACATGAAATGGTTAATTATTATTCAGAGTGAGAGATTGGGAATGAAAGGGAATGCAGCAAACAATTATCAAAGAAGAGAAACCAGGCCTGAATCAATTTCATTATCATGATGACTATTATTGCCTGGTTTTCTTTTTTAAACTATTAAATGTTTATCAATAATTAAATTTTAGGGTTAGTACTTATTAGACATTGTTATTAACCTACCATCTCCCTCTGATTTTAAGGTTGATGAATTAAGAAACATTTCTTATTATTAATGTTGAAAACAGTTGTGCTGCTTAATATTTTTGTGGAAACCATATTTTCACATTTCTTTGAAATATGTTGAAATGTCTTTACTGTCACTTTTGATCATTTTAATGAATCATTGCTAATTATTTTACCATTTAAAAAAAATGAATGGTAGTGTAAATACAAAGGACAGAACAAAAGAACACCTCCTTGGTAATATTAAAACTCACACTTAATAATAACAAAATGTCACACTTGTGATTGTAATTTCTTAAATGGTCTAAAGAAACCAATACTGACCTAATTCAACAATCCAGTTTTTCCTCCAAAATGTATTCCAAATCTTTCTTTGGGAGCATGAATACACCCCAAAAGAGAGACAGAGATTACAGATTGCACTCCAAATTTTTGTTGCAGCAGGAGGAAACCAGAAGTTAGTAATTAAATCTTAATTAGAGTTTATTGTTTTGAAACCGCACCAATCAGACGGAACAATGAAGCGAACTATTCACACTCATCTGAAGATGTCATACAGCATGAATGATTTACCGAAAAAAAACAGCTAATCAGCAAAGACCCTCTGCTACAACAAAGAAGCCTCTGGGAGAAAAAAAAAACACTGCATTGATAATCATGATTCAGTGCAACAGCTGCTGCACTAACAGAGATGACTGCATGCACTGCATTACTTTCTGGTGAAAAATTAAAGTCAAAGGAAATGAGATAGAGATACGTGTCCATTTTGTGCAAACTAACAAATTCCATGATATTTTCAATTTACAAGTAAAGGGACCCGGATGACCCCGACCTCACTCTCTACAGCAGATATATCATATTGCTTGTTCATCTTTTCATCGTATTCCATTCCTTCTCTTTTGCACTTACTCTCATTCTTCACTCAACCTCCTTGGGCACTCCAACAGAATTTAGAAATGGTGAGCAGAAGCTTTTGAAAGGGATCCCAGACAGCATGGGAACAGAGCCACTGACCCAAGCAGATATTTACATTGTGCATTTGGTGACTTAATGTGCATTTTAAGGCACACATGGTACTTTAAAGCAGAGAGAGGAGAAAAGAACCAAAGCTTCAAACAGAGAGGAGACCCATGGGAGTGAGGCACCAAACAAAAAGTGAGTGACAGTACAGTGAATGCGAGACACAATAACAAGAAAAGGCCATCAGAGGAAAGAGTGCTTTGTAAGTATTACAGGGTCCTATACAGTCACGACTTTATGAGAAAATCCAGGACAGGACATTTTGTCAACTCCTTGGTTAAATTAATACTTTTATTCATCAGCATAGATGCATTAAATTGATCAAAAGTGACATCAAAACTTTTACATGTTACAAAAGATCTCCAATTCAAATAAATGCTATTCTTTTGAACTTGCAATTAATCAAAGAATGTATCAGTAACCCAAATATATTGATTCATAAAATGATTCAGTTTCCACAAAAATATGAAGCAGCACAAATGTTTTCTACATTTGGTAAATGTTACTTGAGCATCAAATCAGCATATTAGAATGTTATCTGAATGATCATGTGACAATGAAGACTGGAGTAAGCCAGCAAAAGACAGCTTTTGCCATCACAGGAATAAATTACATTTTAAAATGTATTATATTAGATAACAGTTATTTAAAATTGTAATATTTAAAAATATTACTGTTTTTACTGTATTTTTAATCAGTAAAATGCAGCCTTAGTGAGCGTAACAGACTTCTTTCAAAAACAATAAAATGTAGTAGAGTTTCAATCATTCTAAATATCTTTCACACTGCTAAACGCTTTGAATGCAGTCTTGGTGTGCATCATTGATATAGGACCCAATGTTAGAGAATACTCAGAATAGTAAAGTCCCGAGCAGAATAATTCAAGTTTGCGGATCAAACATTCTTCACCTCTGAGCCCCGGTGAGCACATTACAAATGTAAAAAGCCTTCAGAGCTTATGAAGTCAAAACTAGTGCCTGATATATCTGCACATTTACAATGTGGAGTGGACTGTAAATGAAGTCAATATATTATCTCTTACAAAGATCCATTAGATGCCATCTATCAATAAACTGCAATAGTTGCATGAATGGTTTGAGGCTGTTTTATATCTAGAGATTTTTAACTCATGACTAGCTCATTGCTGTGTTCTCATATGAAGCTCTGCAGTATTTGTACACAGTAGCCAAAGTATTTGAACACTTAAGCCACAGTTGAAACTGTATGAAGCTCATTGCATCATCGCTGCATTGCAAAATATCAAAACCAAGTATAGCATTTATTTTAAGACTGGGCAAGAACACTATTCAAGAAAAACATTTCATAAAAAATAGTTTTTGGTTACATTTTAATCATAAAAACAAATTACAAAATGTAGGGATCTATATTTCATTTTTATGAAATAAGTCTCTTATTCTTACCAAATCTGTATTTATTTGACCAATAATACAGTAAAAGAGTAATATTGTGACATTTAATTACAAATAAAAAAAAAAAAATTCTATCTTTATATTTTACATTAAAATTTATTTAAGTGATGGTAATGCTGAATTTATCATCATCATTACTCCAGTCTTCAGTGTCTTATTTTTTCTTATTATTATCAATGTTAAAAAACAGTTTTAAAAACCACCGCAGCAAAAATTACTAGGGCACCTAACCCCCATTTTTGCTGTGGTGGTTTATAAAAAAATATTTCTTACTAACGAAAACCTTTGAATGGTAGTGTATTTGGGTATCACTTTAAAGTCAATTCCTTAAAAGTCACTTCATAGAGACTCAAAAAAGTTAGTTTTGAGAAAAGCTCTAAGATGGCACGAATTTTCCACCTTTTAATCACTCGTCCGAACTGGTTGTGAGATAGCGTTGGACATTCTTTAGACATTTGAAGTGCGGCTTAAGTGTCCAAATGCAATTTGGGCACACTGTGTATTCACATATTTAATAAACAATTGGATGGGGGTGGAAGAGAAAGATCCTGACAGAGACTGGCACCCCGAAGGTAGTAACTCGAGCCTGGCTCCTTATACCGCAGCGCCTCGCCACTTTGGTGACAGTGTAGTATAGCCATCCAACTGAGATGATGGACAGCCACAGGAGAACAGCATACTGATGACACGGTCAACCAGGATAGACACATCAGTGTCCGGTCCGGGAACGCAGAGCAATGCTGACTAACACTCAAGCTCATACCACATAGGTGCTTTTGCCGGTCACCACAACCACACCCCTTACCAAACAGACGATGAGGCACCCTACAGCAGAAGGGTTTGAAGGAAGAGCACTGCTGCTTTTCCCACAGGCTGGAGGGTGAGAAGCAGCGATTGCGGGCAGGTGTTAGTTCTCCAGCTGTCCAGAAATGTTCACAATTTTTCACGGTGACTCAACTCCTGATGAGAAAAAGGGCCACTTCATTGCATGTACAGCGCATGTTTTCTACATCCTGCACTTTCCAGTTTAATTCTCAAATTTCAACTTTAACTGAGGGATCCTTAAAGGGAGAGTTTAACCAAACATTAAGTTTCTGCCATAATTTACTCACTCTCGTCATTCCAAATCAATGAGACTTTGGTAAATCTTCAAAACACAAATTAAGATTTTTAATGACCCTACACTGAATGTCAAGATAACCAAAAGTTCATAAAGGCAACGTAAAAACAAATCCATATGTATTAAGCAGTTTATCCATGTCTTATGAATAGATCCGATCGCTTTATATGCTAAACAGAGTTCATTCAGGTTTTTATTCACATATAAACAGACATACATATAGTGCATTACATATGGTAAACAAGAAAAAACAAAGACGAGTAAATGATTTTCATTTTTGTGTGAAACCCTAAATCCTAAACCTTTAAGGACCAATTAATACTTCAGAAAGAAATTTTCAAGTTGAATTTATTTTTATTTCACATTAGTTACTGGTATCTTTCATAGGAATATGTTGTGGCTAACATCACAATGTATTCTCCCTGTAACTTCTAGAGCGATTTAAAAGAACATTTCAAAGATGAGACGAACGCTGAAAAGGAGACCCATTTCAACATGACAGCTCCTAAAAACCACTATCAGGTACAAACCCTCAGCTGGAGGAAAAACAAAGAATAAAAAAAAAGCCTATTTCCCACTGGGTAAAAACTGTGAAACTCTCTGAAATCTTAAGCTTTGGAAAAAGTTCTTCCACGTGTCATGTGCTTTTCTTTTGTTTTTTTGCAGAGAACATATTTAATAAGACCTTAAAAATGCCATCATGGAATTTCCATGTGCAATGTTGTACATTAATCCATAAACCTGTTCAAAAAGAGTCAAGAAAGGCAGTAAAATTATAAAATTGAAAATTTAGCAGTAGCCAATGGTCATGAAACAAAACAGGCATCTGCCAGCCTAATTAAAACAATATATTATAAAAACTATTTTTCAGCAGACTTTAGTCTGCAGTTGTTAGGTTATTCCAGTCTATATTTTTGCAAGGACCTCAACCCCCACAAATATGTCCCCTACAAATATTTTATAGGTTAGGCCTAAGGATGTAATTTTTTCGCTGGCCCTCATCTTTCAGACAAACAGGAAGTCCTAACCCCAAACTCCCAATATGCCCACTTTCTTATCTACAAATAAGAATAGTCCTTAAGTAGAAAAGTTTTCACATGAAGTTGTCTGGGAGAACTTCTCACAGTTTACAGCATGACTACATATACAGCTGAAAGCCGTTTTAGAATATAACAGTTCAATGGACCAATCTGGTGAAATCCCAACATCTAATGAATAAACAATGATGAGATTAAACACCTGACAATGAGACAGAGCTAATGAGGGAATAGGAGATAATGAAAAACATAACCTCAAAGGTAAACTCTCCATTTTATAACTAAGGGAATGGCGCAGTACATACACTACTGTTTTTTATTAGAAAGAAGTCTTTTGTGCACTTATATTTTTATCAAACAGTAATATTGAGAAATATTATTGCAATTAAAAATGAATCTTAAAAATGTAACATTTCTGTTATGGTAAAGCTACATTTTCAGCAGCCATTATTCTAGTCTTCAGTCACATGATCCATGATCATTCTTATATGCTGATTTGGTGCCGTGCTCAAGAAACATTTCTTATCATTAACAAACTGTTGTGCTGCTAAATATTTTGTGGAAACCAGGATTTTTTGATGAATAGAAAGTTCAAAAGAACAGCATTTATTTGAAATAGAAAACTCTTTTTACATTATATAAATGTAGTCACTTTTGATCAATTGAATCTGTCCTTGCTGAATAAAAGTATTAGTTTCTTTAAAAAAAAAAAAAAACTTCCTGACCCCAAATTTTGAACAGTAGTAGATATGAAAGTAAACTTTGAGCCCTGATCCTCGTGACAGTCGTGTTTGATTTTCCTCTGACGTCTCTATATCTCAGTGACAGGCACGTCAGCTCAGAAGCAGTCAAGCCGATGCTGGTCGACACTGGTGTGTTTGCACTTGAAAAGGGATTAGCAGATAGAGGTGAGAGAGATAGAGAGAATGAGAGTGTAAACAGAAAAAGGAGAGAGAGGGGAGTGAAAAAATTAAGATGGAAGCAAAGGAGCAAAAGCCTTGGTGCTGTCAGGATGTATTTCACATCCAATGAAAAGAGGCTTAAGTTTTGGATCACATAAATTTCATATTCCAGACCAACATCCCTCTCTGGGCCCAAAACCCAAATGGTGTACTGATCTTTATTTAACAATTCAAGAGTTTCCTGATTCATATGCTGTCTGACAGTCCATTTAACATCATGGCGCAGAGGTGCATTATATGAGGAATGATTGGAAAGAATTGCTCCTGACCAACATTTCTTGTCACTTGCAATCAAGCACTTTTTTGCCCTCAGAGTCAGAGTCTATTTCTTTAATCTAGCTACAAAAAACACAGAAATAGAGTTGTGGAAACTTTGTGAAAAAGCAGTAGGATGACCGAAGTTAAAAGCCACTTGACCAAGACCAACTGCTGCAAATGGTCCATTAAGAATTCTTTGAATTTTAATGAACTTTCCATGTCTTTTTGTCAAGTTTTTTTATTTATTTATTTTTTTAGAATGATGTCACATCATTTAGAATGATGTAAGGCCTCCTAAAGAAAGCATTCACAAGCTATATTTAGATTCTGATTCACTCATCATTCATATTTCCACTTATTACATGAAGCAGAGGCATATATTTGGAGACAAACATGCTCGAATCCAACTCAGCCTATTCAGCCCTACATTGTTTTAAGGACCTAACTGTGTGGTATGGAAAAACACAAAAGGGAAAGGCAATCACACAACATGATTGGGATTAATGAGAGGGAAAGAACGCACTAAGCAGCCAAAAAAAGAGAGAGGACAAATGAGATGACTCCGCAAAGACAAAATGTGTTAAACGGAGCTGAGAGTACTATACACTCTCAGAACAAAAAAGGTACACAATGGTACAAATAATGTTCCTTGAAGAACAGATTTGAACCTTTTCAATGTACTTTTTAATGCTACAGGAAAGACCTCTGATGATACTGTTTAGTATAATTGAAATGAAGGTACATAATTGTTCTCACTTCAAGGATACAGTAAGTGATAGGCCTATATACTCTTGTTGGTAACTGACAGCACTATTAAATTGGCCAAAATATATTTAATAAATGAAGGGGCAGGGGATTTGAAAAACACACAGATTTAGTGTGGACCTGCCCATTATTAACCACATATAAGAAACAGACAACAGGCTAAAGAAGCATTAAATACTCCATCCGCTGAGAACAATATAAAAAAAATAAAGCTACATTTTCTTTGGCATGTTCAAAACGAGAAAGAATGAGTCATGCCTTTTCTTATCCAGCACTTCCTGATGTTTTAGGAGAGCTGGGCCTTATAAGGCTGAGAAGGCTTCTTTTCCTTTCTCCACCAAGCACACCCTTAATAAATAATCACTCTCTTTGGGGTCGTGTCAACACAGGCCTTACTTCAGTTTGTGTCAGTGCAGAAAGACTGCCTGAGACTTCAAAGAAGCTTTGTTCAGCAATCCAAATGTTTTTGCTAAAATAACAAAGACGCCAAAATTCAGCTAGGTCAAGTTACAAGCCGCAGTTACAATAAACAGTTCAGAACAGTTAAACTGCACCATCAACTTCCAACTACAGAAAACTATGATTGCACTATTGTGATCTGATGTGCCAATGTGAGATTTACACTCAATTGGGAACCTAAATAGAAAATGTACATAATAAATTGGGGAAATTAGAATAAAACAGCATCAAAGTCCCATGTGGACACATATGGGTCAAAAAGATTATATAATTTTATAAATAGAAATATAATATAATATGCATATAATTTACATCAATTTATGAACTTTGGTTTGTGAGACGACACTTACATCGGTGTTCAACTGATGCCAGTGGAGAATTGTTCTGCCACATCAAACTAATGAGAATCAGCCAGTTTTATTCAAGTCATTCTTGTGGTTAAGAGAACAGTGCATGAGCTAAATCTGTCCATTCAGATGAACACTATGACCCACTCTTTCAGGTCACTGGTCCCGTAAATGAAACGGAGGTACTTTATTCTTTAATAAGAGACTGTTTTCACATCAGCAGATGTTACAGCTCAGTGCTTACTTGCACCAGAATAATAAAGTGACCTAAAGACGGTCCCTCCCAGTCATATCCTGACTTTATGAAACGGAGAGGAGCAACAATAAAAGAGATGATAGAAATACCACAGTATATTAATACACAGAGACATATACCCACCCCAGTATTTTAAATAAAAAATACAATAAAAAGGGCAAAAAACTAATTTCTTGATTTGTTGTCATCTACCAGTGTCAACAAAACACCCTACTCTTGATGTTTACTGTAATATAGATCAAATATGTAAAGATGAATAACTTATTTTTATTATACTTTAACTTGTAAAGATAAATGTGTAAACTCACCCGAATACATTATATGCAACACTTAATGGGAGAAGATGGCCATTTGTGAGCAGTTTTTCTGCAATTCCTGTTTCCACGGTAACATTGATGGATCTTCAGCATTACTGGTAGTTATTCTACCCTGGCAACTCAGCAATTCAACTTTTTTTTAAAGTGGAAATTGCATAGACTTTAAAGACTGCTAAATTTAAAAAAACGCAAAGTGTATAAACCTGTCTTAAAAAGGTAATTTATATTGTTTAAAAAAAATAATCAATTCCTCTATGGGGAAAAATCTATGGATTTTTTTACTTCTGAAACCTGGCTGCGCTCTGTAACAAGAAAGCATTGGGGGAGGAATGTTGGCCAGACGGTGGGGTGAGTAAGGGGTGGTGTGACAGTGAGTAAAAGCAATAGAGAGAGAGAGAGAGAGAGAGAGAGAGAGAGAGAGAGAGAGAGAGAGAGAGAGAGAGAGAGAGAGAGAGAGAGAGAGCTATGCAAGTGTGTGTAAGCAGGGAGCAGAAATTCTCTGCATCCTGGATCCCTTTTCCACTCTAAATAGTAAACATGTCCGACAGCTGACCTGAATTTGTCTGCATCGCTCCATAGCTGCAGCAAATGAGCAAGCATCGACCTCTTCATTTCCTGCCCACTTCAGCCATTATAAACCTTACCCATTTTCCAGAAAACATGTCTCTTTAGACAACACTTTGCCTACGCACGCTACTCATAGTATGTTTATACAAGAAAACTGGGGTTACCAGGCTTTACGCTCTCGTGTACTAGTTCTAATAAGTACAGTCGACTATTTGAATCAATAATAATTGTTAAAAAATTAAAATACAATTCAAATGAATTCTAATACTATTCAAACTAAAACTCACAGTTATAACTAAATGCCTTGGGTGGCGTTGTGGAGCGTGTAAACAAGACTCTATTTGATGTCAGAATGTTGTCGCCTGTCTCTGGGCTCAGCAAAGTTTGCAATTACATAGATTAAAAGGATCTTTTTCTAAACGTTTTTTTGATCAAATGAATCAACATGCCGTGTGCAAACTTTGTCAGGTGAAACTGAGTTTTCATAATATCACCAATACAATCTGAAATCATAAGAAATCCAAACACCGCACTAAAGTTATTGACCAGTGAGGAAAGACAGCTGTCCATCACTGCATTCACGACAGCAGGTAAGCGCAGCTGTACCCCGAGCGAGCCGAGAAGAGAAGTTATCTGAGAGCAAAATGATTTTGAGACACATGCTTCCTTCAAGTTTCAGTGAGGGACAGATTAAGCTGTTAACACAAGGTGCTGTGAGAAATGCTGAGTGCACCTTTACCTTTGTGTCCCTGCCACATCTGTGTCAGCAGAGCATGTTTTCTCTGCAGCCGGCCTTATAGTTATCAGACTGAGGAGACAACTTTCACACAAGCATGTGAATATTCTTGGTTTTCTTAACATTAGCATGTGAAACAATATAAACATGATAACCATATGCAGACTCGAGTGTATACTATATATTGGGGTGGGAATGTTTAGGCACCTCACGCTCTGATCCGATTACGATTCTGGGAGTCACAATCCTCACAAAACAGTCAAAAACTTTTTTTCCTCATTATTTAATTACTTTACTGACTTGAAAATGACTGAAATTACTGACCTAATATGTGCGTTCTATATGATAATTGGCACAGTCTGCTTTATAAGCTTTTGTTCTGTATATTTGTTGTTTACACGCATAGGTGACAAAATCGTAATGAATAAAAAAATAATGCCACTCTCTAAACTTCATTTAAATTAATAATCGAATATCTTTTTTTTTATGAGCTCAAATATTCGAATACAATATTTTTGGAAAATGTCCATAAATGTGCTTAAATGGAAAAAGTTTTATATCACAAAACTTTTTTTATCTTTGCACGAGATGTCCTTCTCCTATGAACTGAAAATTCTACCTCTGCAGTTGTTTCACCAGAGGTTTAGACTGATAAAGTGCTGTGAAGTGTAGGTAAGCTTTGAAAGATAAAATTGAAGACAGGTGGCTGAGACTGTGTAAGCTGATCTTCTCTTCCTCATCCTCCTCTGCAGTCTGTAGATGCCGGATCAGCGACAGGAGCTCATGGCGTTCTCTGTAATCTACGTCTGACCTAAGCCTCCCCTTAGACTGCCTGAAACTCCCAAGACTAACAAGAGACTGCCCTCACTTAGTCTTAAAGCTGCTACGAAAGTTTAAGAAACACAATGTGCAACGTGTCTATCGGTTAGAGCTCATGCTCCAATGCATTGAACTTTCCCAACATTATTTCGTGATTTTTTTATCGTCTATCTTTTACCCGATGAATAAAGATGGGTCAAAAACAAGGAGGTCTATATTAACTGGAGAGAGCTATCCAGTATCCATTACCATGCTCGTTCATCTCAGCAGCAATTGCTCAGCTGGTGCAAAACTGGCATCTTTGCTCATAGATACTCAGTTCTGGACACAATAGAGTGCTGCAGGGTTGATGTCATTTTGAAGGGAACCTGGAAATCTGCATAACTCTGGATCCCTTGACAAAAAGCCAATAGGATTTTTCCACTGGCTTTTTGGATTATTGCAGAAAATAAGCTCTGTGACCAACAAAAGTTCATGATTCTGACACATTTTGTTCATCAAGACAATCTACACATATCAACACAACTTTTAAGATTTTTGAAGCCTAAATACAATAGGCAGAAGTAAAAAGTTAGGCTATAAATGAACTAGCCTAATGACTTAAATGCCAATAAGCTTCTGACAACTTGGCTCCAGGTTTTAGGACTCGCACTATATTGTTTTAGAGCAAATTACCTGAGCTTTAAAACATACGGTGTGGTGTTCACACTTGTAGTTTGGTTCTCTTGGTTCTTTTAGTCCGGACCAATTTTTTTAAATTTAATTTAATTTTTTTTTTTTTTAACACAGAACGTAAATATACACACAAAAAAAACAATGTTGTGTGCTGGGCTAAATATGCTTGTTGTATGCGTGTACATATGATGGCATTTTACCAGCTGAGACCTCACGAAGAGCTGAAAAAATGTGTAAAGGAGTCAAAAGTGGTACAGGAATTCCTCCGTCACACACACAAACGAAGATCTGCTGCAAGAGGGCAGTGGTTCTGATGCCTGTACCGAACGGTAATGGGCAACGTAGCTCCTATGACGAGAAAAAAACAGGTATCCTTGAGCATTCTGTCCTTTTTAGAGACATCTTGCAACATAATGTCCTGTTTTTGGTTTGTTTAGATCTCTTTGGTCCAGTCGTTTAGATGTATTTAGATGTCTTTCAGTCAAACCACACTAGTTTTTTTGGAAACCTGAAACCTGAAAAGGTGGGTCTCACTCTGCTTGTTTGTGAGTTCACACATTTAAATGAAGCACACTAACAGAACAATCACACTAAAGTTTGTTAAAAAAAAATATGTCAACATGTACCAGCAGGGGCTAATCTGACCTGATCTTATTTTGTAAAACAGAAAATATATATGTAAAAAAAAAAAAAAAAGACATACAACATACAGTGCACTAATGTTGTCGAGAAAAAAATGATAATTTTTGAGCAATTGTGTAAAGTGGGGTCCACTGAACCCGGCTGTCTCCATCCATTACTAGGGCCCTGATACTAGTTCCACAGGGTCACATGAGAAGCAGGCACCTACATTGTCACCTTTCATCTCTTTATTTGGAGAGCTGGCAATCCAGGATGGCTCCACTCACTGTCAGATTTACATTTCTGAACATGAAGAGAGCCTTTCACGTTTTCCATGCTGCATGTTTCAAGAAAAGCAATATGAGAATCACACTTGTATAAAGCACAGCAGCCCTTTTTAAACAACTTATACAAGTATTCATGGCACTCTCTAAAGCCTAAGCATACTTAGTGCAAAAATCAAATAAGTGATTACTGAGTATAAAAGGCATGGTGAAAATCGCATGCAGTTAAAGAAGATCTGTCCTTAAATGGCCATTAGTGGTATTTTTTGGTTTTGAGTGATGTCAATAAAATCCATGATTCTTTCCGCTAGATCTTGAGGGAAAGCGGGCAAATTTACAGGAAGAGCAGAGACAACGCTCTAAAAAAAAGTGTCATAGAGACTGTTTTATTTATGGAAACATAAGTGTGTAACCGTGAGAGCTATTAGAGATCAATTATCTGGGCAAAGCTGGACGGCCATTATTCCACACTGGATTTCTCTGGGAGCTGGGAACATTTCCTGACAGATTTGAACAGCTTGATATAGAAGCATCAGAACTGTAAAAATACACATGAAAAGTCAGTATCCGGCATCTTGCTCTGATAAGCCTTATCACACTGCCCAATTGCTCTCAACCGGCACACATTGGCATGCCAACACCATTTACATAAGAATTTAAATGATCAGTTTATATAATGACGTCACCCTGAAATCAGAAAAGAAACAGTTTTGACACCAGGAGACTCCACCCTGGCTTTAACTCATCTAAAAAGGTTAATTTAGGGCTACACGATTAACCGAAATTCAACCGAAATAGTGATTTGTCTAATTAAATACATATATGCGCAGCGTGTTTCTTCGTGAAGCGCAGCACTGTGATCAGAGCGCCTCGGTGGTTCGCAGGAAATGCATCTCTGCAAGCACTGTGAGTTTTAGTCACTTACAAAGTGCATTTGAAAAAGCAACACGCGGCAAAAGTCTTTCAAAAACTTGTAATGAGAAACGTTTACAAACCTGTTGTCCAACAAAAGAGAACATTTAATGGCAAGTTTTTCTCCAAACTTGAAATAACTTCCTTCTGTGAGCTGATGAGGCTTAACATTACAGAATGATGCAGAAACTATATTTTGTATAGTATTCCTTACAGTGATAAAGGCTGTCGATTAGAATTCCATTATATACTTTATTCTCATGAAAATACCCCAGATGTTTAGAAGAACACAGATAAAATATATTTCATTGCAATCGTGTGTTTGTTGTCTTCATGTTTTATCAGTCAATATCTCTATCTGCGTTTTATTCTGCTACAGGGATACCTGGATGCCTTTGTCCATATAAGGGATTTCCTGGAACGTCAGACAAGGGCTCCCTCCGGCTATGAGTGTAAATGAAACAGACATTACATTTTATGTGTGTACTCACTAATGTTCAGAGCAACCTATTTTGGATCAAAATAAGAAAAATAATACTTCTCTTTACAGAGAGTTGAAGAAAACATGCAAATCTATAAATTTTACTGCAGTGTAGAGAAGTGTACAGAAGTTTCTCTAAGTGGATATGACTGATTTCCAGACAAAAATTAAGAAATTCCCATCACAAATTTTTATCATAATTTCATATTTTATAGTAAAACTTTAGACCTTTCTATTGATTTATAGGAGAATTAAGCAGTATTTTCAAACCTCATTGGTTCTTGCGGAAGCTTAAACGTGCTGAATGAACCTCATTGGTTCTTGAGGAAGCTTAAACGTGCTGAATGAACCTCATTGGTTCTCGCACGTCACACAAACATGCTTGAACTTCCGTTTATCATAACTGATGTGAGTTGATGAATGTTTATATGCAATTGCAAGTAAAAGAATAAATTTAATCTGCTCATCATATAAAATGATCGTGTCTCTTCAGAAATTACAATCTCTTTATGAAGTGTGAGGGTCAGTAATTAATGACAGAATTTTCATTTCTGGGTGAACTGTTTCTGCGGCCTTGCCATTTTTGACAAATAAAGAAGATATATAAGATATATACGAGATATATAAGATGTACAAAATATAGAAAATGTTTGTCTGAAAAGATTTATTGTTATGTTTTTGTATTGTGTGCCCTGAATGGAACCTTAAATGTCCTTTGTCAGTCATGTGCCTGTTTAAGTGATGGACTGCACTACTTGAGGTTGTTTTCAGAGATGGTAACAGATGCTTTCTTGTGCTACAATTGTGTGCCTGTGCTACAAAACGTTCAACCAGTAGCACAAGTGCTACGTGCAAAAAGAGTTAACATACACCCTTGTATTTATATTAGATCAGCTAATACCACAATAATACACCTATGTTATGTTTTTTTTTGTACATTTCAAGATTTATTGAAAAAAATGCAACTAACGTTAGTGGTCGCTAGTTGGCTGCTTGAAGTGAGTTCACCCTCGCCCTGAAAAGACGCGAGGTCCCAGTGAGCTCTGGGAGCTCCAAACCTCTACCTTCATGTCTCAGTTGTAGTCTGGTCACACTCTGAAGGGTCAGCCATGACATCCCATACATCTGCTTTATTTTCTCTTGCTGACCTTGGAGGATCTCTGCAAACAGTGAATTAGCACATTTCCACAGATGTCATGTCTCACAGCCATTCATCTTCTGTAGACCAGGCAGTCATTTCCTTACATCTACCATCTGATGAATATGTCATGGGCATACTGCAAAATCCAAATATTATTACACCAACCAGGAACGCTTAGCCCAGATGCTACAAATGTGAGTAATGAGACACGGTTCTCTCATATGTCTTGTGTCTGATCCACAGCTGAGGTTCAGTTAAAAAAGGCGTCTGTTTTGCTAACCTCGGCAATATGATTAGCCCAGTTCATGCTTCATAAACTTTCATAAATAAAACACAGGTGCAACTCAAAACATCATGATACTTTATGCAGACTTTAAGGAGGACAACATCTTTATGGCAATCATCTTAATCTAATCTGCCTATATTGCAATGACTGAGAAGCTGGTAGGTGTAATTAGCAGATAATCATCTCTTGCGGTTAAGATTAGCGGATTGCATGGAAGGGAGAGTGTAAGACCAGGCTGGGTGTGCGAAACAGCTGTGTTTGCTCCAGATCATCTGACTCCCTGAGACGGAGCCCCAGAGTCCCTGCTTCGCTACAGCTGGGGTGACATAAGAGAAGACCAGCCATAAATTGGCCCAGCATCTATGTTAATGTATCAAAAACACATACTAACAAAGTAAACAAAAGAAATCCGGTTGAAAAATGTTTCTAAAATGTGGAAAAAGTGGAGTCTTTAGTCCAGTCTGCATCTGGAACAGGCCAGACATACGGTGTAAACAAGGATGCTGGACAGGATGTCCTGTACTAAGATGCTCCATTAAGGGCCATGGTGCACCCTAAAATGAATAAACCATCTGAGCGTCAGTGATCTGACAGCCCCAGCTGTATTTGCAGAGAGCTGCTATGGATGGGAAACATTTTGGAATTCTGTGCTGTGAGGTTGGCCATTTAATGTGATAATGTCAGATAGAGGGGTTACCATGTGCTGCACTTATGATTAAAACACTTCTTTCATTAGCACCTCTAATTATCACTGCAAACCAAACCAGGAAGGGTGACAGAAGAAGGGCTGTGCTGATAATGGGTGTACTAAACTAGTAAGCGGGATGCTCTTGGCGCTGACAATATCATGGGTACTTCACAAGTGAAGTACATCTATTTTTCCCCCAATACAAATTATATATTTAGTCAAAACAATTTGAGTGAAAAGTTGAATTTAATAAAAAAAATCTGTTTGTGTAAAACTTGATGAACATGTGGCTCATCAGTCAATTTAGAGATACTTCAGACAGTAACACGGCTAACCACCCCGATCTCATCAGTTATTTATTAAATATTTTAGTTTTATTTGTAAACTATTAAAATATTTATTAACATTTTGAATTAACGTTTATTTTTATGTAGCCTATTTTTAATTTTAATCTCATTTTAAATGTTACTCAAACAAAAAATAAAAAGCACAACAAAATATGTCTATTTAGCTTTCATTCATTTTTATAAGTTTTAACACTTTTAGTACTTCAGCTTACTGTACTAAAGTTATTTGACAAAGGCAACATTCATTTTTCTTTTGTTTTTAGTTTAAGTTTATTTTTAAGATTGAGTTATGCGTGAAACACATAACAGTTTCAATAAATAAGCAGAAGTAAACCTCAAGAAAAGTATTGTATTTACTTGGAAAGTGATACCACAAAGTATAAGACCATAATAAATAAAAACCTGATCATTTACAGTTGTGTACAACTATTTTCTTTGGAACTAATATATGAATTACACAAGCTCATAGCTATTGCTAAGAATTATTTTGTTTATAATTATTATAAGCTTAAATGAAAATATTCTGTCAGTGAGACTGACTTGGTAACCACAGGTAAAACCTTGCATGGTTACTTACTACCACTGTCAAATGATATTATGAATCTATGTTTTTTTTTAAACGCCTAAACACAGGTAAAAATTATACACACACCTTCACAAAAAAAACGCCATAATTTAATACCAAAAATTAATTATATTCCCCAACCCAGCTAATAAATCTAATGCAATATAAATGACTATAATATAGTATTCAATAGTCCACATTTCTGCCCAAATCATGG